>CM032229.1:189782500-190102500 GCA_019009955.1 Riptortus pedestris | reverse complement strand
CGATATATCTAATATTAATGACTTCAGGAGTAACAATAAATGTGCTCAATTAATTAAATTTTATTTAATAAAGCATTAAAAACAATTTTGTAACTATAATACACTTATAAAATACCATAAGAATATTTTTTAAAAAAATCTTTATAATCGCATAAAGTACTAGCTTTAGTTTGATTTTCCATTACTATTTTTAATACTATAAATAAAACTATATGATATATTTTATTGTACTCATACAAGATCAAAATAGCAATAAATTAGGTGCATTACTAATTAATTATTTATAGTATAAAAATATAAAAAATTGCGACCTAAAATTTAAATTTCACATTGGATTGACTTAAAAACAGTAAGTGTGGATAAAAAATATTGTTATAGAATATTATGTTAAACTAATCAAATAAAATACTTTTAACATTACAACGTATTAATAAATGAAAGAATTAAAATGCACTGTCTTCATCAATACTATTAATTCTTACAAGAGTATTCCTACAATCTGTGCAGATTGGTTTTACATGGCTCAAACATAAGTGCACCTCACAGTATTCACACTGGTATTTGGTGTTTTTCCTTTCCTTCTTATTTAAGCAAGGCTGACAATATTTTCTTTTTAGCAGATTTCCCTTAAGGGAAATCAGCTATTGAGGTCGTACTCATGACGCGATTTTCGAAAAATGTCTTCAAATGTCCATCAATCCTACCCAGGAGATGACGAAAATGAGGTCCGTTCAAAACTATATATATATATATATATATATATATATATATATATATATATATTTGTCTGTTAACACTCTAGCGGTCGCAATTTTTGTTTAATCGTCACCAAACTCGGTATTTAATCGTTTTATGTAAAAAGGAAGATCAAGTTCGTTAATGGCTGAAATCGGACCAGTGGGAGGGGGGATTTTCAAAAATTCGAAATATCCCCTCAATGACTGCGTCGAGGAAGCGAACAGGAGGCTTAACCAAACGCCCTCGCTGGGTCACCTGGAATGGTGGAGGCTGGTCATCTTCCTTGGCGGAGTCATTGGAAGGTCTAACTGGCGGTGGTGTTGCTGCTGAGGGGAGATGCTGGCTGGAACTGGAGTCGTCTTCCTGGAGCAGGAAAACTGGTTTCAGCCTGTCAATCGTCACGGTCCTGGGTCCTGAAGGCAACTGGATGTCATAGGTTCTGGAGCATCTCTTTAAAACCTTGTAAGGCCCAGTATAAGGCGGGGTGAGTGGGCGCTGTACTGTATCATCCCTCAGGAAAACATGAGAGGATGCCTGTAGGTCGTTGTGGACAAATGTTTTTGCAGTGGATTGGCGATGAGGTGCTGGTCTCAGTAGCTCCAACTGCTCTCGAAGTCGCTGGACAAACTCTTCGGTGCTGGCTCGCTGCTTAGTTGTATCCAATAGTTCTCCAGGCAGTCGCAGGGGTTGTCCATAAACCATCTCTGCGGCGCTGGTGATGCTGTCATCGCGGACTGCTGCACGTAGTCCCAGGAGTACCATGGGCAGAAGAGATGTCCAATTGTTGCTGTTGAGCTGGGCTGTGAGAGCTGTTTTCAGCGTGCGATGCCACCTCTCGACACATCCATTAGCTTGCGGGTGGTATGCAGTTGTCCTACATCGCTGGAATCCCAACGTCTTGGAGAGCTGGTGGAACAAGTCGGACTCAAACTGTCGCCCTTGATCTGTAGTGATACGCGCAGGAACACCGAAACGTGCTATCCAGGACGAACAGAGTGCAGATGCGCAGGTAGCTGCTGAGATGTCCTCAATTGGTTGTGCTTCTGGCCATCTGCTGAACCTGTCTATCATCGTAAGGCAGTACCGCATACCAGCTGAGCTGGGCAGTGGGCCAATGATGTCTAAGTGAAGATGCTCGAATCTGCCTGAAGGTGGGAAAGTACCAGGTGGTGCGACTGTGTGACGGTGCACCTTCACTTTCTGGCAGGCAATGCAGGCTCTTGACCACTTGGTAATGTCCACATTCTGGTTCGGCCAGAAATACCGCTTCGCGATGAGTCTGCGTGATCCGCGGGTACCAGGGTGGCTGAGATTGTGAATTGATTTAAATATGGCGAAACGCATACTTTCGGGCACGTACGGACGGACGGAGGTCGTGGACGTTTCGCAGAGGAGGCTACGTGAGATATGCGGGAACTGCATCCACTTGAGCTGGAGACGAGGGTTCTTCAGCAAGTCAGGTATAGTGTCGTCACCGCTCTGTGCTTCCGCTAGGGCTTCCATCCCATCAGGGCTGCTGATTTCCTCCACTCTTGAAAACGCGTCAGCCACGTCATTCTCCGCTCCTGCAACATACTGGATATCAGTGGTAAATTGGCTAATAAAACTTACCCACCGAATCCGCATGGGTGTGGAGGTTTCCGGCTTCTGCTGAAATGCGTAAAGAAGTGGTTTGTGGTCAGTCCAAATGGTAAAATGTCGACCTTCCACTTGAGAGCGAAAGTGTCGCACGGCTTGATGAATGGCCAGCAACTCGCGGTCATAAGTTGAATAGTTCCGCTGTGTCCGAGTCAATGTCCTTGAGAAAAATCCTAGAGGTCGCCAGTTTCCATTTTCCTTCTGCTGTAGAGCTGCTCCTATAGATGTGCCGGAAGCATCACATACGAGAACTAGCTCCGCTCCTGGAATCGGGTGAGCTATGAGAGCTGCGTTCCTGAGGGCTTCCTTGCAATCTTCAAATGCCTTGATGGAATCCTCGGTCCAAGAGATGGGAGATTTGTCATTTTTCTTGGCTCCCGTCAAAAAAGTATTCAAGGGTGCTTGAATGGCAGCTGCGTGGGGAAGGCAACGTCGATAAAAGTTTATCATCCCCAGGAATCGTCGCAGGTCCTTGACAGTAGTAGGGCGAGGGTAATTGGTAATGGCTTCGACTTTCTCCGGAAGTGCAGTGATGCCTTGAGGAGTGACCTTGTGGCCCAAAAACTCTATCTCCGTCGCTGCGAATACACATTTGGAGAGGTTAATCGTCAGACCGTGTTCCTGAAGGCGTCGAAAAACTTCGTCCAGATGTCTCTTGTGCTCTTCCTCGTCGGCTGATCCGATGCAGATGTCATCAACGAAGGGAAAGGCGAAGTCAAGACCACGGAGAACGGAATCTAGAAATCTCTGGAAGGTCTGAGCCGCGTTTCGTAGGCCGAAACACATCCTTACGTACTCGTAGAGGCCGAATGGGGTGATAACAGCCGTCTTCTGTATGTCTTCCTCCGCTATAGGTATTTGGAAATAGGCCTTCCTGAGATCTAATTTGCTGAAGATCCGCTTCCCATGGAGGTTGACATTGAAATCAGCAATGTTTGGTACAGCATAACGATCGGGTATTGTTTTGGCATTCAGCTGCCTATAATCGCCGCAAGGTCGGATTTCGCCGTTCTTTTTAGGAACGATATGTAGCGCACTTGACCAAGGGCTACTTGACGGACGGATAATGCCTTCTTCCATCATCTGTTCGAATTCACGTTTCGCAGCCGCGTACCTTTCCGGAGGTAACCTTCGTGATTTCGCGGTGACCGGCGCGCCTCGGGTCTCTATGTGATGAACGACGGGATGAGTTGGCTTCTTAGTATACGGGTTCAATGACGTGAGGCTAGGGTACTTCTGGAGAAGTTCGGTGTACCATTGGCCTTCCGGGACAGAATATATTGCCGGTGCTGGAACGTTAGCCGGCTTCCCTTTTGTCGTCAACCCTGTGATCCTGTCGACCAGTTGGCAGCCAGCTAGGTCCACCATCAGCTCGAAATGGTAGAGCAAGTCCGCTCCAATTATGGGTTGCCCTACCTCTGCGAGGATGAATCGCCACACTATTTTCCGCCGTAAGCCTAAGTCCAATTGTATAAGTTTCTCGCCATAGGTTGGGATGGGGGTGCCGTTCGCCGCATATAAAGAGACTTCGCTGGGCTTAGTTTTCGGTGTTCTTGTCACAGGGTAAACCGATACAGCAGCTCCTGTGTCCACCAAATATCGGATGCGGGTTTGCCGATCAGAAATGTGGAGGGGCGATGCGAGATGTAAAGAAGAAGTCAAGGCCAGATTTAACTATATCACATATATTAAAACAATAAAATAAAATATGAAAAAGTTAACAAATAGGTCCATTCACGGCCGCACTTCAGACTCCGGTATTTCCCAGTTTATAAACACGCACTATAACCTAAAACGTGGTTCACTACGCGAATGCTGATAGGAGACTCACTAAGTCTAACCTCACTAAGTTATAGGGACTTCTCTATAGCAACGTATAGCAGCGAGATACTCGCGAACATATGGGAATTATGACTAGCTGTCAAGGTTATTCATTCGCGAGTACCTCGCCGCTACAGCATTATAAATTATTTGTGCATTAATAGCGGCCACGTTTAGTGTGGAGAAGAAAATCGCCATCGGCCAACGCCTCGTATTTCGAGCATGTATCCTCATGCGACATTAATAGTCGCATGCTCCTCTTAGGTGATATTCGATGATGACACGTGCTATGTTGACACCTAGAAATGGAAATGGCCACTGAGACCTTGAGAGGAAGGAAGTAGGAAGATAGTAAGAAGGTGGCGCCCCTAACGGAAGCTGCTAATTTGAAAAGGATGAATTACTGTTCCATGCACCACACAGGTTCAGCGCGACTACTGGAAGGTTAAGTGAAATCAGTTATTGAGGTAGTACTCATGGCGCGATTTTCAAAAAATGTCGTCAAATGTACATCGATCCTACCCAGGAGATGATAAAAATGAGGTCCGTTCAAAATTATATATATATAAATATTTGTTTGTTAACACTCTAGTGGTCGTAATTTTTGTTTGATCTTAAAAGACTTGATACTTAACCGTTTTATGTAAAAAGACAGATGAAGTTCGTTAATGGCTGAAATCGGACCATAGTGAGGGTGGGGATTTTCGAAAATTCAAAATATCTCCCTTAATATGCATTGGACCGAAAAATTGTATATAACCAAACGTATTGCAAATTAAATTTACTATAAATATTGTAATACACATTTATTCTCTATCTTGAATATTAACCGAGATATTTGCATTTTTATGAAGTCTGTGGTCAAGTATAGTTCGGGTAAGGTCGGTCATTTCCATCGGCTCAGGTGGGAGGCTTCTTCTAACCTTACCTGTCGTTTCTAAACTTACCTTCGTTACTTTGTGAGATTTATCAAATACGTTCTGTTCATCCGCCCCCCCCTTCTTTAGTTCTTGGACTTCTAAAATTTGAGTTATTGATATACAATTATTCTTACAAATTTAGAAGCCGTTTCAGTTGGGAATTTATTTTAATTAACTGAAAGATTTCTCATTACCTTTTGTAGTTAATCATGGTGGTGTTGTGTTACCAGTAACCAGATTTCTCTATTGTATAACTTCACGAGGGAAATCTGCTTAGCTTACGCAGCCCCTGCGTGACAGACTTTTTTTCTAAATATATGATGTCTAGGTAGCCACAAAAGGTTAGGAGATGTAATTTCAATGCTATATCACTATTTAACAAAAATAATGAATAACAATATTTCCAATTTGCAAATATTTTGTGGCGCAGAATAAAATCTACCAAGGACATGCATTACTATATTCAAGCCTTTTAACAGTGAAGAAAAAAAAGTGCATCACGCAGGGGCAGCAGATTTCCCACGTGATTTTACAATAGAGAAATCCGCCTAATAACAACAGTAGTAGTAAGGAATCTCTAAACCTCGACGAATAGTTACCAAAAAGGCCCGCGCTAGCTCTCGGCGGAGGGTCCCGAACATAGCCGACTCCTGCCGACCACACAGATGCATACAAATGCAAATATCTCGGTTAATATTCAAGATACAGAATAAATGTAAAGAACAAGATTTACAGTAAATTTAATTTGCAATAGGATTGCTTCTATACAAAATTTTCGATCCGACGCATAATAACGGAGATATTTCGAATTTTCAAAACCCCCCCTCCCACTGGTCGGATTTTAGCCATTAACGAACTTGATCTCTCTTTTTACGTAAAACGCTTAAATATAAAGTTTCGTAACGATCATACAAAAATTGCGACCGCTACAGCGTTAAAAGACAAAGTATATATATATATATATATATATATATATATATATATATATATTTATATATATATATATATATATATAATTTTGAACGGAACTCATTTTCGTCATTTTCCGGGTAGGATCGATGGACATATGAAGATATTTTTCGAAACTCGCGTCATAAGTACGACCTCAATAGCAGATTTCCCTTAAGGGAAATCTGCTAATATATACATTTGAAGATTTTCAATTTCTTCAGCAGTTCTGTAGACCAGAGGCACTGGCATTCTTCCAAAATTTGCAAGCATATATATCAGCTGATATTTAATCAGAATGTGAAAATGAATAGCGTATTTATTAGTCATCTGATGTAACAGGATGTATAAAGTATGTTAATAATTTGTTATATAACTTAATATTACTATAGTTATAGTATTAAAAAAAATAGTTGTTTTTCTCTTTGCTAAAGGGGCATTGATCATTTTAACAAGTGACAACCGGAACTTTAAGTTTTTTAATTATTACTACATAATAGAGATGGGCGATCCGCTCATGAACTGGTTCAAAGAGCTAGTTCACTTTACTGAGTGAGCGATCACTGAGTCCAAAAAAAAAAGAGTGGTAGCTCTTTGCCGGAACGTGATAGTGGAAGGGGGAACCCCCCCTCCCACTGGTCCGATTTCAGCCGTTAACGAACTTGATCTTTCTTTTTACATAAAACGAGTAAATATCGAATTTGGTAACGATCAAACAAAAATTGCGACCGCTAAAGCGGTAAGAGACAAATATATAGATAGATATATACATACAGTTTTGAACGGACCTCATTTCCGTCATCTACTAGGTAGGATCGAGAAAAATTTTGAAAATTCCGTCATGAGTACAAGCTCAATAGCTGATTTCCCATCAGGGAAATCTGCTAAAATGCAAGCAACGTAGATTGCTATTGTTGGGATGGGAATCGAGATTAGGTTCGGTGTTGATCACGGTCAAAATGAGCGGTGAGTCGTGGAAAAGAGCTAGTTCAGTTCAAAGAGCGAGCGGTTCTGATCTGATCCCTGAAAAGAGCGGTTTTGCGCATCTCTACTACATAAGCGAATGGGATTTAGTGCAATATATTGAAGTAGAGAACTTTATTCATAACATGATTTGAATAGTTTACAATATCAAAATAAGTTGAAAGAATTTTTTAAAATGAAATAAAAGTTGTTTTTTTTCAATATCCCGCGAAAAAATTTAAGCAGATTTCCCACATCAACCATTGAGGCTGTACTCATGATGGGATTTCCAAGATATTTCCTCAAATATCCATCCATCAGACTCAGGATATGACAAAATGAGGTCCTTTAAAAACTATACCTACACTTACACACACACACACACATATATAAAATTGTACGCTGTCTATACATTGATTTTGATTTTTTCCTCGAAAATTCACGATACTTTTTCATTTTAACTAATGAAATATATCTGAATGTAACATATTAATGTTATTGAAAACAATTTACTAAAGCTAGTGCTATAATTTGTAATGAATCAGAATCAGTTTTATCACAATCTGTGAAATTTTAGTAATCCAAGAACACAAGAAAAGGGGGGGGGGGGTCTACAGAACGTTTTTGTTTATATCTCGTATAATAAAGGTTTGTTGAAAAAAATATTTGGTATTTAAATTTGTAATGAAGTGGTTCATGACACAACAGCTTTTTATTAATATTACACTAGCAAGAGTGGGGGTTTACTGACTGGGTCCTTCTCATGTAATCGTCGTGGAAACCGTATGCAGGCTCCGATGGAAGCCGACCTGAGGCGGAGGGAGAGGATACTGAGGCACTTCAATACCAACCCTGGCACAAGCGTCCGGAGAGCTGCTTCAGTTCTAAGCATACCAAAGACAACCATTTGGCGCACATTAAGGGCTGACCGCAGGCATGCTTACCATGTACAAAAGGTACAAAATTTAATACCCGCTGATTATCCCCGCCGATTAAATTTTTGTAATTGGTACAAAGAACAATTGCAAAACGATGTAAACTTAAGTTCGAAAGTAATCTGGACGGACGAAGCGACTTTTACACGTGCGGGCTTATTCAATCAAAGAAACCACCACCTTTGGGCGCATGAAAATCCCCGCGCTGTTAGAGAATTTCACTACCAGCATGAGTTTTCTGTAAACGTGTGGGTCGGTCTTTGTTATAATCGCATAATAGGTCCCGTATTTTTACCTGCTCGACTTCACGCTGAAAGTTATCATCTATTCCTGGAGAATGACTTACGGGCACTTTTGGAAGATATCCCTTTGGAAACAAGGCTTGAGAGCTGGTTTCAACTCGATGGTTGTCCTGCACATTACGGAAGGGCCGTACGATCCTGGTTGGACATCAACTACCCAGGTCGCTGGATAGGACGAGGTGGGCCGGTGCCTTGGCGTCCCCGCTCTCCGGACCTCACGCCACTAGATTTCTTCGTTTGGGGATACGTGAAAGAAAATGTCTACCGAGAGCCCGTCCGCACAAGGGATGACCTCATCGAGCGCATCAGAATGGTTTGCAACCAGCTCACCGCAGAACAATGTTTAGATGCAGTGCGATCTGTGAGTACGCGATGTGATGCGTGTATTGCAGCGAGAGGAACTTCGAACAACATTTACCTTACAGTGCAGTGCCGTCTTTCTGTGAATTTCAGTGAATTATTGGACTGTGACTCATTGAAGAACAGTAACGCTATCAGTGTATACTGTGAGTAGTAATTAAGAATAATCACCAAGTTTATTGTGCATTGTGAAATAAATTTTGCAGTGATAAAAACTGTGAAACTTGCGAGTATTTAATTTTGCAATCTAAATGAACTCTCATTAAAACGTTTATTACTGGTTTTGGTAATAAAAACGTATTAATATATATATATATATATATATATATATATATATATATATATATATATATATATATATATAGGTATAGGTAGGATCGATGGACATTTGAAGAAAAATTTCGAAAATCGCATCATGAATACGACCTCAATAGCTGATTTCCCTTAAGGGAAATATACTAAAAGCCAAATAAGGGGACTGACAGAATAATACTACTGAGCAAGCTAATTGTTTCTCATAGTGGAGGTTGGGATGACCTCTTTGTTTTATCGATTAACCTCTCTTATCTGTAACCTCCCAATAACATTGACTCGTAGGTTATAACTTCACCAATATCTAGGTTTAGTATTACTTTATTTTAGAAGTGACTTATTTGTTTTTCTTAGTTATTAATATTTTATGCCAAAGCCAATTTTGAGTGCCTTTAGGCAGAAATGGATTCTTCTGAGGACGTATTCCACTATGTATATAGTTCTGCATTAAATGTTCGTGTTCAAGTTAAAATTGGGACATTGGAAGGGCTTAAATTTAAGCCTAAATATGACGAGATTCTGGAGGAGCCTATGCTGAAATTTTCTGGGCTGTATAACCAACAGCAGAAGTGTGCTGAGCTGATGGTTGAATGCCAAGTCTATTCAGATGGTAGGCCTCTCTCTCTACCTGTTTGGACATCTTATAAGAGTTTTACAAACCGTTGGACTTGGAGTGAGTGGTTGACCCTTCCTTTGATGTATTCAGACTTGCCCCGAAATGCTTTGCTGGCGATAACTATTTATGACTGCATCGGCCCATCGACTAAGAGGCCAGTTGGAGGATCTACTGTTACACTTTTTGGTAAGCACAACGTGTTTAGACAAGGGATGCTCGATCTCAAAGTGTGGCCTGATGTTGTAGCAGATGGTTCGGAAAACACAACGACTCCTGGAAAAACGGGAGGAACTGGCAAGGAAATGATGCAAAGGCTCGCTAAGCTGGCCAAGAAACACAGGAATGGATTCATGCCTGTCATCGATTGGCTCGATAGATTGACTTTCAGGGAAATAGAAATGATAAACGAAGAAGAGAAGAGGATGTCGGAGTATTTGTACCTGATGGTAGAGTTTCCTCAGGCTACGATAAATGGAACAGTCTATTCGATAGTCTGGTTCGAACAGGATGGCGATGAAGTATTTCAATTCCATGCACACCCCGACATTGTCACAGTCCATGATCCTGAAATTCTACAGGAAAATCTTGTCGAGAGTAAACACCATAAGCTTGCACGTAGCTGGCGAAGTGGGCTCTCGGACAAGGATGCAAAGCCGAATGCAACAGTTAGAGATATGTTGAACAAAATTGTTGCTTATCCTCCGACACAGCAGTTGACTACTGAAGAACAAGACTTAGTTTGGAAATTCAGGTTCTATTTGAGCTCACAGAAAAAAGCTCTCACAAAATTTTTGAAATGTGTGAATTGGAATTTGAGTGCCGAAGTGAAACAGGCTTTGCACATGCTACACATCTGGTCGCCGATGGAAGTAGAAGATGCTCTCCAACTTCTCAGCCCAGCTTTTACACATCCTTCTGTTAGAAGGTATGCTGTCGATAGGTTACAACAAGCCCCTGATGAAGACTTGCTATTGTACCTTCTACAGCTTGTTCAAGCTCTTAAATATGAAAATTTTGAGGATATCTCTGAAGCGTATAAGAAATCGCAAATAAAACCCCCTGAAGATCTCAGTCAAATATCGGGTTCCACTGAAAATAAGACTGAAAGTTCTGTCGAAGACCCAAAAGCAATGGATTTAGCAACATTCCTTATACAACGTGCTTGTCAAAATAGCACCTTAGCTAATTATTTTTACTGGTATCTTCTCACAGAATGTGAGGATAATGACTTAGGTAAACAAGATAACAAACCTCGCAGCATGTACTTAAAAGTAATGAAAATGTTCTTGCAAGCTTTGCAAAACGGCCCTCCAGATTGGCAGGTGCGACAGAACTTTATCAAGCGTCAGCAAAACTTCATTGACAAATTAGTCAAACTAATGAAAATGGTCGCAAGAGAGAGTGGTAATCGTAAAAAGAAAACGGAACGTCTTCAAGCATTACTAGCTGATCACGATTCATTTAAAATAAATTTTTCAAATTTCGAGCCACTCCCATTACCACTAGATCCTAGTGTCCTTGTCAAAGGTATAATAGCCGAAAAAGCTTCTCTCTTCAAATCTGCTTTAATGCCTGCAAGGCTGACTTTTATCACGACCAGTGGCCAAGAATATGTTGCAATATTCAAAAATGGTGACGATTTGAGACAAGATCAATTGATCCTTCAAATAATTACTCTAATGGACAAATTGCTGAGGAGTGAAAACCTCGATTTGAAGTTGACACCTTACAGAGTGCTGGCCACTAGCACCAAACATGGCTTCCTTCAGTACATCGATTCTATTCCAGTTGCAGAGGTTTTAGCAATCGAAGGAAATATACAGAATTTTTTCAGAAAGCATCACCCTTGTGAATCGGGGCCGTATGGTATAGCCCCTGATATTATGGACACTTACGTCAAGAGTTGTGCAGGCTATTGTGTGATAACCTATCTGCTAGGAGTGGGAGACAGGCATTTGGACAATTTACTTCTTACAACCAGCGGTAAACTGTTCCACATAGATTTTGGCTACATTCTCGGGCGGGACCCGAAGCCACTCCCACCCCCGATGAAGCTGAGCAAAGAAATGGTCGAAGCGATGGGAGGAGTCAATTCGGAGCATTACCACGAGTTTAAAAAGCAATGCTACACAGCTTTCCTCCACCTACGTAGGCATGCTAATCTCATCCTCAATCTGTTTTCCCTGATGGTAGATGCGAGCGTGCCTGATATAGCCCTTGAGCCAGACAAGGCTGTCAAGAAGGTCCAAGACAAACTGATGATAGACATGGGCGATGAGGAGGCTGTTCACTATCTACAGAACCTGCTAGACATGTCTGTTACAGCCGTCATGGCTGCCCTTGTTGAACAGCTACATAAATTTGCCCAGTATTGGAGAAAATAATGCCTACATTATATAATTTAAATTAGGCAAATTTAAAGGTTGAACACAACTTTATATAAGGTGAAAGTTAACCAATATTAAAGTTTTAATAGCTAAAAAATATCATCTTTTTACTTTAAAAACTTCCTACATCTAAACTCATTGAGCTAAATGTTTTGAGAAGTAAAAATCATGATTTGGCTACTAGTACCATACATAGCTTCCTTCAGTAGATTGATTCTATTCTTGTTGCTTACAGAGTTCATCAAACTTCTCTTTAAAAACAAACTGCCAATTTTTTTTACTACGGTCATTCAGTAATGACTGCCTTTTTATTCAGGTGAGGCCACAAACAATTTAAATTGCACATAGCATAGAATTGAGCATTTGTCTATTATCCTTGAAACCGGTTCAACATTTTTTGTGTACTTAAATTCAATTGTAATGAATATAGGATGTTGTCAGTATAATTTTTAAAATTTAAAACATGAAATGCCATATATTTCCTTAATGGCAAGGGCCGAGGTCTGCCTTGGTGGTTAAGATTTTTTTTTTAATTCTCACAGGTCTTCGGTTTGATTCTCACGCAGCCATGGTGATTTATTTAGTAATGGCATCATCCAGTAATATCTCTCAACACGTACCAGCTAGAAAATGGTGGTAACCCTATGCATAACCTATTCCAGTTAAAGGGAGTCGCCCTAGTCCATTTGAAATCCTCCAGACTGTTGCATTAGAGGTGCTAAGTTCCAAACCTGGGGATTGCTCAGTTAAAATTATTTAGCTGTGTGGTTACCAGGCCTCAGAGTTGAACTTATTTCCGTTCCCCTGGTGCACGCTCGCAATAACATAATGAGGCAAGTAGCTACATAATTAACACAATAGAGAACCATGTCCAGGCCCTAATCCTTCCCTCAAGAAAAAAATGTTCACCATAAATTAAGAAGTTCATTTAATAAAAATTAAATAGAAAAAAATAGGTCATTAAAAGTCAGGGGTGCTTAGGTTAGCCGTGAGAGCTAAGGCGTTGGTCTTAATCTCATATGGTAAACCTAGAGTGGTGAGTTCGATTCCTGCCTGGGCAATAGGAATTTATTTAGAGACAAACTCATTGAATAAAATCCTTAGTCCCACCCTGGCTAAAAAAGGGTGGTAACCTGTAGATAACCTGTCCTAATTAGCCTTAGTAGCAAAAAGTGGATGTTAAATTACAATAGTAATCATAAAAGTCACACCTTTGTCTTAATTTGTTTTTATCAAGCTTCTTTTTATTTATTTTGATTTTAAAAAGAAATTGGAAATCTCAAAATAATTTGAATCTTTGTTTATATGAATATTTCTAAATGTTAAAATTAATTTGATCTCTTACTATAAAGCTTCTTTTACCAACTCAAGTTCAGTTGAGTTCCACGATGGTTACTGTAGTTTTCTAGCGAGGGTGGGACTAAGGATTTTATTTAATGAGTTTATTACTAAATAAATTCCTATTACCCTTGTGGGTGGGTATCAAACTCGCCACTATAGGTTTTTATGTGAGATTAAGGCCAATGCTTTAGCTTAAATAGCTAACCAGAGCCCCATTATGGTTTATTATAAACTAACAAGTTGTGTATTTCAAAGAAATTTATAGTGTATACCTGACCTCATTTTGAGTTAAACAGTTGTCTACCAACGATGTTGGCCATTCACAATATAGACAAGACTGTTTTATCACTAATATAAATAATTGTTGGGGCTCAGGCTAATAATGTGAGTTAAGGCAATGGCGTCTTAATAAACATAGCAACCAAGGATTGTGGGTTTGATTCATGTATGGGCAATAAGAATTTGATTATTGAAGAACTCCTTAAATAAACTCCTAAGTCCCACCCTGGCTAGAAATTAGTAGTAACCTGTAGATAACCCGACCTAATAAGCCTTAGTGGACATTATCAAATAATTTAAATTGAAAAAAAAATGGTATAATTTTCATAATCCATGATCACACTAATTATTATTTGAGAAAACTGAAATAACTCCAAATTAAAGCAATGTTGCATGTAAAGTGCTAGGGCCTGCTGCTAGAAAGAGGATGTGTTTAGCACAATCCTCGTAGTAGTTTTAGTTTCTGCAAATTTTCCTTAAGGAAGAAATAAAAATCAAATTCGTTAATCACTGAAATTGGACCAGTGAAAAGTGGTTTAGATGAAAATTCAAAATATCTCTGTTATTATAAGCTGGACCAAACGATTTTATAGAACAGATATTACTGCAAATTTAATTTCCTATAAACGTAGTTATATACATTTTTCCTCCATCTGGAATATTAACCAAGATATTTGCATTTTTTTAGCAGATTTCCCTTAAGGGAAATCAGCTATTGAGGTTGTACTCATGACGGAATTTTCGAAATTTTTCTTTAAATGTCCATCGATCCTACCGAGTAGATGACGAAAAATAGGTACGTTCAAAACTATATATATATATAGATATATATATATATATATTTATATATATATATATATATATATTTGTCTGTTACCGCTCTAGCGGTCGCAATTTTTGTTTGGTCATTACCAAACTCGATATTTAGTCGTTTTATGTAAAAAGAAACATCAAGTTCGTTAACGGCTGAAATTGGACCAGTGGGAGGGGGGGTTTAGAGGGGAGGATTTTCGAAAATTCAAAATATCCCCGTTACTATACATTGGATCAAAAACTTGTACAGAATCAATCTTATTGCAAATTAAATTTACTATAAATATTGTTGTATATACGTTTATTCTCTTTCTTGAATATTAACCGAGATATTGGCATTTTTATTAAATCTGGGCGGCTAATGGCCAAAAACTAGTTCAACCGTTTCCTTAACTGCTCGACTCTCGTGAAATTTCTCTATTGTAAAGCTTCATGAGGGAAATCTGCTTAGTTTACGCAGCCCCGGCGTGACGGACTTTTTTAGTTTTCAGCCTTCAGTAAACCTCCAATCCTGCTCGTCATATTAACTGTGTGAGGTACATGGAAATATGTAGGGTGATAATATCATCAATTAAGATTTTACGTTCTTGTTTCGAAATTGCTTACTTGATCTATACCATGCTCGATATTTATCCATTACAGTTAACACTGAAGATCATATTTGTTATAGGCTAAAATTGGACCTGGAATAATGGGGATTGAGAGGAGGGGGGGATTTGAAAATCTCCATTATTATGAGTCACATCGAAAAATATTATAGAAACAATCTCATTAAACTGTTGATGCTCTAAAGAAGTTGTTTTATACATTTTTTCACAGCTCAAATATTTAGAGAGTTATTCAGACTTCAGTAAACCCCTACTTCTACTCATCCTATTTTTACTTAGAAATAGAAAATGGTGAGAAGAAATCATTAGTGAACCATACCAGCACTTGGGAAATCTGCTTAGTTTACACAGGCTTTGTGTGGAGGACTTTTTTTAAGTTATGTTGAGCAAATGCACTATTTACATTAGTTTAGAAAACAGTTTATGACGCTTTAGTTTACATTGTGAACACTGTTCAGTAATAAGGTTTTTATGGATCGAGGGATATTTCCATTCCTGAAGCTACCTTTGAATATTTTGAATCGAAATTTGTGCAATATCACATTCTGAAAAACCATGCAAACTTAGAGCAACTCAAAAAAAAATTACAATATTACTAATGTTGTAAGCTAAGAGTTGCTTCTTAGCTATTTCCCTTATGTAAATTTATTAGATCAAGCTCTACCTCATTGTATTAGCATATTTCCCTTAAGGTTGTACTCATAATGCATTTTAGAAAAATTCTTGAAATGTCCATTGTTACTGCCCAGGAGATGAAGAAAATGAGGTCCGTTCAAAATTTTATTTATGTATATATTGTTATATATTTTTCTGTTACCGCTCTAGTGGTCACAATTTTTGTTTGATCATTACCAAACTCGATATTTAAATGTTTTGTGTAAAACTAAAGATCAAGTCCGTTAACGGCTGACATCTGACGAGAGGGGGAGAGGAATCTAGAAAATTCAAAACATCAGATATTGTTTTAAAGATGCCTTTATCATGCAAGATACATGCTAATTCGTTTTGTGGTCAATTAAGATTTTATGCTCTGACTTGAAAATGTTTATTTGATCTATACCATACTTGAAAAATCAAGTTTGTTAGTGGCTGAAATCAGACCTGAAATAAAAGGGATTCAGAGGGTGGGGGAATTCAAAAATTCAATATATCACGATTAATATGAGTCACATTGAAATTCTTTCATCTACCTACATTAGAAGTCACTTCCACCTGCCAGAATACTAACACAGTTTAGTAAATGGTTTATGACGCTTTAGTTTACATTGTGAACACCGTTCAGTAATAAGGTTGTTATGGATTGAGAGGTATCTCCATTCCTACCTTTGCCCTCAAGCTACCTTTCAATATGATTTGTATTTTAAGTCAAAATGTGTGCAATATCTCCTTATGTAAAACCATGCAAACTTAGAGCAACTCTAAAAAAAAATGTGATATTGCTAATTTTGTAAGCTAAGAGTTGCTACTCAGCTGAATTTCTGTATTCTTACTGTATTAGCAGATCTCCCTGAAGGGAAATCATCTATTGAGGTTGTGGTCATGGTGCGATTTTTGAAACAATTCTTCAAATGTCCACCGATCCTACCCAGGAGATGAGGAAAATGAGGTCCGTTCAAAATTTTATATATGTATATATAGATTTACCGCTCTAGCAGTCGAAATTTTTGTTTGATCGTTACCAAATTTGATATTTAAAAGTTTTGTGTAAAATTAAAAAAGATGAAGTTCGTTAACAGCTGAAATCAGACCACTGGGAGAGGGGAATTTAGAAAAAAATAAAATGATCTCTGAGCTGGATCGGAAAATTGTGTAGAACAAATCTTGTTGCAAATGTAATTCCCTGAAAATGTTATTATTTACATTTTTTCTCTGTCATGAATATTAACAGAGTTTATTTGGATTTTTTAGTTTTCATCCTTAAGTAAACTTCACTCCAACTTGTGTTATATTAACAATAAGCTGGTATATCATTATTCTAAGCTTACATACACCAAATATTGTTTTCAAGAGGCCTTTATTACGCAAGATACATGCAAATTCGTTGTATTATAATGTCATCAATTAAGATTTTATGTTCTAACTTGAAAATGTTAATTTTATCTATACCATACTCAATATTTAACCCTTTTCTGCCAACAGTAAAGATCATGTTTGTTAGTAGCTGAAATCATACCTTGAATAGTGGGGGTTTCAAAAATTCAATATATCTCCGTTAGCTCAGGTTAGCCATGTGATTTAAAGCGTTGACCTTTATCTCACATGGTAAAACTAGAGTGGCAAGTTCGATTCTCGCCTGGGTAAAGGAAATAATTTAGTGACGAAATTCATTAAATAACATCCTAAATCCTACCCTTGCTAGAAAAGGGTGGTAACCTGTAGATAACCCGTCCCAATTAGCCTTAGTAGCAAAAAGTGGACGTTAATAAATAATAATAATAATTATGAGTCAGATCGTAAAATGTTATACAATCAATCTTGTTAAACTATTGATGCTCTACAATTTTTCTCATATCTCAAATATTAAGCGAGTTATACGTACTTTTTTTTTTTTAAGGTTTCAGCTTTTAGCTACTCACAACTTCTAATCGAATATTGATTTAGAAATAGAGAATATATGGTGAGATGAGATTACTAGTGTGTCATTCCAGTACATGGGAATTCTGCTTAATTTACACAGCCCCTGTGTGGCGGACATTTTTTTTTAGAAAAGTTTCTTCTAAAACCAAGGATCAAGTTCATTAATGGCTGAAATCGGGCCAGTGGGAGTGATGTTTCAGAGACGGGTAATATACAAATTCTTAAATATGCATTTGGATCAAAATAATCTGAATTAACCAATCTTGTGAGTTACGATACAGTACTACGACTATCGTTTTCTACGATCCTCTTTAACCGAGTTTTTTGTGTTTTTCTTATTTTATTTTAAGCATTCAGTTAACGGTTTTTATGGAGTAAGTACTAAGCGAGAATAGAGATTATGTTATCTTTGTCATTCCCGTGTGTGGGAAATTTGCTTAGTTTACTCAGCCCCTGCGTGACGGACTTATGAAAGTCTGATTATCCAAAAATGAGTGCATCTCGGTGAATAGAATCAGAAAATTCATTCTGCTAAACATCTAAAATTTAAATCTTTAGCTTGGCAAAATCCTATTTATAAATGGTACTGATACTTAACTTTCACCTTTTATATTGTGTAATAGTCATAGTAAATCCTGTACTTTTGCCTTATTTATTTATTTTTTTCTATAAGTCTAAAATTCAAATCTTTAGCTCAGTAAAATCATATTTAGAAATGGTACTGAAACTTAACTTTCACCTTTATATTGTGTATTAGTTATTGTAAATCCTGTATTTTTTCCTTATTTATTATTTTTTTTTAAATATTTATTTTGATAGGCTATGGATAAACTACAATATATAGGCTACAATTGGATTAGGTTTTATAAGCTTCCATTGCTCATTTCTATCATTATTATTAGTTTAGTACTGTAAATAATGTAGGCTCCAATAAAATAAAGTAGTTTAAGCAGTTTTGCTTTGTGTAAATTTCAAATAATTTCCAGCTTAAAAGGATACAAATTTTTAAAGGGATCATATTCTTGCCTATAAGTGACTGCTTTATTTTTATAAATTATATTATCTTAGGAATAGTCGTATTTAAAATTTATCTTAGCCTAAAAAGTGATATTCAATTCTAAAAATTACTCTGTAAATAAAAAGAATTGTAAATGTATTATTTTTCCATTGTTATAATCTAGGAATTGTTATTGATGAAATATTTTATATAGTCTCCTGTAAATTTGTTGAGGTAGTTTTATTCAAGTATTAAGCAAAAGAAGACTGATTTTTGTTAATTTTGTATAGTATTTATTAATATAAATTATGCAATGTCAGTATATGTGTATTTTTTATATTTTCCTTATTGTCTCATAATTGTTGGTAGTTTCATGAAACATTTCAAAACTTATTCTGAGAGAGTAATAGTTCATAGTCCATTATTTCATTTATAAAATGTATACAGAAGAATAAAAAATGATGTGAGATATCGAATTATTTGTAAGGAGGTAAGTAAATTACAAAGAGAAATAATTCTAGCTCATAGACGTGAACAACACAAGGTGAAGAGGTGACAACGGTTGTATCTTCAGCAATATGTTGTTTGTCTTCAATCAACTTTTGTTTTATTTCGAAAGACGTAAACAGTTCCTAGGTATGAGCTAAATGGCTCGCAGAACTCCTTGTGTAGTTTTAGCATATTTCCCTTAAGGGATATCAGCTATTGAGAGTTGTACTCATGATTTGAGAAAGATTTCTTCAAATGTTCATCAATCCTACTCAGGAGATGACGAAAATGAGGCATTTTCAAAAATAAATAAGCGTTTTATGTAAAACTAAAGATCAAGTTCGTTAACGGCTGGAGAGGGAGGTGGGTGAAAGCAGATGAAATAAAAAATTCAAAATGTCTTCATTACTATTAATCAGTTTGAAAAACTGTTCATAGCTAATCTTATTATAAGTTTAATTGCCTATTAATGTTGTTATGTAAATGTTTTCTCTAATATGAATATTAACCTAGATTTTTGTATTTTATAATGTTCACTCTTCTTCAGTAAACCTCCACTTTTAGTAATCACACTTTAACAATAACCGAATAAATAATGAAAAGTTTTATTCCAAGCTTAAGTATCAAATACTGTTTTCAACAGATCATTCCTAGAGTTATTTGAATGAAAATATGTTTTATGGAGAGAAGAAGAAAACACTCTAGTAAAGAATTATGTGTGGCTGCTAACTGATGGAGAGGCTGCACGTGGTATTTGATCTTGTGAACAGGTAAACCTAATTTTCACAAGACTGGACAAGGGAATAAGAGGGTTATTACAAGGGCATGGAGAGGTTTCCCATTGCCTTCAGACCATCCAGCAATAACGTCATTATGAGGAAAATCCAATTCACACAAGTAAAGGCATGAGTGGAGAAAATTCTATTTAAGGGTAGAGTTGTTAGATAGCCATCCCTCCTGGTAGCCTGCAGCCTGCATCAGCTGACTAATGATAGACTATTAGCCAGTATCAGTATGCAGGCTGCAACTATTCAAGGGCAGAGTTGTTAGATAGCCATCCCTCGGTAGCCTGCAGCCTGCATCAGCTGACTAATGATAGACTATTAGCCAGTATCAGTATGCAGGCTGCAACTATTCAAGGGCAGAGTTGTTAGATAGCCATCCCTCGGCAGCCTGCAGCCTGCATCAGCTGATTAATGATAGACTATTAGGCCAGTAGGAATATGCAGACTACAACTTTAATCTAACCTCCAGTCCTGCCCCACTCATGTGAGCATATAAATATGGAAGGGAATAATAGGAATATAAAAAAAATATAGAGAAAAAAACAACAAAATAAAATAAATAATAATTATTTCATTTATTTATTTATTGTGGAGCATTCGCTGCAAGGCGATATTGCTCATAAAAAAACAATGAAAATGAACAAATGAAAACAGTAACAGAAACAATTAAACAATACAGTTAGAACAGAACAAACTAAGAATACAATAAAAAAAAAAAAACGCAACCAAAGAGACAAATAAAATCTTATAAAGAAACTTGTTAATTAAAAACTATAAGGATTAATAAAATTACAAAAACAATTATATATTTTCAATGGTTTTAAAAATTTAAGCTGGAGTTAAAAAGATTTAATTTAAAAAGAATTTTATAATGTAATACTTCTAAATTTGTGAGTATATGTTAATGTCATGTAAATGTTGGGAGTATTTTGGGAATGTGTGGGCCACCTTCAGTATGTCGTATATGGGATCTAATAATAATTAAAAATTATTATCTAATAATAATTAAAAAAATAATTAATAGTACTTTAAGACTAAATAAGATTTTATGGCTAATGTGTATATATTGTAAAATAAAAATGTATTTAAACATAATCATAAATGTAATATGCCATGTGGCAATGGAACATGTATTCAAATAAATAACTCCTCAAAGAGTTACTAGCAGGAGAGAAAAAAAGCCATTCCTGCACATGAGAAATATGGAACCCCTGTGTGGTAAACTATTTTGATTTGAGAAAAATATTTTATTCCTGAAAATGTTTTAAGATTTTCTATATAATAAACTTGAAATTGCTATTTTTCTCCTTGAACAGTGATTTTCTTCACTCATTGGTATGTCTTGCTCAATCTAAGAAAATTCTACCACGAAATTGAGAGTTCTACAATTACCTCGAATCGACAGAACTGCTTTAATATTAACATACCTTTAAAAATTTGAAGTTGCTCAAGTTTTACTTCCCAGAGAAGCTCATCGTGAATTTGCATTAGTAACTTTGTGTTTAAGTTCATCTCTTTCAGTTTCATTTCGATTCTTAGCATAGCTCCTTTGCAAATGTCTGCAGCTGAACCTTTAATATGAAAAATATTTAGTATAAAGATGGTCCAATTTAGTTTAAATGACTCAAAAAAAAAAAGTTATAATCTTCACCCTGTATTATGAAGTTGATAGCCTGCCTTTCAGAATATTTCCTCAGAGAAAGGTTCTCTGCCAAAATATTTGGGAATATCCTCTTTCTGCCGCTAAGTGAACGTAACATTTTTGTTTTTCTTACTTCATTCAGTATTTTATTGTTGAATTCAGTTAATCCAGGAAAAATACCTGTCAAAGAAGGACAATTATGAATTTAGATAGATTTTGTTTTGGTAATGATAATATTTAGTTGGGAGGGGGTTTAATGGGGCCTTTATGTAATGAACTTGCTAGAGTAAGTTTAGAAAATACTTGAGTACTAGATGGAGGGAATGATATTGGTGGTGCTGTCAATTTTAGGGTTGACAGGTTGTAGCACCTGGAAGAAAATTACAGGTATCAATAGAATAGAATAGCCTTTATTGTAATAATAATGAAATAACATAATAATAAATATTCTTTATCAAAATAATTTTAAACATAGTTCAATTATGTTTTATCTAAACTGTTCATCAAAAGTTTGAGACCACTTCAGTGTTTTGAAAAAATTATCAAACACAACAAAAAGAACCTTAAGTAAAACAATAAATAAGTGAATAAACAATTTATTATAAAGATATAATAAACAGTATAATACTTTATGGAAACACAATTTAGAAAAAGTCCATCACTCGTGGAGGTGCTGCTCCAGAAAGTTGTTAGCCTTAGCAAGCAGGGATCGGCACTGTGGGAATGACAGTGCTCTCTCTCTCTTGTGGAGCTTCATGTGTGTGCATGTGCACTTTAGCCAAACACCTCGCCGCTGGAACTGTGCTAGGCACTGTGGAACTGTAGCACCCCCAATTTCCACTTGATATTATCTATAACATTTAATATAATGAGGCTTTTTCTTTAATTCTTTCTTTATACTTGTATAATATACTAGCTCAGATACCCGACTTCGCCCGGGAATTGATTTGAGGCTGAATGGTGATGGTATTTTTTTTGGCAAGGCTTTACTTTGCACAATATTTTGACATTTACCCGTCCCAGTGTTCAGGGGTAATACCCGTCGTTTCTGTGTATTTGTTAATAATAAAATTAATTTTTAATGTAAAACTTCACTGTCCTCCATATTGTCATATTTCCCGTTTCCTGTGCTTTATGCATAGATTTAAATTATTAAGGACAAAATATTATAATTTGAATTAATTTTTCCAGGTGAGGTACCTGGTAGTTCATATTGAAAAGAATTGTTGAGCAAATTTCTCTAAATAACAAAATAAACAACTTTTGTTATGTGCATATTTGCCGAAACCCCAATAGGAAACGAAATATCACTATTTTTAATTTCAGGCCTCCCCTTATAACCCCCAATCCTGCCCATCCCTAGAAATATTAGTATGGCTTATTATAAGGAAGGCGTTAGTGCTAATACACATACCGCGTGTTTCATTTAGTTCAGTTGAGTCTTTTGTGTCAAATAAAATTTTTGACTCCCGCAATAATTTTTAGAGTATAACGCCTTTATACTTCGGTATTCGACGATAGTGTATATAACAAAAGTTTCTCTAAATAACAAAATAAACAACTTTTGTTATGTTTATATTTGCCGAAAAACGAATAGAAAACGAAATACCGCTATTTTAAATTCAGGCCTTCCTTACAACCCCCACTCCTACCCGTCCCTAGAAATGTTACTATTGCTTATTATAATAAAGGTGTTTGTGCTCACACACATACCGAGCATTATTTAGTTCGGTTGAGTCTTTTGTGCTAAATAATATTGTTGACTCCCGCTATAATTTTTATCGTATAACACATTTACACTTCGGTATACGGCGAAAGTGTATATAACAAAAGTTACTCTAAATAACAAAATAAACAACTTTTGTTATGTGCATATTTACCGAAAAACCAATACGAAACGAAATATCGCTGTTTTTAATTTCAGGCCTCCCTTATAACCCCCACTCCTGTTCGTCTCAGAGAAAATTAATATAGCCTAAAGTCTAAGTTGGGTTAGTAGTAATGTACATACCAAGTTTCATAAAATTCGGTTCAGCCGTTTATGCGTGAAAAGGTAACAAACAAATAAACAAACAAGTATTTTTTGCCATTTGGAAAGGAACTAGGTTAAGGTTTTTTAAAGTAACTTGGCTATGGGGGTCTGAGATATCAGTTCATTTTGGAAAAGGGGGTCTCTTGGCCAAAATAGTTTGGGGATCCTTGGTTTAAGTTGTCCTTGGGCCAAAGAGTTCTATTTTGTGCTCAGAGCTTCTCGGTACATGAGCATTGGACGGAACACACAGACAGAGAGAGACTGATGTTTTTTTTTTTTTTTTTTTTTTTTTTTTTTTTTTTTTTTTTTTTTTTTAGCTAATACCCAGCTGTTTAAATTGGGTTGTACTAATGTAGTCAGATGGCTACAGGTTGAGAAGAAGAATAGGCCCTTATGCTAAAACCAAAGCTTTATTTGAAGGGGGGATTGTCAGACTTATAGTAGGGTGTGATGGTTGGGTTGAAATTTAGCTGACGGCGGGTATGGGTCGCCAGCTGGGGTGTGGGATAGAGGAAAAGGAAAGAAGAGGAAAGTAGGATAGGAGGAGGAAGAAAGAAAAGATGATAGAACACACACACGCAGTATATACAAATAAATCTAAAAAACTTACCTAAAACTAGCCTAAATTAACCTAAGGGGGAGAGGGGGGCTCGCTCGACCGGGAAGGACATCCAGGGGGGGCTCTTCCTAAAAACTAATCTAACCTAATCTACTAAACTAATACTTAAAACTACTTAATTATGTTGAGAAGTTTTATTTACAAAATATGTACAGAAAATTGTGGGGGAAAAATTTGCCTCTAAGTCCTACGGAGGTAGGTCTGCAATCCGGACGACATCGAGAAGTGGAGTGTTATCGTCCATCTGCCATCTCGTCGGTTGCATGAGGGGTGGGAGGTTGTTGTATAGTGGGTTGTCCAGATGCTGTAGTGAGTCATGAAATTTTATGTGTCGTCGTGCAATCGTGTCTGAGATTGGTTCGAGGTTTAGTGTAGTGTGTATTATGTCGTTCTTTTGTCTCTGTAGGGATGTGTGTTGTACAAAGACTGAGACTGATTACCTATGAATTTGTGCCTTATAGCTTCTGCTTCCCTTAGATCGAGCGAGAGGATGTCAGCTATTCTCCTAGAGCCGGCTCCGTACATGAGGGCATAGATCAGCGTCTTGCTCTGCCTCCTCTCTTCGCAGCTTATTTCTTCTTTCCTCAATCTGTAGCAGGAAAAACATGATTAGCAAACAAGTAAATAACTGTGGGGCTAGGAAAGGGCAGGCATATACTACCCCTGGACATTATGACTGCAGGGAAATTAAATGGACAGCTTGGTCAGCCAGTGTACAGGAAACCAACACACATAGATAGATAACTAGATAAAAATATATGTGTGTCTCTGTGTGTGTCTGTGTATCTATATCTATATATATATAAAATTGTAACCTCTGTCTGTACATTGATTTTTTTCGCGAAATTTCACGATAACTTTTCGTTTCACATGTCATAGACACCATTTTACGTTTATTTGTTTGTTACCTTTTCACGCATAAACGGCTGAACCGAATTTTATGAAACTTGGTATGTATATTACTATTAACCCAACTTAGACTTTAGGCTATATTAATTTTCTCTGAGGCGAACAGGAGTGGGGGTTATAAGGGAAGCCTGAAATTAAAAATAGCGATATTTCGTTTTCTATTGGTTTTTCGGCAAATATGCACATAACAAAAGTTGTTTATTTTGTTATTTAGAGTAACTTTTGTTATATACACTTTTGTCGTATACGAAGTATAAATGAGTTATCAATTCCCGGGCGAAGCCGGGTATCTGAAGCTGGGTATATATATATATATATATATATATATATATATATATATATACACGCTAAGTTACCCGGCTTCACCCAGAAATTCATTTGAGTCTGAATGAAGAGGGTACTTTTTTGGTACTTTCCATAACATTTTGACATTCCCCGTCCCAGTGTTTAGGATTTATTCCCGTTGTTGCTGTGGATTTGTTTCGTTCAAAATTATTTTTTCTGTAAGGTTTCACTGTCTTCAATATTTTTATATTTCTCGTCTCCTATGCATGTAGTTTTTTTTTTTTTTTATAAAGTAATGGACCATATAACTCATAATTAGAAAAAGTATTCTATCTTCCAAACCATGTATAAATAAAAGTTCCTTTCCCTTGATGTCGTACAAAGCCCAACGGTGACAGCTTTTTTCATAATAATGTCATAACCGCTATTAAATTACTCTTTTTACGTCTCGATAGTAAACTGTATATTCATATTGATACATAGTGTGTTTAGTGAAGTATATCATATATGTATAAGCATTATATGATAATTGTAATCATAGACCAATATGAGGTCGGCAGGGAAGCGGTAGAACTGATAGGACAAAGGAAGTATCCCCACACCTCTCTAGGCACAGTGGTGCCAACTCATTCAGGATCTCAATCCTGTAATACATTAAATTATATTAGCAAATCTGATTACATTATCTTCACAATGTTGAAGACTTATAGAATAGACATTTTAGTTTTGAAGAATAAATGAAAATAAGTTCCTAAGCAATCCCTTTCGACTGTTTGACACACAGGAAATAATTCATATGTTAATCATGGATAGCATTTATTATAATTAAATTTAAACAAGATTGGTTCTATAGCAATTTACGATCCGACTCATAATTGGACACCGCCCCCACTAAAACCCCCTTGTATCTGGTCCGAAATGAGCCATTAACAAAAATGCCCATTAGTGTGAAATGAAAAAGATATATCGAAATATACAATTTCGATTTAAAACAGGGAAATCTTAATTGATTACGTCATCCCACTATGTATTCTGAAAGCATCTCAAGCAGTTCAATGAAAGAATATTTGGTATTTAAGCTCAGAATAACGTGGCTCAGGAAATAAGAACTTAATGTTAATATGACTTGAGTAGGAGTGCGGTTTACTTGAACCTGACAACTAAAAAAGTCCGTCACGCAGGGGCTGCGTAAACTAAGCAGATTTCCCACATGGAGTTTTATAATAGAGAAATTCCACGAGAGCCGAACAGTTACGAAAACGGCCGAACTAGCTTTTGCCGGGAAACTCACTCCGTTATCCGGCCCACTTTTAATAAAAATGCAAGTAGCTCGGTTAATATTCAAGATAGAGAATAAATGTATATAATAATATTAATAGTAAATTTAATGTGCAATAAGATTGGTTCTGTAGAATTTTTCGATCCGACGTATAATAACGGAGAGATTTCAAATATTCAAAAATCCTCCCCTGTAAACCCCCCCCCCTCCCACTGGTCCGATTTCAGCCGTTAACGAATTTGATCATTCTTTTTACATACAACGACTAAATATCGAGTTTGGTACCGATCAAACAAAAATTGTGACCGCTAGTAATATATATATATATATATATACTAGCCAAGGTACCCGGCTTCGCTCGGGAAGTCATTTGAGGCGGTAAGATTCTATTTTGTTTTTGGCAATGCTTCTACGTGTACAACTGCTCTTCCCATCTGGGCGCATTTTTTCCCGTAAGGGTCCGTTGGGCGATCTATAGAAAAAAAATTTTAGATTTGAAGAATAAATGAAAATAAGTCTCTAATGATTCCCTCTCCACTGTTTGACACACCGTGAATAATTCAAATCATAATCATGGATAGCATTTATTATAATTAAACATTATCTATAATGTACGTTTTTTGTATTTACAATCTAGATAATATACCCAGCGATGCCCGGGAAATCATCGTTGACTGACTAATGACTAACATTCCGAGTTTTGTTAAGTTCGGTTCAATCGTTAGTGCCCAACAAAATTGTTGGCTCCCGCTAGTTTTTAGTGTATATCTCGGTTATACTTTGTTATACGACAAAAATGAATATAACAAAAGTTACTTTAAATAACAAAATAAACAACTTGTGTCATGTGCATATTTGCAGAAAAACCAATAGAAAACGAAATACCGCTATTTTTAATTTCAGGCCTCCCTACAACCTCCACTCCTGCCCGTTCCTATAAATGTTAGTATGGCTTATTATAATGAAAGCGTTAGTGCTAATACATGTACCGAGTTTTATTTAGTTCGGTTGAGTCTTTTGTGCCAAATAAAATTGTTGACTCCCGCTATAATTTTTAGCGTATAACGCCTTTATACTTCGGTATACGACGATAGAGTATATAACAAAAGTTACTCTAAATAACAAAATAAACAACTATTGTTATGTGCCTATTTGCCGAAACCCCAATAGGAAACGAAATATCACTATATTTAATTTCAGGCCTCCCTTATAACCTCCACTCCTGCCCGTCCCTAGAAATGTTAGTATGGCTTTTTATAAGGAAGGCTTTAGTGCTAAATCACATACCAAGTTTGGTTTAGTTCGGTTTATTCTTTTGTGCCAAATAAAATTCTTGACTCCCACTATTATCTTTAGCGTATAACTCATTTATACTTAGGTATACGACAAAAGTGTATATTACAAAAGTTACTTTAAATAACAATATAATCAACCTTTGTTATGTTCAATAACATTTGAGGTACCTGGTAGTTCATATTGAAAAGAAGTGTTGGGCTAATTTCTCTAAATAACTAAATAAACAACTTTTGTTATGTGGATATTTGCCGAAACCCCAATAGGAAATCACTATTTTTAATTTCAGGCCTCCTTATAACCCCCACTCCTGCCCGTCCCTAGAAATAGTATAGCTTATTATAAGGAAGGTGTTATGCTAATTCACATACCGAGTTTGGTTTAGTTCGGTTGAGTCTTTTGTGCCAAATAAAATTCTGGACTACCGCTATAGTTTTTAGCGTATTACTCATTTATACTTCCGTATACGGCAAAAGTGCATATAACAAAAGTTATATATATATATATATATACAGTTTTGAACGGACTTCATTTTCGTCATCTCCTGGGTAGAATCGATGGACATTTGAAGAAAAATTTCGAAAATTCCGTCATATATCTGGGTTTACATGGATGACACATTAAATATGCGAATAACAACGTTTATAGGTAATTACATTTGCAATATGATTAAATCTATACGATTTATAGACCCGTCTCATAATAGCACACATATTTTCCCCCAAGGTAAACTCGGCAAGATGTATGTGGGAAGGGACCGTACCAGCCGTTACCCTTGTAGCGGATCGTGGCTCACCGTTATGGAAGTCACTCCATTCAGCGGCGAACCAGCAAAGCGGTATCAGATCTATGAAAGGAAACCCAATTCTACAGATGTCTTACCAGCCATTTCTAAAACACCCCACTTAAATGTGTCTGTTAAGGAAAATCGACAGTTCCAAATATCTCAGAAATTATAAATAAGTCTTTACTGTTCAATAAAACGGTTAAATATCGGTTATAGTATAGATCAAATAAACATTTTCGAGAAAAGAACATAAAATCTTATTGATGACGTCCCATGTTAATATATGTGCAGGCATCTCACAAAATAAAGGTTCATAAAAAACATATTTAACATTTAACCTTGTAATGAAGTGGTTCATAATATAACAGCTTATGGTTAATATGACATGAGCAGGAGTGAGGGTTTACTCAAGACCCAAAACTAATAAATGCAAATATCTCGGTTAATAATCAAGATAGTGAAAAAAACGTATATAAAAAGTCCGTCACGCAGGGGCTACATAAACTAAGTAGATTTCCCACGTGAAGTTATACAATAGAGAAATCTCCATACGAGACCCGAACAGTTACGGCAAAGCGCCAAACTAGCTTTTGGCGGGAAATTCAAAAATCCATTATCGGTCCAAATTTAATAAAAATGCAAATATCTCGGTTAATATTCAAGATAGGGAATAAATGTATATAACAATATTTATAGTACATTTAATTTGCAATACGATTTATTCTATACACTTTTTCGATCCGACGTACAATAACGGAGACATTTCGAAATTCCTCCCGGTCTAACCCCCTCACCCTCCTCCCCCGCTCCGATTTCAGCCATTACATTAACCAACTTGATCTTTATTTTCATAAAACGTTTAAATATCGAGTATGGTAACAATTAGACAAACAACGCCCGCTACAGTGTTAACAGACAAATACATAAATCTTTATATATATAATTCTACTGTACGTGAGTATGTCACTGAACTCCTCCTAAACGGCTGGACCGATTTGAATGAATTTTTTTGTACGCGTTTGGGTGACGCGCTGGATGGTTTCACGTCACAAATCAGCCCGACAGATGGAGCAGGAGTGGGGGTCGTAAGGGAGGCCAAAAATTAAAAATAGCGAAATTTTGTTTCGTATTGGTTTTTCGGCTAATATGCACAGGATAAAAGTTGTTTATTTTGTTATTTAGAGTAACTTTTATTATATTCACTTTTGTTGTTTAACAAAGTATAAACACTAAAAAATTAAAGTGGGAGCCAACAATTTTACTGGGCACCAACGATTGAACTGAACTTAACAAAACTCGGTATGTGAATTATCATTAATTCTTCCATGACTATAAACTATATTAAATTTTTTAGGTTCGAACGGGAGTGGGGGTTATAAGGGAGGCCTGAATAAAAAAATCGTGATATTTCATTTTCTATTTGTTTTTAGGCAAACGTGCACATAACAAAAGTCGCTTTTTGTGTTATTAAAAGTAGCTTTTGTTTTAAAAATAATATTATTAAATTTAATATCCTAATCGCTTCATAGTTCATGCAGGACAACGTCTGTCGGGTCCGCTAGTCTATATATATGCGAAAATTGTTCACCTGGAAATTACGTATATTTAATCACGTATTTATGTGCAATGAAAATGAAGTCATCCCTGTAAAAGATTTGCGCCAGGAAGAAGGTCTAGACCAGGGGTCTCCAAACTTTCCAGCCTTAGGGCCATACTGATTACTCCAGTAAGTTCCGAGGGCCAAAACCATATTATCATTGTTGCTGGTGGTAAAAAGTGAAATAGTCCACTGATAAAAAAAAATAAAAATTTCCTGCATATTATACATGTCTTTACTCATTACAATTCTGTGTTTCTTTATCCAACTTATCACAGAAACAATAACAATAAGCCTACAACAATGTTATGAGTAGTTAGCCCATGACCATATCAATGTAGATGTCATATTAATAGTTATTCAACATAAAATTAGAATACTTCAGTAAACTAAATTTAATTTGCTATAAATAATATGTCCTTTAAAAGGAGTTTTCAAGTATGCTAGCTCTCCGCGGGCCGGACAAAATGTGTCCGCGGGCCGAATGTGGCCCTCGGGCCGTAGTTTGGAGACCCCTGGTCTAGACGAAGAGAATCAGTAAATCAGTAGAAGTTGGCACTCCATGCTTCTAGAACCGTCTCGGGCATATAATGTCCCTCCGATCGCCCCCAAAGGTAGTCAGTTCACTTTTCAGTTTAATTAACTGAATAGTGCATTCAGTGCAGTTACTAGTAAACATCCGTGCAGTGCATATAATTGTGAAGATCAGTGGAGCGCCGTGTTTAGCGAACATCAGTGATCGTGAGTTATTGTGCTATGTACTAAGAATGGGAAGTAAGCAGTGCATGTTGCGATTAGCAGTGAAGAATAATTTATCAAGTGTGTAAACGTGTCTAGTGGGTCGTCAAATAATAAATCTAATAAACGCAACAATATGTATACAATTTTGAACGGACCTCATTTTCGTCGGCTCCTTGATTGGATCGATGGGCTTTTGAGGAAATTGTTCAAAAAGTCCGTTACACAGGGGCTGCGTAAACTAAGCAGATTACCCATGTGAATTTTAATAATAGATAAACCTACATACTGCTAAAACACTACACCAACGTGAATATTAGGTGAATAAATACAAACGGTAATAAGAAATGTAAACAAACAGGTCTGCCAACGCCTTTCAGTTATTGATTTTCTTTCCGACACCAGAAAGAAAAACAATAACGGAAACAAATCAGAATATAACATATTAATTTTATTGAAAGTATGTACTGTAATTTATAATGAATCAGGATAAATTTTATCTCAATCAATCAAATTTTAATAGTCCTAGAATTTAATACGGCGTGGGGGGAGGTTACAAGTACATATTTACACTTATCTTGTATTATAAAGATCTCTGGAAATCAATATTTGGTAAGGTTCGAATTATATGTTTTATTATATAGCAGAATATTGTTTACGTTACACTAGTAGAAGTGGGGGTTTAATGAATGCTGAAAACTGAGAAACGCAAATATCTCGGTTAATATTCAAGATAGGGAATAAATGTATGTAACAATATTTATAGTACATTTAATTTGCAATACGATTTATTCTATACACTTTTTCGATCCGACTTATAATAACGAAGATTTTTCGACTTTTCAAAATTCTCCCCTCTAACCCCCCCCCTCACCCTAGTCCTATTTCAGGCGTTAACGAACTTGAGCTTTCCTTTTACATAAAACGACTAAATATCGAGTTCGGTAACGATCAAACATAAATTGCGGCCGCTAGAGCGTCAACAGACATATATATATATATATATATATATATATATATATATATATATATATATATATATATATAAATACAGTTTTGAACGGACCTCATTTTCATCATCTACTAGGTAGGATCGATGGACATTTGAAGAAAAATTTCGAAAATTGCATCATGAGTACGACCTCAATAGCTGATTTCCCTTTTGCCTATAATGCGACTGACTATGCACAAAATTGTAGTTGCTTACCTGATTTGAGTGATAATAGTAAATATGTCTCCCCTTCTCCTGAGCAGGCCTAGAAGGGCCGTGTCCTTTGCCAGGATGGCGAACACTCGCAGCTCTATCTGCTGGAAGTCTGTAGATACCAGCAGACAGTCATCTCGGGCCAAGAAGCAGCTGCGCAAGTTCAATTCGATCACTGCAACACACACAATAGGCTATAAACACAAATTGGAGAAGTTTAATCATTCACACACCTGCTCCAATTTCAGCCCTTAACTTAAAAAGTCCGCCACGCGTTTGACGGAAACTCACGACTAGACCCGAAGTTAGCCTATCTCATTTCGTCGTTACAATTAATAAAAATAAAAATAATATATAAATATATATATATATATATATATATATATATATATATATATATATATTTGCGAAAATAAATACATGAATAATCCTTCAGAGAGAGAGTCGCGTATTTGGGAAGTCGGAGGTAGATCAAAGAAGCCGACAGAGGGTCGAGCTCCTACTAGACCCGTCCAGTCCAGACGTCGAAGGGCCCAGTCAATTCAATAGAGAACCGGCCAGCCGCGAGCGAGCCATTTTTTCTTCTCAAGTGCTCATATGTGCGTTCGGTGCTACAGTGCGACTTAGTGCAGTGCGGTAAAGTGTCGTGTATAAGCAGTGCCTCGCAGTAAAGGACAGTGCAGTGCCGTCTTTTGGTGTAGTTCAGTGACCGTGAGTGAATTATTGGACTGTATAATCTGATGAACAGTGGCGCTATCAGTGTATACTGTGAGTATTAATTAAGAATAATTACCAAGTGTATTGTGCATTCTGAAATAAATTGTGCAGTGATAAAAACTGTGAAACTTGTGAGTATTTAATTTTGCAATCCAAAAAGAACTCTTATTAACAACGTTTATTACTGGTTTTGGTAATAAAACGTAACAATATATATATATATATATATATATATATATATATATATATATATATATATATATATTGTTGCGTGAAAGATTGACAGAGAAAGAGAACCCCGTATTTGATCTAATTAGGACCATTCTAAGTAGGGCCGCCGGTAGAATCTAATTAAAGCCTTCTAGGAACTTCTAGAACTTTCTTTGAACTGGAACCTTCTATGCCTAGATACTTCTACAAGCATTTAAAAGGAAGTCGCACAGTACCCCACAGTCAGTTTAAGGTCAGACGTCTTGATGGTCACATCAGTGCTACAGTGCGACTTAGTGCAGCGCGGTAAAGTGTTTTTATAAGAAGAACAGTGTTGTGCCGTGACTGTAAGTAGCAGTTTAGTGCCGTGTTTAAGACAATGCAGTGCTGCGAAGTAAAGGGCAGTGCAGTGCCGTCTTTTGTGAATTTCCGTGACCATGAGTGAATTATTGGACTGTTAAATCTGAAGAACAGTGACACTATCAGTGTAATACTGTGAGTAGTAATAATCAAGAGTATTGTGCATTTTGAAATAAACTGTGCAGTGATAAACTGTGAAACTTGTGTGTGTTTAATTTTGCAATCCAAAAAGAACTCTTATCAACAACGTTTCATTACTGGTTTTGTAATAAAAACGTAACAACTGGTGTCAGAAGTGGGATTGCAAAATTAAAATCAACAAAATGAAGTTTTAACATAAAATCAACAAAATGAAGAACTTAAAATAGAACATCTGAAGAAGGAGCTGGCTAAACTGGGTCTGCCAACAACAGGAAACAAGGGTGAACTACAAAGGCGGTTGACAGATGAATTCCAAAGACGAGGAATCGATGTAAGTACTCACGAGTTCGACGATAAAAAAAGACATTGCTGTAATTACTCCTATGTCAAGCAGCAATTTAGATTTATATTAAATTTTGGCCGCCATGATGGAAAAAATAACAGAAAAGAACCAGAAACTTTTGGTGGAAGTAAGACAAGAATTTCAAGAAGCATCTAGAACTAATTATGAAAGACTAGAAGAAGCTTCTAGAGCTAATTGCGAGAGGTTAGAAGAAAAATTCCAGGAAGCTTCTAAAAGTAACAGCGAGAAGATCTTAGCGGAAGTAAGACAAGAATTTCAAGAAGCTTCTAGAGCTAATGTTGAGGAACTTCAGGAAGCTTCCAGAACGACAAACCTTAAACTCCACGAAATATCAGAAGTACTGAGCAAACGAGTGGAAGCCGTTGAGCAGAGAGTAAGCGGATTTGATGAAAAACTGAATAATGTTGAAGAGAAAGTGTCCAATCTAGGAAGAAAGATGGACGATAAAATACGTGAGCTGCAATTCCAAATGGACAATCTACAAGTTCGAGAAGGCCCGGTGAGAGTTATTTCAGAACATTCCAGCAAGATAAAGACCCCGACTTTTGATGGTAGCGTACCACTTAGTGTCTGTAAGTTCCAATTTGAGACGGTGGCCAGTAAAAACGGATGGAATGATGAAGAGAAAGCGGTAGAATTGATTTTGGCACTGAAGGGAGCTGCTGCAGAAATCCTGGAGAGTTTGCCATCAGCTTGCAGGAATAATTATGAGGACATTATGGTGACCTTACAGCGCAAGTTTGGCGGTGAGCATAAGCGAGAACTGTACAGGATGGAGTTACGGGGCAGAGTGCAAAAACCGAATGAGACACTACAAGATTTTGCTGTGGAAATTGAACGTCTGTTGCAGCTCACTTACCCAGGTGAAAATCATCCATTCCTAGATCAGTTCAAGATCGAAGCATTTGTGAATGGTATACGAGACCCAGATGTTAAATTCGCAGTGTGTGCAATGCAGAATTCATCCTTTGCTGAAACCATCTCTTATGAGCTAGCCCAGGAGACCGCTAAAGTCATCTCAAAGCCACAAGTCTACAAGGTGCGGCGTCTTGAGTCTGATATTCAAAATGACGCCCAAATGTCAAGGGGTGACATAGAAGAATTAGTCAAGCGACTAATGGAGGAGCAAAGGAATAGATCACGCTCAAAATGCTTCAACTGCGGCAAGACCGGCCATGTTCAACCAAACTTTAAAGCTCCAAAGAAGAGGTCTAGATCTGTTTCACCACCAAGAGAGAACAAACGGACGAATAACCCCAAATCTCAAGAGACACCGTTAAACTAAAACGAGCTAGCACTGAGGGGCAAGAGCTAGCTCCTACAACCGCTGGCCCCACAATCTCCATTTCCATAATACAACAACAGAATAGCAACCTTACAGCTCGTGGACTTATCAACGGAAGAAAGCAGGTCCTCACCATAGACACAGGGGCATCGCAGTCCATAATTAGGCCTGATTTGGTGAAAGGATCCGTAGAACCATTAGACAACGTTCGACTGCGCACTGCTACTGGGGAATCTGCCACCGTCTATGGAAGAGCCAAGGTTCGACTGACTATCGCCAACACTAGCGCCGATCATGTATTTGTTGTCGCCGATATAGTGGACGAAGTGATCATCGGTGCAGACTTCATGATAGTCCACGGCATCAATCTGCACATGGGTCAGCAAGTTATGATCTGGCGCAACGTCGAAATACCCTTGGATGTTGGATATGAGAACAAGGTCACAGTAAGGAGGCTATTTACCGTCGGACGCCAGAAACTACCACCCCAGTCGGAAACCTTAGTATGGGTGCGTGTGGAAGAAGATTGTGAGGATAACCGGTTGAGGGTAGTAGAACCAAAAGAACTTAAAGACTACATTATAACAGCCCTCGTGAAAACCTGCAACGATGGACGAGTTCCGGTGAGAGTACTCAATCTACCCAACAACGAGAAGACCATTAACAAAAATTTTATAATAGTGCAATGTGAGCCAGCAGAAGCGATAATTAACTGTGCCAAAAATTCAGGGTACCCGAAAATGACAGCCAAGGAACGCGAATTACTTGCAGAAGAGATGGAAAAATGGACGAAAGGACTGCCATCACCTGAAAGAAACAAAGCAAAGGAGTTGCTAAGAACACATGCCTCCGTCTTTGCCCTAAGCAATAAGAGCCCAGGTAGAACAGCTGTAGTGAAACATGAAATAAATACCGGTGAAGCGAGACTTATAAAACAAGCACCCAGGAGTGTTCCCCTAGCGAAGCGGAACGAATTCAAAGAACTTGTCAACGAAATGGAGCGGAATGGAGTCATTGAACCATCTTCGAGTCCGTGGAGCTCGCCAATAGTTCTAGTAAAGAAGAAAGGCGGCAGCACCAGATTTTGCGTTGATTACAGAAAACTCAATGATGTCACCAAGAAAGATAGTTATCCGCTGCCAAGAATTGACGACACCTTAGACACGTTGGCTGGAACGAAATTGTTTTCTACCTTGGACCTACAAAATGGCTACTGGCAATAAGAGATAGCCTATAAGGACAAAGAAAAAACTGCCTTTAGCTCAATCAATGGTATATTGCAGTTCAAGGTAATTCCATTTGGGCTCTACAATGCCCCAGCTACTTTTGAGCGTTTAATGGAACGTGTGCTAAAGGGTCTCAATTGGAAGACATGCTTGGTGTATCTTGATGACATAATCATTATGGGGAAGACGTTTGAGGAACATCTTAAAAACCTGGGTGAAGTATTTACTCGCATAATAGCAGCTGGACTAAAGTTAAGCATCAAGAAATGTGCTCTATTTCAGAAGGAGGTTAAATACTTAGGGCATCGAGTAACAGCAGAAGGAATCTCCACTGACGAGGACAAAATACGGGCAGTAAAGGACTGGCCTCGACGACGTAATCTTCATGAGCTGCGTAGCTTCCTGGGGCTTTGCACGTATTACAGGAGATTCGTGCCAAACTTTGCTCAGGTAGCTCCAGCTTGACCTAACCAAAAAGTACCGACCATTCCACTGGAGTGAGGCAGCGGAAGATGCGTTTCAGAGGCTCAAGGAACTCTTGTGCACAGCACCAGTCCTTGCCTATCCTATAGCTGGCCAAAAATTCATAGTTGACACGGATGCGAGCGGCTATGGAATAGGAGGAGTGCTTTCTCAGGTAGTGGATGGGACAGAAAAAGTCATTGGCTACTACAGCAGGGTACTCTCCAAGCCCGAAAGAAACTATTGTGTTACCCGACGGGAGCTTCTGGCAATGTTAGAGTGCGTCAAGCATTACTACAAATACTTGTATGGTCAACACTTCACCTTAAGAACAGACCACTCCGCACTACGCTGGCTGCTGCAGTTCAAGAACCCAGAAGGGCAGCTGGCACGATGGATTGAACGTCTGCAGAGCTATGACTTCAGCATTGAGCATCGAAAAGGGGGGAACACAATAACGCTGATGCCCTTTCAAGACGGCCTTGCAACGTAGAATGCAAACACTGTACTAAAGCCGAGAATGAGGAAAGCGTGATTGATGTGCTACTTACCCGTATTGGCTCAGGCGAGGACTAGTCAAAGGCTCAGAAAGATGACCCGATTCTGGCGAAGATTATATCTGCTAAGGAGGGCAACATAAAACCAACCCGTAATGAGACATCAGCTGAAAGCCCACATGCGAAATCATACTGGGTCCAGTGGAATAGCCTAAAGCTGGTAGAGGGCTGCTTATATCGATCTTGGGAGAGCACAGATGGCAAAACCACAACCGACCTAACTGTCGTGCCCATTTCCAAGATAAATGAAGTATTGAACCAGTTCCATAATGGTCCCAGCGGTGGTCATCTGGGCATTACGAAAACCCTGGAAAAGGTAAAACAACGATTTTACTGGGTGGGATGTCAGCAAACTGTAACCGATTGGATAGCCAATTGCGAACAGTGCATTGCAGCCAAGGGACCAACGAGAAGAAGTCGTGGCAAGCTTCAGCAGTACAACGCAGGTGCTCCTTTCGAGCGGGTAGCAATCGATGTTGCTGGTCCATTCCATGTCAGCGAAGCTGGAAACCGGTATGTCCTAGTTGTAATGGACTATTTCAGCAAATGGCCCGAAGTGTAAGCCATTCCAAACCAGGAGTCCAAAACTGTTGTGGATGCGTTTGTGAATAATTGGGTGTGCCGATATGGGGCTCCAATAGAACTCCATTCTGACCAGGGGTGAAATTTCGAAGGCCATATTCAAGGAAACTTGTGAATTGTACGGCATCAAAAAGACAAGAACGACACCGCTTCATCCACAATCTGATGGCATGGTTGAACGATTTAATCGAACACTGGAAGAATATCTCAGGAAAGTGGTTAGCACACACCAAAGAGATTTCCCAATCACATTGATCAGATCACAGAGATTTTTTTGGTGCACATACCAAAATTTCTACTGGCATACCGGTCAGCCGTCCATGATTCCACCTCCCGTACTCCAGCGAAAATCATATTTGGAGCAGAACTAAGACTGCTAGCGGATTTGCAATTTGGGGCCAAACCCGGACGGTCCTGCGTAGACAATGGAAATACTTCCCTGGCAAAGGAAGACCTGCATGAGCTCCATGAGTTTGTGGCGCAGCCGATTAAAATGACAAGTGAAAAGATGAAAGCCAGGTATGATAGAGCCGCAATCACGGAGGGATTCACAGAAGGACAAATGGTTCTACTATTTAACCCACAACGCAAGAAAGGACTATCGCCTAAATTGCACACGTACTGGGAGGGACCTTACAAAATGATCAATAGATTGAACGTCGTGGTCTACAGGATTCAGAGACACCACAATCCGCGGTCTAAAATGAAAGTGGTACACCTAAAGCGGCTAGCCAAGTATGTTAACGGCGATATTGAGCCTATTCGGGACGAAAAGGCTTGAGTGGGCGGCAGTGTTGCGTGAAAGATTGGCAGAGAAAGAGGGCCCCACGTTTGATCTAATTAGGGCCATTCTAAGTAGGGCCGCCGGCAGAATCTAATTAAGGCCTTCTAGGAACTTCTAGACCTTTCTTTGGACTGGAACCTTCTATGCCTAGATACTTCTACAAGCATTTAAAAGGAAGTCTCACAGTACCCCACAGTCAGTTTAATGGTCAGACGTCTTGATGGTCACATCAGTGCTACAGTGCGACTTAGTGCAGCGCGGTAAAGTGTTTTTATAAGAAGAACAGTGTTGTGTCGTGACTGTAAGTATCAGTTTAGTGCCGTATTTATAAGACAGTGCAGTGCCGCGAAGTAAAGGACAGTGCAGTGCGTCTTTTGTGAATTTCCGTGACCGTGAGTGAATTATTGGACTGTGAAATCTGAAGAACAGTGACACTATCAGTGTAATACTGTGAGTAGTAATAATCAAGAGTATTGTGCATTGTGAAATAAATTGTGCAGTGATAAACTGTGAAACTTGTGTGTGTTTAATTTTGCAATCCAAAAGAACTCTTATTAACAACGTTTTATTACTGTTTTTTTAATAAAAACGTAACTATATATTTCATATATATATATATATTTATATATATATATATATATTTCATATATATATATATATATATATATATATATATATATATATATATATATAATTTCGAACGGACCTAATTTTCGCCATATTCAGGGTAGGATCGATGGACAGTTGAAGAAATTTTTCGAAAATCGCATCATGAGCACGACCTCAATAGCTGATTTTCCTGAAGGGAAATCTGCTAAAAATTTAAAGTCCCTCACGTAGAGGCTGCGTAAACTAAGCAGATTTCCCAAAAGCTGGCATGACACACTACTGACAATTTACTCCCTTAATACTCGATTTACGAAAAATTAAATAAAGCAATTGTAGACCATCAATAGTTTAACAAGGTCGGTTCTATAACATTTTATGATCCTGAATACTTTATTAATTTATTTAATGTCCGCCTGGGCAAAGGAAATTATTTAGTGACTAAATTCATTAAATAACACCCTGGCTAGAAAAGGGGGGTAACCTGTAGATAACCCGTCCCAATTAGCCTGAGTTGCAAAAAGTGGACGTTAATAAATAATAATATTTAATTTATAAATATTTACTAGTTATGTAGCTTTTTATTTTGGCTTTGGTACAAATATATAATATATTTAATAAAGAATTGTTCTACTAAAGGAATTTTTCCTTGAAGTGCCAAAACTCCATACATAAACTGGGGCTTCTGGCCCTAGCATTATTCGAAAGGAACATTTTTAATGAGGGTCCAAGCTCCCTAAGGAGGGTTTCTGCCAAATACTGTTAAAAATGTCCTGTCCTACTTGTCAAAAAATAAATAATACATAACTAAATATAATACATTAAAAACATCATGAAGGATCACGAATCGCCCTAGACTTCTTAGCTTTGGAAATGTTCGTCAAGTGCATTTCGTCTGATTCCGGCCTCAGGCAATGCATTGTCTATTGCTTGCTGCAAATATGCCCCAACTGTCAAGGAACCACGAAGAACCAGGGCCGCATAGCAGTACTGCTCATGACCAAATGTCGGAATCCGTCGGCACTCTTCTTAAGCTAAGTGTCGACTTGAGACAAAATATCCAGAGAAAGTCTCAAGATTGGTCTCAGGTTCCTGTCCATTTGAGATCTCTTGCGATTTGGAGACTGATGCGGGAGATTCAACGGAGACTTTAGTCCCGAGACCAAGACATTTGCGTGTCGACTTGTGACACATCTTACAGGATTCTGTGTGGCAACAAGATAGAGAGTTATAGTGCAGTTTATTGTTTGTGGTTATAAGCATTTTTGTTTGGCAAAATGGATTCGCGTCAGGCCCTAGCTTTTTTAATTGCATATAAGATTGTACAAAAACGGAAAATTAAAAAAAAAAAAAAAGTACTGGGCAAGGAAATGGGTGTATCGTCGAATTAATTTGGGAGTCGGTTTAACTCTCATTAATGAGTTAAGGTTGGAGGATGCACATCAGTTTCAAAATTTTATTCGGATGTCTGCAGTGCAATTCGAACAACTATTAGATTTAGTAAAACATTAGATTATCAACCAAGATATAAAATTGCGTGATGCAATTCCTGTTCATGACAGATTAATGGTCACAAATCATAATTGAATTTTTTCTTCATATGCACTAATTTTGAAATCTCGATTCCTGTATAATTTGTGTTTAATATTCCACAAAAATTCCTTTTCCTCGTAAAGATTAATCAAATTGAAAATGTCTTCGTCTGCCCACTGTCGTACACTCATTTTACCAAATTTAATAAACAAAAAAGAATACATTTTAAAAAAAAAAAAAAAACACCCTCTTTGATAACAATCTCCTAAGCAAGTCCTAGACTGAGGTCTCAGCTCTTCCAACATTGCCGGAAGTGTTGAGACTAAACCCCGAGAGCTAAAATGACCCTGTCCACTCGTGAGAAATTCTGTCTCAGAGACTAGTACTCTCCGGTCTCCGAGACAGCTCTCAGACCCTGATACATTTGAGAGGCAAGACTCGAGACTGCTCTAGACTATTTTGCCTCAAGTGGACACTTACCTTTAGACAGGGACATTAGCAGTACTCGAACCATGCTTGGCTCAACCTCAGCGAGCTGGCCAATCGCCCATTACACCTACAGCCTGTGGTAATTATCCTTCTACCTTTGTAAGACATCTGCCAAAGATCCCACTGCGGTAACGATTTGGAGGTGTATATTTGCCACTCTTGTCCCCCACTTCACCACGACGAAAGGATTCAATTGGAGTCACGAATAACCAGGTGCTCCATCCCCGCATTATAGAACCCTCACGAACCACTTCATTATGCCGACGGATACGAAGCCCCTTGGTAGCAACCCAGTTGCCTAAAACATGAGCAACCGTTTCCAATACATCCAAAACCAGATCGGCACATGACAATCCTAATCCTATCCGGCTTACCACGAGATGTCCTCACCCGGGTAGGAATAGCCCCTCCTACAATCTTAATAAAGTCCACAGAATGCCTTCCGGACAAATCCTCTGCTCTTGAACTGTCCTTAACTCTTGATGCCGGAACTTTAACACAATCAGTCATGTCCTTGCTGTCTACACTCGCATTCAATTCATTCCACCATTCTAGCAGATTCCCCTTAAGAGAAATCAGCTATTGAGGTCGTACTCATGACGAAATTTTCGAAAAATTTCTTCAAATGTCCATCGATCCTACCCAGGAGAAGACGAAAATGAGGTCCGTTCAAAATTATATATATAAATATATATATAGACATATATAACTCTCGATATGTGTCTGTTAACGCTCTAGCTGTCGTAATTTTTTTTTGATCGTTACGAAACTCGATATTTAACCGTTTTATGTAAAAAGACAGATCAAGTTCGTTAATGGCTGAAATCGGACAAGTGGGAGGGGGGGTTTAGAGGGGGGGGATTTTCAAAAATTCGAAATATCTCCGTTATTATGCATCGGATCGAAAAATTGTATAGAACCAATCTTATTGGAAATTAAATTTACTATAAATATTGTTATATGCATTTATTCTCTATCTTGAATATTAACCGAGATATTTGCATTTGTAATCTGCATGTTCGGACTTTCCGCCGAGAGCTCTGGCGGCCATTTCCATATCTATTCGTCCCTCGTGAATAGGTTTAGAGGTTAGGTTAACTGTTTTTTGGGGCTAGAAACTACTGGGTTATTACGCCCTAAATAATGTTTTAGGTTTAGAGGTTTCTTACTACTACAGTTGTTATTAGGCAGATTTCTCTATTGTAAAACATCACGTGGGAAATCTGCTTAGTTTACGCAGCTCCTGCGTGACGGACTTTTTTGAAGCTGATTGAATATCTGTTCGTATGAAAGTGATGAGTGTTTAGTGTATATGTTAAGGCCAACAACATACTGGCAATGAGATACTTAATTTGGGTTATATTTAAAGTTATACTCAGCACACCATTTCCTGAGGCACTCCAGGAAAAATAGATCTGATATAACATTGCTTATACTCACACTGAATACGAATATTCTGAATTTTCGATTCCCCCTCTATACCACCAATTTTCCAGGACAGACTTCAGCCAAAATCATAATTTATAACGTCATTACGCAACAAATTTACACGTATCTCGCATATTAAAACACTCTTGAAAATAATATTTCGTATTTCCGCTCAAAATAGAGTAGTTCATGTTGTATCAGCATATTGTTAATATGACATGAGTAGGAGTGGGGCTTTAAAGAGTCATGAAAACCTCTATATACAGGTTATATATAAATATAATATATATATATATATATATATATATATATATATATATATATATATATATATATATATATATATAAAATTGTAACCTCTGTCTGTACATTGATTTTTTTCGCGAAATGTCACGATAACTTTTCGTTTCACATGTCATAGACACCATATCTGCATTTTGTTTCTTTCGTGTATGTTTGTTTGTTTGTTTGTTTGTTACCTTTTCACGCATAAACGGCTGAACCGAATTTTATGAAACTTGGTATGTATATTACTACTAACCCAACTTAGACTTTAGGCTATATTAATTTTCTCTGAGGTGAACAGGAGTGGGGGTTATGAAGGAAGCCTGAAATTAAAAATAGCGATATTTCGTTTTCTATTGGTTTTTCGGCAAATATGCACATAACAAAAGTTGTTTATTTTGTTATTTAGAGTAACTTTTGTTATATACACTTTTGTCGTATACCGAAGTTTAAAAGCGTTATACGCTAAATATTATAGCGGGAGTCAACATTATTATTTGCCAAAAAAGACTCAACCGAACTAAATAAAACTCGACATATGTATTAGCAGTGAGGCGTTCATGACAATAAGCCATACCAACATTTCTATGGACGGGCAGGAGTGGGGGTTATAAGGGAAGCCTGAAATTATAAATAGCGATATTTCGTTTCCTATTGGTTTTTCCGCAAATATAAACATAACAAAAGTTGTTTATTTTGTTATTTGGAGTAACTTTTGTTATATACACTTTTGTCGTATACCTAAGAATAAATGAGTTATACGTTAAAACTTTAGCGGGAGCCAACAATGTTATTGGGCACTGACGGCTGAACCGAACTTAACAAAGCTCGGTATTTCAATTAGCATTAATTCTTCCATGATTATAAGTTATATTAAAATTTTTAGGTTCGAACGGGAGGGGGGTTATAAGGGAGGCCTGAAATAAAAATTCACCATATTTGCATGTATAAGAGACGGGAAATATAAAAATATCGAAGACAGTGAAGCCTTATCGAAAAAATATTCTATTATTAGCAAATCCACGGCAACGACGGGTATCAATCCTAAACACTGGGACGGGTAAATGTCAAAATATTGTGCAATGTAAAGCCTGCTAAAAAATACTATCACCATTCAGCCTCAAATGAATTCCCGGGCGAAGCCGGGTATCTGAGCTAGTATATATATAAACATTGATAGGCAATCCAATTTAAAATAAGATTGGTTCTATACAATTTTTCGATCTTATGTATAATAACGAAGATATTTTAAATTCCCTAACTAACCGCCTAATATTTACCTAATTAACTAACTTCATCATTGGCTTTATATAAACTGCTTAAATATCGAGTTTGGTAACTGTGCCATGACGACAACCACAATAGCTGATTTCTCTTTAAGGAAATCTGCTAAAACAAAGTTCCAATCGTTAAAGTGTTAACAGAAATATAAATCTATCTATCTATATATATATAAAATTGTAACCTCTGTCTGTACATTGATTTTTTTTCATGAAATTTCACGATAACTTTTCGTTTCACATGTCATAGACACCATAACTGCATTTTGTTTCTTTCGTGTATGTTTGTTTGTTTGTTACCTACCTTTTCACGCATAAACGGCTGAACCGAATTTTATGAAACTTGGTATGTATATTACTACTAACCCAACTTAGACTTTAGGCTATATTAATATCCTCTGAGACAAACAGGAGTGGGGGTTATAAGGGAAGCCAGAAATTAAAAATAGCGATATTTCGATTCCTATTGGTTTTTCGGCAAATATGCACATAACAAAAGTTGTTTATTTTGTTATTTAGAGTAGCATTTGTTATATACACTTTTGTCTTATACCTAATTATATAGGCGTTATACGCCAAAAAGTGATAGCACAAGTCAACAATTTTATTTGGCACAAAAGACTCAACCGAACTAAATAAAACTCGGTATGTGTATTAGCACTAACGTCTTCCTTATAACAAGCCATACTAACATTTCTAGGGACGCGCAGGAGAGGGGGTTATAAGGGAGTTCTGAAATTAAAAATAGTGATATTTCGTCTCCTATTTAGTGAAATTTGCTCAACAATTCTTTGGAACTACAAGGTACCTCACCGGGAAAAACTAATTCAAATGTATGTTAATATTTTGTGCTTAATAATTCAAATCTATGCATAATGCACAGGAAACGGGAAATATGACAATATGGAGAACAGTGAAGTCTTACATAAAAAAATAATTTTATTATTAACAAATCCACAGAAACGACGGGTATTAAAACTAAACACTGGGACGGNCTAAATGTCAAAATATTGTGCAAAGTAAAGCCTTGCCAAAAAAATACCATCACCATTCAGCCTCAAATGAATTCCCCAGCGAAGCCGGTATCTGAGCTAGTATATGCATATTCACAGTCAATATTTAGTTTCGGCATTTACCATTCTCTGCGAACTTGACGTTGATATTCTCCTTGGGTATGTTCTGCAGGTTTGGATTACTAGAGGTGACCCTCCCCGTAGCTGTAGAACACAAGTCCCTGAAAATAACGAACAATTGAAAATAATAAAGTATGAGAATACCAGACATCCCCTTTTTTACAAGGAAAAAAAATACACATGAGAAACATGCCGATATGATACACCACTAATCTTATCTCAAGATATATGCTCTATTTCTAAATAAAAATGCAATGAGTAGTATTGGTGGTGTATTGAAAGTTAGTAACAACAACTATTCATAAAAACAGGCATATATCATACACATTTAAAAACGCCACACACACACACACACATACACAATTTTAAAATAGTAATTAAATATTGTCTACCTGCCCAATCGCTTTTAAATGTCAGAATCGTGGCAATATGTGGGCTCAGTCAGTAGTTGGTTCAAGTCATGTGGAATGTTTAAGTAAGTTGGTAATCTGCATTCTGTTAGTAAGTGTTTTACAGTTAGTCCTGTATTGCAATGAGTACAAGTAGGCTTGTCTTTTTTGTTCATTATGTAAGAATGTGTCAGGTATGTATGTCCAATACGTAGTCTGGTGAGGACGACTTGGTCTCTTCTTGAATCTACGTACTGTCTCTTTGACCATTCAGTAACATTGCGTTTTATTTCCAATAGTTTGTTGTCAGTACATAACCAGTGATTTTGCCAGTCTTTGAGTATTTGTGTTTGTACTAGTTAGGCAGTAGTGTAGTTATGTCAGTAGTAGTCAATTTAGTTTGCCAATTTTGCTTGTTTGGAAAACCACAACATTTTAGAACTGCAAGTGTTTAGTGCGTGTATTAGTTCGAGTATTTTAGTAATTAATGGGTGATTGGAGTAGATGTTTCCCAAGGAAAGTAAAGTTCATAAAATTACTTGGTGTGATCGTTTTTCTAATTTTGAAAGTGCTGGTATAATGGTCTTGTTCAGCAGTATAAGTATTCGATTCGGCGTCTAGTCAAACTTCGTATGTGTTTCTTTTAGCAATTTCCCTAAAGGGAAATCAGGTATAGAGTAGAGGTAGTACTCATGACGCTATTTTCGAAAATTTTCCTCAAATGTCTATCAATCCTACCCTGGAGATGACAAAAATGAGGTCCGTTCAAAACACGCGCGTGTGTGAGTGTGTGTGTTGTATATTATTTATTATTATCGCAATTTTTGTATAAACTCGATATTTAAACGTTAAACGTAAAAAGAAAGATTAAGTTCGTTAATGGCTGAAATTAGCCTAGTGGGAGGGAGGGGGGGGGGTAAAGGGGAGAATTTCTAAAATTTTAATTATCTCCATTATTATACGTTGGATCGAAAAAGTGTAGAGAATCAATCTTTATGAAAATTTAATGTTCTATGAATGTTGTTTTATATATTTTTTTCACTATCTTGATTATTACTCGAGATATTTGCATTTTTTAGTTATAAGACATCAGTAAACCCCTACTCCTACTCATGTCACTTAAACAATAGTCTATTATAAAATAAACAACTCGAAGCTGAAAAACCATATATTGTTTTCAAGAGACCTTTGTTATATGAGATACATGCAAATATGTTCTGGTGACTCCCCCCCCCCCCCAGTCTACATTTATTTTGTTTGTTTATTATTATTTACGTCCACTTTATGGTACTAGGCTAATCGGGACGGGTTATCTACAGGTTACCACCCTTTTCTGGCCAGGGTGGGCTCAAGGAGTTTATTTAGTGAGTCCCTCACTAAATAAATTTCTACTGCCCAGGGTGGGAATCGAACCCGCCACTCTAGGTCTACCACGCGAGATTAGGACCAACGCCCTAACTCGCACGGCCAACCTGAGCACCTCTATAAAATTATTGGACTACTTACTAAAATGTGAGTGCTCGAGATGAAAATCATTCTGTTTCATTATAAATTACAGCACTAGATACAGTATACAGTAAAAAGTTTTCAATCATATTAATATGTTATATTAATCATATTAATATGTTATATTAATCATATTAATATGTTATATTCAGATATATTTCAGTAATTGTTTTTCTTTGGTTGGCTGACTTGTTTGTTTTGAATTCAGTTCAGACGCTTTCCGTTAGGGGGTTACTAAAATTCACTGAAAGATTTCTCATTACCATTTGTATTTATTCACTTAATATTCTTGGTGGTGTTAAACGCTACCAGTTTGTAGATTTATCTATTGTAAAACTTCACAAAGATAGTCGCGACTGAGCCCGTCCCGTGTTCTGTCTTAAATCCGTTTGCGAAAATGAATTGAGTGCAAGGGTGTACGCTTTGAGAGATGTCTGATAAAATTTTGAAAAAAGAGGGTTTGATTTTTGGTATTGCGTTAGGTTTAAATCTATTTGATAGTTGTTTACTTTCAAAGGGGGGGGGGGAGTGTAAGAGTAAGTTACGGTACATTGGTGTTTTGATAAAAAAGATGAATATCTTTATTATTACTGAATAATAAGAGAAGATGAGAGTTGTGCGGAAGAATGCCAAGAGAGGTTTCAATATGAGGAAATATTTAGTGAAAGCGGTTTTGTGGCTAGAACAAATCAACCTTAAGAATGAAGGTGTTTTCTGGAAAGTGAGCCGTGTGTCTAGTCGTCTGGCTCTCTCTGCCAGCCTATCTAGCTTTACTTCAATATTGTTAGCAGATTTCCTTTAAGGGAAATAATAAGCTATTGAGGTTGGACTCTTGACCTGATTTTTGAAAAATTACCTCAAATGTCGATGGATCCTACCCAGGAGATGACGAAAATGAGGTCCGTTCAAAATCTATCTATCTATCTATCTATCTATCTATCTATCTATCTATCTATCTATATATATATATATATATATATATATATATATATATATATATATATATATATATATATGAAATTGTAACCTATGTCTGTTCATTGATTTTTTTCACGAAATTTCACGATAACTTTTCGTTTCACATGTCATAGACACCATATCTGCATTTTGTTTCTTTCGTGTATGTTTGTTTGTTTGTTTGTTTGTTACCTTTTCACGCGTAAACGGCTGAACCGAATTTTATGAAACTTGGTATGTATATTACTACTAACCCAACTTAGACTTTAGGCTATATTAATTTTCTCTGAGACGAACAGGAGTGGGGGTTATAAGGGAAGCCTGAAATTAAAAATAGCGATATTTTGTTTTCTATTGGTTTTTCAATAAATAAGCACATAACAAAAGTTGTTTATTTTGATATTTAGAGTAACTTTTGTTATATACACTTTTGTCGTATATCGAAGTTTAAATGCGTTATACGCTAAAAATTATAGCGGGAGTCAACAATATTATTTGCCAAAAAAGACTCAACCGAACTAAATAAAACTCGGTATATGTATTATCAGTGAGGCCTTCATTATAATAAGCCATACCAACATTTCTATGGACGGGCAGGAGTGGGGGTTATAAGGGAAGCCTGAAATTAAAAATAGCGATATTTCGTTTCCTATTGGTTTTTTCGCAAATATAAACATAACAAAAGTTGTTTATTTTGTTATTTGGAGTAACTTTTGTTATATACACTTTGGTCGTATACCTAAGTATAAATGAGTTATACGTTAAAACTTTAGCGGACACTAACGGCTGAACCGAACTTAACAAAACTCGGTATGTCAATTAGCATTAATTCTTCCATGATTATAAGTTATATTAAAATTTTTAGGTTCGAACGGGAGGGGGGTTATAAGGGAGGCCTGAAATAAAAATTCACCATATTTACATGTATAAGAGACGGGAAATATAAAAATATCGAAGACTGTGAAGCCTTATCGAACAAATAATTCTATTATTAGCAAATCCACGGCAACGACGGGTATCAATCCTAAACACTGGGACGGGTAAATGTCAAAATATTGTGTAATGTAAAGCCTGCTAAAAAATACTATCACCATTCAGCCTCAAATGAATTCCCGGGCGAAGGGGGGGTATCTGAGCTAGTATATATATAAAATTGGAACCTCTGTCTGTACATTGATTTTTTTTCGCGAAATTTCACGATAACTTTTCGTTTCACATGTCATAGACACCATAACTGTATTTTGTTTCTTTGGTGTCTGTTTGTTTATTTGTTTGTTTGTTGGTTTGTTACCTTTTCACGCATAAACGGCTTAACCGAAATTTATGAAACTTGGTATGTATATTACTATACATGTATAAACAAAAGTTGTTTATTTTGTTATTTAGAGAAACTTTTGTTGTATACACTATCATTGTATACCGAAGTATAAAGGCGTTATACGCTAAAAATTATAGCGGGAGTCAACAATTTTATTTGGCACAAAAGACTCAACCGAACTAAATAAAACATGGTGCGTGTATTAGCACTTACGTCTTCCTTATAACAAGCAATACCAACATTTCTAGGGACCGACAGGAGTGGGGGTTGTAAGGGATGCCTGGATTTAAAAATAGCGGTATTTCGTTTTCTATTCGTTTTTCGGAAAATATGAACATAACAAAAGTTGTTTATTTTGTTATTTAGAGTAACTTTTGTCGTATTCATTTTTGTCTTTAACAAAGTATAAACTAGATATACACCGAAACTAAAGCGGGAGCCAACTATTTTATTGGGCACTAACGGTTGAACCGTTTAACAAAACTCGGTATGTCAATTAGCATCAATTCTTCCATGATTATATGCTATATTACAATTTTTAGGTTAGAACGGGAGTGGGGGTTATAAGGGAGGCCCGAAATAAAAATTCGCGATATTTCATTGTCTATTTGTTTTTCGACAAACATGCACATAACCAAAGTTGTTTACTTTGTTATTTAGATCAACTTTTGTTTTATACATTTCTCCAGGAACAATGTGTGGAGCAAGTAATTTGCGGAGAAATATTGATATGCTCAACAATTCATTCCAATTTGAACTATCAGGCTCCTCACCTGGAAAAGTTCATTCAAATCTACGTTAATATTTTGTCCTTAATAACTAAAATCTATGCATAATGCACAGGAGACGGGAAATATGACAATATGGAGGACAGTGAAGTCTTACATCAAAATGTATGTTAGACAAAATTAATGTTAGTATTAACAAATGCCAACAAGCACTGGGATGGGTAAATGTCAAAATAGTGTGCAATGTAGTCGTGCCAAAAAAATACCATCACCATTCAGCCTCAAATCAATTCCCGGGCGAAGCCGGGTATCTCAGCTAGTTATATATATATATATATATATATATATATATATATTTGTCTATTAACGCTCTAGCGGTCGCAATGTTTGTTTGATCGTTACCAAAGTCGATATTTAATCGTTTTATGTAAAAAGAAAGATCAAGTTCGTTAATGGCTGAAACCGGACCAGGGGGAGAAGAGGGGTTTAGAGGAAGATTTTCGTTCGCACAACACTGTTCTTCTTATAAAAATACTTTACCGCACTGCACTAAGTCGCACTGTAGCACTGATGTGAACATCAAGACAGGTGAGAATAAAACTGACTGGCTCGCAGCTGCTGGTTCTTTTTATAGGTGGTCGGCATACATCAAACGGGAATTGTCTAGTTCATTCGAGGCTGGGCTAGACGAGCCTAGAAGCGTCTCGACCCACCGTCGGTCTCTTTGATCTACGTCACACTTTCCAAATACGCGACACACACACACTCTCTCTCTCTCTCACTCTCTCTCTCTCTCTCTCTCTCTCTCTCTCTCTCTCTCTCTCTCTCTCTTTCTCTCTCTGAAGGATTATTTATCTATTTAATTTTCGCAACACTGCCGCCCACTTAAGCCCTAATAGGCTCAATATCGCCGTTGCCATACTTGGCTAGTCGCTCTAGGTGTACCACTTTCATTTTAGACCTCGGATTGTGGTATCTCTGTATCCGGTAGACAACGTCGTTCAATCTCTTGATCACCTTGTAAGGTCCCTCCCAGTGCGTTTGCAATTTAGGGGATAATCCTTTCTTGCGTTGTGGGTTGAACAGTAGAACCATTTGTCCTTCAGAGAAACCCTCCGTATTTGCTGCTCGATTATACCTGGCTTTCATCTTATCACCTGTCATTTTAATACAGTTGCATACAAACTCATGGAGCTCATGCAGGTCTTCCTGTGCCTGGGGAGTATTTCCATTGTCTTCGCAGGACGGTCCGGGTTTGGCACCGAATCCTAAGTCCGCTGGTAGTCTTATTTCTGCTCCAAATAGGATTTTTGCGGGAGTACGTGAGGTGGACTCATGGACGGCCGATCGGTATGCCAGTAGAAATTTTGGTATGTGCACATCCCAATCCCTTTAATGTGTACTAAACCTGAGATATTCCTCCAGTGTTCGATTAAATCTTTCGACCATGCCATCAGATTGTGGATGAAGCGGTGTCGTTCTTGTCTTTTTGATGCCATACAATTCACACATTTCCTTGAATATGGCCGATTCGAAATTTCGGCCCTGGTCAGAATGGAGTTCTATTGGAACCCCGTATCGGCACACCCAATTATTTACAAAGGCATCTACAACCGTTTTCGACTCCTGGTTTGGGATGGCATACACTTCGGGCCATTTACTGAAATAGTCCATTACAACTAGGACATACCGGTTTCCAGCCTCACTGACAGGGAATGGACCAGCAACATCGATGGCTATCCGCTCGAAAGGGGCACCTGCGTTGTACAGCTTAAGTTTGCCACGACTTCTTCTCGTTGGACCCTTGGCGGCAATGCACTGCTCGCAATTGGCTATCCAATCGGTTACAGATTGCTGACATCCCACCCAGTAAAATCGTTGCTTTATCTTTTCCAGGGTTTTTGTAATGCCCAGATGGCCGCCGCTGGGACCATTATGGAACTGCTTCAACACCTCATTTATCTTGGAAGTGGGCACGACAATTAGGTCGGTTGTGGTTTTGCCATCTGCACTCTCCCAAGATCGATATAAGCAGCCCTCTACCAGTTTTAGGCTATTCCACTGTACCCAGTATGATTTCGCAAGTGGGCTTTCAGCTGATGTCTCATTTCGGGTTGGTTTTCTGTTGCATTCCTTAGCCGATATAATCTTCGCCAGAATCGGGTCATCTTTCTGAGCCTTCGACCAGTCCTCGTCTGAGCCAATACGGGTAAGTCGCACATCAATCACGCATTCCTCTTTCTCGGCTTTAGTACAATGTTTGCATTCTATGTTACAAGGCCGTCTTGAAAGGGCATCAGCGTTATTGTGTTTCCCACCTTTTCGATGCTCGATGCTGAAGTCATAGCTCTGCAGACGTTCAATCCATCGTGCCAGCTGACCTTCTGGGTTCTTGAACTGCAGCAGCCAACGTAGTGCGGAGTGGTCTGTTCTTAAGGTGAAGTGTTGACCATACAAGTATTTGTGGTAATGCTTGACGCACTCCAACACTGCCAGAAGCTCCCGTCGGGTAACACAATAATTTCTTTCGGGCTTGGAGAGTACCCTGCTGTAGTAGCCAATGACTCTTTCTGCCCCATCAACTACTTGAGAAAGTACTCCTCCTAGCCACTGGTGTCCGTATCAATTATGAACTTCTGTCCAGCGATTGGATAGGCAAGGACAGGTGCTGTGCACAAGAGTTCCTTGAGCCTCTGGAACGCATCTTCCGTTGCCTCACTCCAGTGGTATGATCGCGACTTTTTGGTTAGCTCGTGCAAGCTGGCAGCTACCTGAGCGAAGTTTGGCACGAATCTCCTGTAGTATGTGCAAAGCCCCAGGAAGCTACGCAGCTCGTGAAGATTTCGTGGTCGAGGCCAGTCCTTTACTGCCCGTATTTTGTCCTCGTCAGTGGAGATGCCCTCTGCTGTTACCCGATGTCCCAAGTATTTGACCTCTTTCTGAAACAGAGCACATTTCTTTATGCTTAACTTTAGTCCAGCAGCTGTTATGCGCTTAAATACTTCACCTAGGTTTTTAAGATGTTCGTCAAAAGTCTTCCCCATAACGATTATGTCATCTAGATATACCAAACAATCGAGACCTTTTAGCACACGTGCTATTAAACACTCAAAAGTAGCTGAGGCGTTACAGAGCCAAAATGGCACCACCTTGAGCAGCCATAAACCATTGCTTGCGCTAAAGGCAGTTTTCTCTTTGTCATTATCTGCAATCTCTACTTGCCAGTAGCAGCTTTGCAAGTCCAAGATAGAAAACCATTTCATTCCAGCGAACGTGTCTAAGGTATCGTCAATTCTGGGTAGTGGATAACTGCCTTTCTTGGTAACGTCATTGAGTTTTCTGTAGTCATTGCAGAATATGGTGCTGCCATCTTTCTTCTTTCCTAGAACTATTGGCGAGCTCCACGGACTTGAAGATAGTTCAATGACTCCACTCCGCTCCATTTCGTTTGACAAGTTGTTGAACTTTGTTTCGCTTTGCTAGGGGAACACTCCTGGGTGCCTGTTTTATAGGTCTCGCTTCACCGGTATTTATTTCATGTTGCACTACAGCTGTTCTACCTGGGCTTTTATTGCTTAGGGCGAAGACGGAGGCATGTGTTCTTAGCAACTCCTTTGCTTTGTTTCTTTCAGGCGATGTCAGTCCTTTCATCCACTTTTCCTCTTCTTCTGCAAGTAGTTCGCGCTCCTTAGCTGTCATTTTCGGGCAACCTGAATTTTTGGCACAGTTAATTATTGCTTCTGCTGGCTCACATTGACCTATTTCTAAATTTTTGTTAATGATATTCTAATTGTTGGATTGTTTATGTACTCTCATCGTAACTAGTCCATCGTAGCATTTTTTCTCGAGGGATTTAGATGTTTTAATGTAATCTTTAATTATTCCTATAAGCTGATGGTAAACTCTCCAAGATTTCTGCAGCGGTTCCCTTCAGTGCCAAAATCAATTCTACCGCTTTCTCTTCATTATTCCATCCATTTCTACTGGCCACCGTCTCAAATTGGAATTTAAAAACATTAAATGGCACACTACCGTCAAAAGTCGGGGTCTTTATCTTGCTGGAATGGTCTGAAATGAGCCTCACCGGACCCTCTCGAACTTGTAGATTATCCATTTGGAATTGCAGCTCACGTATTTCATCGTCTATCTTTCTTCCTAGGTTGGACACATCCTCTTCAGCCTTCTTCTGTGCCGCAGAAATGCCGCAGAGGTTTTTATCAAACTCGCTGACTCTCTGCTCTATGGCTTCCACTCGTTTGCCCAATACCTCTGACATTTCATGGAGTTTTTGGTTAGTTGATCTAGAAGCTTCCTGAAATTTCTCTTCTAGCCTCTCGCAATTAGTTCTAGAAACTTCTTCTAGTCTTTCATAATTAGCTCTAGAAGCTTCTTCTAGTTTTTCGTAATTAACTCTAGAAGCTTCTTCTAATTTTTCGTAATTAGCTCTAGAAGCTTCCTGGAATTCTTGTCTGACTTCCGCTAATAACAGCGGACATAACTGTCCGCAAACGTAACTCGAAAGCCTATAACTGCATGCACTTTAACACGGTAAAGTGTTTTTAAAAGAAGAACAGTGTTGTGCAGTGACTGTAAGTAACAGTTTAGTGCCGTCTTTAAAATAGTGCAGTGCCGCGAAGTAAAGGACAGTGCAGTGCCGCGAAGTAGAAGACAGTGCAGTGCCGCGAAGCAAAGGACAGTGCAGTGCCGTCTTGTTGTGAATTTCAGTGACCGTGAGTGAATTATTGGACTGTGTAATCTGAAGAACAGTGACGCTATCAGTCTATACTGTGAGTAGTAATTAAGAATAATTACCAAGTTTATTGTGCATTATCCAAATAAATTGTGCAGTGATAAAAACTGTGAAACTTGCGAGTATTTAATTTTGCAATCCAAAAAGAACTCTTATTAAAAACGTTTATTACTGGTTTTGGTAACAAAAACGTAACAATTGGTGTCAGAAGTGGGATTGGCTAGACGAGCGTAGAAGCGTCTCGACCCTCCATCGGTCTCTTTGCTCTACGTCCCACTTTGCAAATACGCGAGACTCTCTCTCTCTCTGAAGGATGGGTTATCTATTTATTTTTCGCAACACTATGTTATATATATATATATATATTTATATATATATATATATATATATATATATATATATATATATATTTGTATGTTATCGCTCTTGCGGTCGCAATTTTTTTTTGTTCCTTACCAAATTCGATATTTGAACGTTTTATATAAAAAAAGTCCGTCACGCAGGGGCTGCGTAAACTAAGCAGATTTCCCTCGTGAAGTTTAGTAATAGATAAATATACATACTGCTAACACAACACCGTGAATAAATACAAACGGAAATAAGAAATGTTTCACCCAATTTCAATAACCTGCCGACAGGAAGTGTTAGGTTAGAAATGTAAACAAACGGGTCCCGCCTCACACCGGAAAGAAAAACAAATACTGAAATATATCAGAATATAACACATTAATTTTATTGAGAACTATTTACTATATTTAGTACTGTAATTAATAATGAGTCAGAATAATTGTTATCTCAATCAATAAAATTTTAGTAGTCCAAAACTTTAAGATGGGGGGGGGTCACCAGGGCATATTTGCATGTATCTCGTATAATAAAGGTCTCTTGAATACAATTTTTGGTATTTAAACTTCCAATAATGTGATTTATTATGTAATGAGTTTACGTAACATGAGTAGAAGTGGCGGTTTGGTGAAAACTGAAAAATGCAAATATCTCGGTTAATATTCAAGATAGAGAATAAATGTATATAACAATATTTATAGTAAATTTAATTTGTAATAAGATTGATTCTGTATAATTTCTCGATCCGACGTATAGTAACGGAGATATTTCGAATTTTCGAAAATCCTCCCCTCTAAACCCCCCCTCCCACTGGTCCGATTTCAGCCGTTAACGAACTTGATCTTTCTTTTTACATAAAACGCTTAAATATGAAGTTTGGTAAGGATTAAACAAAAATTGCGACCGCTAGAGCGGTAACAGACAAATATATAGATAGATAGATAGATAGATAGATAGATAGATAGATAGATAGATAGATAGATAGATATATATATATATATATATATATATATATATATATATATATATATATATATATATATACACAGTTTTGAACGCTCCTCATTTTCGTCATCTCCTAGGTAGAATCGATGGACATTTGAAGAAAAATGTCGAAAATTCCGTCATGAGTACGACCTCAATAGCTGATTTCCCTTAAGGAAAATCTGCTAATAAAGATCAAGTTCGTTAAAGGTTGAAATCGGGCTAGTAGGAGATTTTAGAAAATTCGAAATTTCTCCGTTACTATACGTCGAATCGAAGACTTCGAATGTATAGAACCAATCATTTTGCAAATAAAAGGTACTATAACTATTGTTATATACATTTATTGTGTATCTTAAATATTAACCGAGTTATTTGACTTATTCAGTTTTCAGTCTTCAGCAAACCCCCACTTCTACTCATGTTACATAAACAATTCTCTGTTGTGTCAATAAACCACATTATTCGAAGCTTAAATACCAAAAATAGTATTCAAGATACCTTTATTATACGAGATACATCCAAATATGTTTTGGTTACCCCCCCCCCCAACGTTTTAGGTTCGTGTACTACTAAAATTTGATTGATTGAGATACAAATTATTCTGATTCATTATAAATTATAGTACTAGATATAGTAAATAGTGTTCAAAAAATTTAATATATTATATTCTGATGTATTTCAGTAATTGTTTTTGTTTCCGGTGACAAGTTGGCAAAACTCAAGCTGTTAACATTTCAGATGATTTCCGTCGGGAGGTGTCTTATTATCGTTTGTATTTATCACTTAATATACACGGTGGTGTTGTGTTAGCATTATGTAGATTTTTCTGTTGTTACTGAATCATAAATAAGCCTTCGCCTGCTTACCATCTCGCCGAAATAGAATTGTTCTCCTTTGTATGCTCCAGAAATACATCTGTGTATGATGACTTCAGTTTAAATAGCTGCCTGTATTCCAGTATCAAATTCGGAAGTGGGTGCACATCCACGAGTAGCTTTAACTGAAAAGGATTGTATTTAGTTTAGTAAGCAAGTTAATTTGTTTATTTTTTGTAATATTTTTAATATTGTAGGAACCCTGGAGTATAGGGATTCAATTCTGAGTTCAACGCACTTAGGATTAAAACTTTACCTAATCATTTTAGAATCATCACACGGCTGAACCGAATTTTATGAAACTTGGTATGTATATTACTATACATGTATAAACAAAAGTTGTTTATTTTTTATTTAGAGAAACTTTTGTTATATACACTATCGTGGTATACCGAAGTAGAAAGGCGTTATACGCTAAAAATTATAGCGGGAGTCAACAATTTTATTTGGCAAAAAAGACTCAACCGAACTAAATAAAACATGGTGCGTGTATTAGCACTTACGTCTTCCTTATAACAAGCAATACCAACATTTCTAGGGACCGACAAGAGTGGGGGTTATAAGGAAGGCCTGAATTTAAAAATAGCGGTATTTCGTTTCTTATTGCATTTTCGGCAAATATGCAAATAAAAGTTGTTTATTTTGTTATTTAGAGTAACTTTTGTCATATTCATTTTTGTCTTTTAACAAAGTATAAACGAGATATACACTATAAACTAAAGCGGGAGTCAACGATTTCATTGAGCGCTAACGAGTAAACCGAACTTACAAAAACTCGGTATGTCAATTAGCATTAATTCTTCCATGATTATAAGCTATATTAAAATTCTTAGGTTAGAACGGGAGTGGGGGTTATAAGGGAGGCCTGAAATAAAAATTCGCGATATTTCATTGTCTATTTGTCTACGGGAAATATGACAATTTGGAGGACAGTGAAGACTTGCATAAAAAATTAATTTTATTATTAACAAATGCCAACAACGGGAATTAACCCTAAACACTGGGACGGGTAAATGTCAAAATATTGTGCAAATTAAAGCCTTGCCAAAAAAATACCATCACCATTCAGACTCAAATCAATTCCCGGGCGAAGCCGGGTATCTGAGCTAGTATATATATAAAATTGTAACCTCTGTCTGTACATTGATTTTTTTCGCGAAATTTCACGATAACTTTTCGTTTCACATGTCATAGACACCATAACTACATTTTCTTTCTTTCGTGTCTGTTTGTTTGTTACCTATTCCCCCAAAAACGGCTGAACCAAATTTTATGAAACATGGTATGTATATTACTACTAGCCCAACTTAGACTTTAGGGTATATTAATATTCTCTAAAACGAGCAGGAGTGGGGGTTATAAGGAAGGCCTGATATTAAAAATAGCGATATTTCGTTTCCTATTGCTTTTCCAGCAAAAATGCACATAACAAAAGTTGTTTATTTTGTAATTTAGAGTAACTTTTGTTATATGCACTTTTGCCGTATACGGAAGCATAAATGAGTTATACGCTATAAACTATAGCGGGAGTCCACAATTTTATTTGGCACTAAAGACTCAACCGAAATAAACCAAACTCGGTATGTGAATTAGTACTAACGCCTTCATTATAATAAGCTATACTAACATTTCTTGGGACGGGCAGGAGTGGGGGTTATAAGGGAGGCCTGAAATTAATAATAATGATTTCCTATTGGGGTTTCGGCAAATATGCACATAACAAAAGTTGTTTATTTTGTTATTTAGTGAAATTTGCTCAACACTTCTTTTCAATATGAACTACCAAGTACCTCACCTGAAAAAATTAATTCAAATGTATGCCAATATTTTCTCCTTAATAATTCAAATCTTTGCGTAATGCACAGGAGGCGGGAAATATAACAATATGCAGGACAGTGAAGTCTTACATAAAAAGATAATTTTATTATTAACAAATGCCAACAACGGGCGTTAACCCTAAACACTGGAACGGGTAAATGTCAAAATATTGTGCAATGTAAAGCCTTGCCAAAAATATACCATCACCATTCAGCCTCAAATGAATTCCCGAGCGAAGCCGGGTATCTAAGCTAGTATATATATATATATATATACTAGCTAAGGTACCCGGCGATGCCCGGGAAATCATTGTTGACTTACTAATGATGGTATTTTGATAGCAAGACTTCAATGTGTACAATTACACTTCCATCCAAGACGTAATGGTTTTCCGAAATAGCCAACCCTGAAGGGTAACTTCAGGGGATTGATATAATAGAAATTTTAGTTTTGAAGAATAAATGAAAATATGTTCCTAATCTATCCCTTTACACTTTTTGACTCACCTTTTTTCAATACTCGTAATTCAAACCATAATCATGGGTAGCATTTATTACAATTAAATATCATCTATAATGAACATATTTCCTTTCAAAAGCCAATCCGAGCTCATATAATATAAGGCAAAGTTTTTGCACGTAAGATTATATTTGTAATAGCGAATCACACTGGAAACTACTTTCAGTAATGCCAGACGGGAAATTAGTAAACTCAATTATCTAGTAAGGCTCCATTCATTTTCCGCTCCCGCATGAGACTTCTCAAAATTCTTCTACTTAAATTATTGATTCAAAACATTATTTTAATAATTTATCTACTGGATGGAATTAAATAATAGAGGTACCCTGAAAATATCATATCATATACGCATATTGTTTAAACGCATATTGTTTTTTGTCATAATGACATTACCATTAACGTTTAATTATTATGATAGCACATATTTGTTTCAATAACATCAAGGTACATTATACAAACTAAATAATGGAAATGCTCTTATAGTTTATATTTCTATTGGAAATAAATAACAAAGCTATTTTCTAGGAAAAATAAATAAATGAGGAGGGGGTGACGAAGATTTATACCTCACTAATCCGAATCATACTTTGAACTATCATATAAGACGAAAACATAACATCATTTGTCATAGTATTCATTTATTAAAACCCCTTAAATGAGTACTAATATAATTATTGACTCCCGTTTAGCGTATATCCCGTGTTTACTTCATTTTACGACAAAAGTGAATGCACACATAAGTTACTCTAAATAACAAAGTAAACCACTTTTGTTATGTGCATGTTTGCCGAAAAACAAATAGAAAATAGAAAAACCGAGTTTTTCATTTCAGCCTCTCTTATAATCCCCACTCCCCTTTGAACCTAAAATTTTTAATATAGCTTATAATCATGGAAGAATTAATGCTAATTCACATACCGAGTTTGGTTTAATTCGGTTTAGTCTTTAGTGCCAAATAAAATTGTGGACTCCCGCTTTAGTTTATAGCGTATAACTCATTTATGCTTCCGTATACGTCAAAAGTGCATATAACAAAAGTTACTCTAAATAACAAAATAAACAACTTTTGTTATGTGCATATTTACCGAAAAACCAATAGAAAACGAAATATCTCTATTTTTAATTTCAGGCTTCCCTTATAACCCCCACTCCTGTTCGCCTCAGAGAAAATTAATATAGCCTAAAGTCTAAGTTGGGTTAGTAGTAATATACATACCAAGTTTCATAAAATTCGGTTCAGCCGTTTATGCGTGAAAAGGTAACAAACAAACAAACAAACAAACAAACATACACGAAAGAAACAAAATGCAGATATGGTGTCTATGACATGTGAAACGAAAAGTTATCGTGAAATTTCGCGAAAAAAATCAATGTACAGACAGAGGTTACAATTTTATATATCTACTAGCTCAGATACCCGGCTTCGCCCGGGAATTCATTTGAGGCTGAATGGTGATGGAATTTTTTAGCAGGCTTTACATTGCACAATATTTTGACATTTACCCGTCACAGTGTTTAGGATTGATACCCGTCTTTGCCGTGGATTTGCTAATAATAGAATTATTTGTTCGATAAGGCTTCACAGTCTTCGATATTTTTATATTTCCCGTCTGTTATACATGTAAATATGATGAATTTTTATTTCAGGCCTCCCTTATAACCCCCCTCCCGTTCGAACCTAAAAATTTTAATATAACTTATAATCATGGAAGAATTAATGCTAATTGACATACCGAGTTTTGTTAAGTTCGGTTCAGCCGTTAGTGCCCGCTAAAGTTTTAACGTATAACTCATTTATACTTAGGTATACGACAAAAGTGTATATAACAAACGTTACTCCAAATAACACAATAAACAACTTTTGTTATGTTTATATTTGCGGAAAAACCAATAGGAAACGAAATATCGCTATTTTTAATTTCAGGCTTCCCTTATAACTCCCACTCCTGCCCGTCCCTAGAAAGGTTGATATGGCTTATTATAATAAAAGCGTTAGTGCTAATACACATACCGAGTTTTATTTAGTTCGGTTGAGTCTTTTTTGGTAAATAATATTGTTGACTCCCGCTTTAGTTTATAGCGTATAACTCATTTATACTTCCGTATACGTCAAAAGTGCATATAACAAAAGTTACTTTAAATTACAAAATAAACAACTTTTGTTATGTGCATATTTGCTGAAAAAGCAATAGGAATCGAAATATCGCTATTTTTAATTTCAGGGCTCCCCTATAACCCCCACTCCTTTTCGTCTTAGAGAATATTAATATAGCCTAAAGTCTAAGTTGGGCTAGTAGTAATATACATACCAAGTTTCATAAAATTCGGTTCAGCCGTTTATGTTTGAAAAGGTAACAAACAAACAAACAAATAAACAAACAAACAGACACGAAAGAAACAAAATGTAGTTATGGTGTCTATGACATGTGAAACGAAAAGTTATCGTGAAATTTCGCGAAAAAAATCAATGTACAGACAGAGGTTACAATTTTATATATATATATATATATATATACTAGCTCAGATACCCGGCTTCGCTCGGGAATTCATTTGAGGCTGAATGGTGATAGTATTTTTTTTGGCAAGGCTTTACTTTGCATAATATTTTGACATTTCCCCGTCTCAGAGTTTAGGGTTTATACCCGTCGTTTTTTTTTTTTGTAAGACTTCACTGTCCTCCAAATTGTCATATTTCCCGTCTCCTGTGCATTATGCATAGATTTCAGCTATTAAGGACAAAGTATTAACATTGATTTGAATTAATTTTTCCCGGTGAGGTACCTGGTAGTTCATATTGGACAGAATTGTTGAGCATATCAATATTTCTACGCAAATTACTTTAGATTTACTGTATATCTCGTTTATAATTTGGTATACGAAAAAAGTGTATATGACAAAAGTTACTTTAAATAACAAAATAAACATCTTTAGTTATGTGCATATTTGCAGAAAAACCAATAGAAAACGAAATACCGCTATTTTTAAATTCAGGCCTTCCTTACAACCCCCACTACTGCTCATCCCTAGAAATGTTGGTATGGCTTATTATAATGAATACGTTAGTACTAATACACATGCCGAGTTTTATTTAATTCGGTTGGGTCTTTTGTCCCAAATAAAATTGTTCACTTCCGCTATATGTTTTAGCGTATATCACGTTTATAAATTGGTATACGAAAAAAGTGTATATAACAAAAGTTACTCTAAATTACAAAATAAACAACTCTTGTTATGTTCAAATTTGACGAAAAACGAATAGAAATCGAAATACCGCTATTTTTAAATTCAGGCCTCCCTTACAACCCCCACTCCTGCCCATTCCTAGAAATGTTGGTGTAGCTTGTTATAATGAAAGCGTTAGTGCTAATACACATACCGAGTTTTATTTATTTCGGTTGGGTCTTTTGTCCCAAATAAAATTGTTTACTTCCGCTGTTGGTTTTAGCGTATATCTCGTTTATAAATCGGTATATGAAAAAAGTGTACATAACAGAAGTTACTCTAAATAACAAAATAAACAACTTTTGTTATGTTCATATTTGACGAAAAACCAATAGGGAACGAAATATCGCTATTTTTAATTTCAGGCCTCCCTTATAACCCCCACTCCTGTTCATCTCAGAGAGTTTTAATATAGCCTAAAGTCTAAGTTGAGTTAGTACTAATATACATACCAAGTTTCATAAAATTCGGTTCAGCCGTTTATGCGTGAAAAGGTAACAAACAAACAAACAAACTCAAAATCAAAGAGTTTGATTCCCTAGTACTTCCCCTATCACTCCTCGAGGAAATTCAGCACAATTTTTTTTTTTAAATAATACATAATACAAATTAAATAATGGAAATGCTCTTATAGTTTAAATTTCTATTGGAAATAAATAACAAAGTTATTTTCTAGGGAAAATAAATAAATGAGGCGAAGGGGGAGGGGGATTTATAATCTCACTAATCCGAATCATACTTAGAACTAAATAATCGAAATAGATAAGGCTAAAACATAACATCATTTGTCATAATATGCCTATATTAAAACCACTTAAATAAGTACTAATAAAATCGTCGACTCCCGCTATAGATTTAGCTTATATCCCGTATTTACTTCATTTTACGACACAAGTGAATGAAACAAAAGTCGCTCTAAATAACAAAGTAAACAACTTTTGTTATGTGCACCTTTGCCGAAAAACAAATAGAAAATGAAATATCGTGAATTTTTACTTCAGGCCTCCCTTATAACTCCCACTCCCGTTCGAACCTAAAAATTTTAATATAGCTTATAATCATGGGAGAATTAATGCTAATTGACATACCGAGCTTTGTTAAGTTCGGTTCAATTGTTAGCGCCCAATAATATAGTTGACTCCCTCTTTAGTTTATAGTATATATCTCGTTTATACTTTGTTAAAATTCAAAAATGAATATTACAAAAGTTACTCTAAATAACAAAATAAACAACTTTTGTTAGGTTTATATTTGACGAAAAACGAACAGAAAACGAAATACCGCTATTTTAAATTCAGGCCTCCCTTATAACCCCCACTCCTGTCCGTCCCTAGAAATGTTAGTATAGCTTATTATAATGAAAGCTAATACACATACGGAGTTTTATTCATTTCGGTTGGGTCTTTCGTCTCAAATAAAATTGTTCACATTCGTGATAGGTTTTTGCGTATATCTCGTTTATAATTCGGTATACGAAAAAAGTGTATATAACAAAAGTTACTCTAAATAACAAAATAAACAACTTTTGTTATGTTTATATTTGCCGAAAAACCAATAGGAATCGAAATATCGTTATTTTTATTTTCAGGCTTCCTTTATAACCCCCACTCCTGTTCGTCCCAGAGGATATTAATATAGCCTAAAGTCTAAGTTGGGTTAGTAGTAATGTACATACCAAGTTTCATAAAATTCGGTTCAGCCGTTTATGCGTGAAAAGGTAACAAACAAACAAACAAACAAACAAACAAACATACACGAAAGAAACAAAATGCAGTTATGGTGTCTATGACATGTGAAACGAAAAGTTATCGTGAAATTTCGCGAAAAAAATCAATGTACAGACAGAGGTTACAATTTTATATATATACTAGCTCAGATACCCGGCTTCGCTCGGGAATTCATTTGAGGCTGAATGGTGATGGTATATTTTTGGCAAGGCTTTACTTTGCACAATATTTTGACATTTACCCGTCCCAGTGTTTAGGGTTAACACCAGTCGTTTCTGTGGATTTGTTAATAATAAAATTATTTTTTTATGTAAGACTTCACTGTCCTGGATATTGTCATATTTCCCGTTGAGCCCCCGTGTTGAGCAAATTTCTCTAAATAACAAAATAAACAACTTTTGTTATGTGCATATTTGCCGAAACCCCCATAGGAAATCACTATTTTTAATTTCAGACCTCCCTTATAACCCCCACTCCTGCCCGTCCCTAGAAATGTTAGTATGGCTTATTATAAGGAAAGCGTTAGTGCTAATTCACATACCGAGTTTGGTTTAGTTCGGTTGAGTCTTTTGTGCCAAATAAAATTGTGGACTCCCGCTATAGTTTTTAGCGTATAACTCATTTATACTTCCGTATACGGCAAAAGTGCATATAACAAACGTTACTCTAAATAACAACATGAACAACTTTTGTTATGTGCATATTTGCAGAAAAAGCAATAGGAAACGAAATATCACTATATTTAATTTCAGGCCTCCCTTATAACCCCCACTCCTGCCCTTCCCTAGAAATGTTAGTATGGCTTGTTATAAGAAAAGCGTTAGTGCTAATTCACATACCGAGTATGGTTTAGTTCGGTTGGGTCTTTTGTCCCTAATAAAATTGTTCACTTCCGCTATAGGTTTTAGCGTATATCTCGTTTATAATTCGGTATACGAAAAAAGTGTGTATTACAAAAGTTACTCTAAATAACAAAATAAACAACTTTTGTTATGTTCATATGTGCCGAAAATCCAATAGGAAACGAAATATCGCTATTTTTAATTTCAGGCCTTCCTTATAACCCCCACTCCTGCCCGTCCCTAGAAATGTTAGTATGGTTTCTTATAAGGAAGGCGTTAGTACTAATTCACATACCGGGTTTGGTTTAGTTCGGTTGAGTCTTATACATCTATCGGTTGAGTAATATACATACCAAGTTTCATAAAATTCGGTTCAGCCGTTTATGCGTGAAAAGGTAACAAACCAACAAACATACACGAAAGAAACAAAATGCAGTTATGGTGTCTATGATATGTGAAACGAAAAGTTATCGTGAAATTTCGCGAAAAAAATCAATGTACAGACAGAGGTTACAATTTTATATATATATAGATAGATATATATATAAAATTGTAACCTCTGTCTGTACATTGATTTTTTTCGCGAAATTTCACGATAACTTTTCGTTTCACATGTCATAGACACCATAACTACATTTTGTTTCTTTCGTGTCTGTTTGTTTGTTTATTTGTTTGTTTGTTTGTTACCTTTTCACGCATAAACGGCTGAACCGAATTTTATGAAACTTGGTATGTATATTACTACTAGCCCAACTTAGACTTTAGGCTATATTAATATTCTCTAAGACGAACAGGAGTGGGGGTTATAAGGGAGGCCTGAAATTAAAAATAGCGATATTTCGTTTCCTATTGATTTTTCAGCAAATATGCACATAACAAAAGTTATTTATTTTGTAATTTAGAGTAACTTTTGTTATATGTACTTTTGCCGTACACGGAAGTATAAATGAGTTATACGCTAAAAACTATAGCGGGAGTCCACAATTTTATTTGGCTCAAAAGACTCAACCGAACTAAACCAAACTCGCTATGTGAATTAATACTAACAGTGTCCTTATAATAAGCCATACTAACATTTCTAGGGACGGGTAGGAGTGGGGGTTATAAAGGAGGACAGAAATTAAAAATAGGTTTATTTAGTTTCCTACTGCTTTTTCAGCAAATATGCACATAACAAAAGTTGTTTATTTTGTTATTTAGAGTAACTTTTGGTAAATACACTTTTGCCGTATACGGAAGTATAAATGAGTTATACGCTAAAAACTATAGCGGGAGTCCACAATTTTATTTGGCACAAAAGACTCAACCGAACTAAACCAAACTCGCTATGTGAATTAATACTAACGATGTCCTTATAATAAGCCATACTAACATTTCTAGGGACGGGCAGGAGTGGGGGTTATTAGGGAGGTCTGAAATTAAAAATAGTGATATTTCGTTTCCTATTGGGGTTTCGGCAAATATGTACATAACAAAAGTTGTTTATTTTGTTATTTAGAGAAACTTTTGTTATTTACAATATCGTCGTATACCGAAGTATAAATGCGTTATACGCTAAAAATTATAGCGGGAGTCAACAATTTTATTTGGCACAAAAGACTGTGTATTAGCACTAACGCCATCCTTATAATAAGCCATACTAACATTTCTAGGAACGGGCAGGAGTGGGGGTTATAAGGGAGGCCTGAATTTACAAATTTTATTATTAACAAATCCACAGAAACGACGGGCATTAGCCCTAAACGCTGGGACGGGTAAAAGTCAAAATATTGTGCAAAGTAAAGCCTTGCCAAAAAAAAAACCATCTCCATCCAGCCTCAAATGAATTCCCGGGCGAAGCCGGGTATCTGAGCTAGTATATATGTATATATATATATTTGGGTATGAGGGAGGGGGGGGGGTTAGAAGTGGGAAATTTTGAAAATTCGATTTATCTCCGTTATTATGCGTCGGATCGAAAAACTGTATAGAATCAATCTTATTGCACGTTGGATATTGTATAAATGTGGTTATATACATTTTTTCTCTATATTGTATATTAATCGAGATATTTTCACTTTGATTGGACTTCATTTTCTTCATCTCCTACTCGCGTCATGAGTACAGGCTTAATAGCTGATTTACTTTAAGGGAAATCTGCTAAAAAGATGTTAACCTGTAGATAACCTGTCCCAATTAGCCGTAGCAATAAAAAAAGGACCTTAACAAATAATAATAATAGTAACAATAAAAAACACATAAATATACATCACTTAGGCAAAACACGTGAGTGTATATAGTCATGATATTTTTACCGCTGATTCGGAAGTAGACTTGACTCCTTTAATGTTGGTAGGTTTTATTTTGACATTGCCGGCTTCATCTAGCTTCAGCTCGTCGTAGAGGACTTTGCGTAACTGCTGAGTAGAAGTGATTGAGAATCTGTGGCCAACCATCCGTTCTGCTTCTTTCTCCAACGACTTCAGCTTCTCCTACAACAATGTAATGGATACTGCAATAGTATTCACACGGTTAAACACATTACAATAAAAGTCTGACTGCGAAAACTAAGCAGATTTCCTAAGGGAAGGTTTACAAAAGATAAATCTACATACTGGTAACACCACCGCGAATGTTAAGCGAATAAATACAAACGGTAAGAAGAAATCTCTCAGTCAATTTACAAGTTAATAATATCTACAACGGAAAGCGTCGGAATAGTAAACAACATCGCTGCGCTGAATAGATAGAATCTATACCGGAAAGAAGAGCAATTAATGAAATATATCTGAATATAATATATTAATTTTATTGAAAACTATTCAGTATATCTAGTACTGTAAATTATAATGAATCAAAATAATTTATATCACAATCAATCAAATTTTAGTAGTCCAGAATCTAAACCAGAATAAGTTAGCATGTATCACGTATAATAAATGTCTCTTGAAAACAATTTTAGGTATTTAAGCTTCGAATAATGTGGTTTATTATATAACAGAATATTGTTTATGTAATATGAGTAGAAGTGAGGGTTTGAAAATTGAAAAATGCAAATGTCTCGGTTAATATTCAAGATAAAGAATAAATGTGTAAAACAATATTTATACACCATTATATTCGCAATAAACAAAAAGATTTACTGACACACGTTTGGTCTCCTCTCACCACATATTTCCTAATTCTATGTTAAAAAAAAAGTCCGTCAAGCAGGGGCTGCGTAAACTAAGCAGATTTCCCCTGTGGGGGAAATCTGCTAAAAAAAACAAATGAGTAGAACGCGTGGAGAGGGGATGGCTTACCACAGGCTGAAACCAAGAATAACTCGCTTAATATTTGAGTTGGTACAGAATTAATACAAAAATAATATACATCGGAACACCGATAAGATTAGTTCTATAACATTTTACAATCCGAGTCCATTTTACCTAGATATTTTGAATTTTGTGATTCCCACTCCACCTCTTAACCATTCAACCAAAAACAAATATGATAGTAAGTGTTGACTGACCCGGTTAAATACCGAGTACGTTATAGATCAAATAAACAATTTCGAGACAAGAACGTAAAATCTTAATTGGTGACATCATAACGCTACGAATTTGCATTTATCTCCCAAAGTAAAAGTTCAATGAACACCATATTTGGTATTAATGGTTAGAATAAAGTGGTTCATGATATAATAGCTTATTGTTAATATGACATGAGTAGGAGTGGGGGGTTTATTCAAAGCTGGCAATATGACATGAGTAGGACTGGGGGTTTATTCAAAGCTGACAATATGACATGAGTAGGACTGGGGGTTTATTCAAAGCTGACAATATGACATGAGTAGGACTGGGGGTTTATTCAAAGCTGACAATATGACATGAGTAGGACTGGGGGTTTATTCAAAGCTGACAATATGACATGAGTAGGACTGGGGGTTTATTCAAAGCTGACAATATGACATGAGTAGGACTGGGGGTTTATTCAAAGCTGACAATATGACATGAGTAGGACTGGGGGTTTATTCAAAGCTGACAATATGACATGAGTAGGACTGGGGTTTTATTCAAAGCTGACAATATGACATGAGTAGGACTGGGGGTTTATTCAAAGCTGACAATATGACATGAGTAGGACTGGGGGTTTATTCAAAGCTGACAATATGACATGAGTAGGACTGGGGGTTTATTCAAAGCTGACAATATGACATGAGTAGGACTGGGGGTTTATTCAAAGCTGACAATATGACATGAGTAGGACTGGGGGTTTATTCAAAGCTGACAATATGACATGAGTAGGACTGGGGGTTTATTCAAAGCTGACAATATGACATGAGTAGGACTGGGGGTTTATTCAAAGCTGACAATATGACATGAGTAGGACTGGGGGTTTATTCAAAGCTGACAATATGACATGAGTAGGACTGGGGGTTTATTCAAAGCAGACAATATGACATGAGTAGGACTGGGGGTTTATTCAAAGCTGACAATATGACATGAGTAGGACTGGGGGTTTATTCAAAGCTGACAATATGACATGAGTAGGACTGGGGGTTTATTCAAAGCTGACAATATGACATGAGTAGGACTGGGGGTTTATTCAAAGCTGACAATATGACATGAGTAGGACTGGGGGTTTATTCAAAGCTGACAATATGACATGGGTAGGACTGGGGGTTTATTCAAAGCTGACAATATGACATGGGTAGGACTGGGGGTTTATTCAAAGCTGACAATATGACATGAGTAGGACTGGGGGTTTATTCAAAGCTGACAATATGACATGAGTAGGACTGGGGGTTTATTCAAAGCTGACAATATGACATGAGTAGGACTGGGGGTTTATTCAAAGCTGACAATATGACATGAGTAGGACTGGGGGTTTATTCAAAGTTGACAATATGACATGAGTAGGACTGGGGGTTTATTCAAAGCTGACAATATGACATGAGTAGGACTGGGGGGTTTATTCAAAGCTGACAATATGACATGAGTAGGACTGGGAGTATATTCAAAGCTGACAATATGACATGAGTAGGACTTGGGGTATATTCAAAGCTGAAAATATGAAATGAGTAGGACTGGGCGGGGGGGGGTTTATTCAAAGCCTACTACATGACATGAGTAGGACTGGGGGTTTATTTAAAGGTGACAATATGACATGAGTAGGACTGGGGGTTTATTCAAAGATGACAATATGACATGAGTAGGACTGGGGGTTTATTCAAAGCTGACAATATGACATGAGTAGGACTGGGGGTTTATTCAAAGCTGACAATATGACATGACTAGGACTGGGGGTTTATTCAAAGCTGACAATATGACATGAGTAGGACTGGGAGTTTATTCAAAGCAGACAATATGACATGGGTAGGACTGGGGGTTTATTCAAAGCTGACAATATTCATGATAGAGAGGAAATATATAACATCATTTATAGACAATTTTTCTAACCAACTTATAGAAACGAAGATATCTCCAATTTGCGAAATCCCCCCCCCTCACTCCTGTCCGATTTCTAACATTAAGGAACTTGATACTTATTTCTACATAAAACGATTTAATATAGAGTTTGGTAACGGCCAAACAAAAAGTCCGTCACGCAGGGGCTGCGTAAACTAAGTAGATTTCCCACGTGAAGTTTTACAATAGAGAAATCTGCCTAATAACAACTGTAGTAGTAAGAAACCTCTAAACCTAAAACATTATTTAGGGCGTAATAACCCAGTAGTTTCTAGCCCCAAAAAACAGTTAACCTAACCTCAAAACATATTCACGAGGGACGAATAGCTATGGAAACGGCCACCAGAGCTCTCGGCGAAAAGTCCGAACATAGCCTACTGGTGCCCACAAGCAGAATACAAATGCAAATATCTCGGTTAATATTCAAGATAGAGAATAAATGTATATAACAATATTTATAGTAAATGTAATTTGCAATATGATTGATTCTGTACACTTTTTTGATCTGACGTATAGTAACGGAGATATTTCGAATTTTCGAAAATCCTCCCCTCTAAACCCCCCCTCCCACTGGTCCGATTTCAGCCGTTAACGAACTTGATCTTTCTTTTTACATAAAACGACTAAATATCGAGTTTGGTAACGATCAAATAAAAATTGCGACCGCTAGAGCGGTAACAGACAAATATATATATATATATATATATATATATATATATATATATATATATATATATATATACAGTTTTGAACGGACCTCATTTTCGTCATCTCCTAGGTAGGATTGATGGACATTTGAAGAAATAATTCGACCTCAATAGCTGATTTCCCTCAAGGGAAATCTGCTAATATAGGCTACACAGAAACATAACACTTGATGAAATTATTCTATAATCGCTTCAGTAATACATTATCAATTGCAGTTGCGAGTCTTTTTGACAATAAGGATAATTCCAACAGTAAGACAATGCCCGTCATACAAGGGCTGTCTGTGTAAACTAAGCAGATTTCCCACGCGCTGGTTCACTTGTGACGTCGTCACAAAAAAGTTCAAAAAAGTTCTTTTGAAAACTGTATTTGGTATTTAACCTTAGAATAATGTGGTTCATGTTGTACCAGCTTATTGTTAATATGCCATGAGGAGGATTTAATATTATTCATAGAGAAAGTATGTATATAACAACACTTAGAGGTAATTACATTTTTTTTTTTTTATCACGTCATGAGTACAAACTCAATAGAAGATTTCATTTAAGCAAAATCTGCTAAAACATAGTTGCAGCATTATTTGTATATATAGGTTGGACAGACATAGCCACGGTGACATATATAGAAAATGATCCAACTGAGCTTTCTCTCTTACACAATAAATGTTATACAATCTTTCAATCGATATCTAAAGATTGGAAAATCCTAGACTGAAAAGAACAGGCCCGCTCCTTCCGCAAAGATCAATGTTCAAATTAACATTTTATATGTTCATTTAAATGATTTGTAGACCTGTATTTTTAGCAGTTTTCCTAAAGGGAAATCAGCAGGTGAGATACACTCATAAAGCGATTTTCGAAAAGTTTCTCAAATGTCCGTTGATCCTGTTCAAAATGTGTGTGTATGTGTGTGTATATATGTATATATATACACCGCTAGAGCATACATACATATATATATATATATATATATATATATATATATATATATATGTATGTTATATATAAGTACGTTGTGAACGGACTACATTTTCGTCATATACTAGGTAGGATCGATGGAAATTTGAAGAAAAATTTCGAAAATTCCGTCATGAGTACAACCTCAATAGCAGATTTCCCTTAAGGGAAATCTGCTAAAAGCGGTTCGGTATCTTCCCGGAAAGAATCATTGGCCCACCTTTTTTTCATGAAACATTATATGGTACATTCTTCAACCGCTTCGTAAATGAAAAGTTTCTAAATTAAATCGAAGACATACTCTGATTATTGTATTTATTTCAGAATCCATTCCCTTTCCCGTAGAGCTGTTTCAAAGATCATTTTGTTGGCTACAACTTTTATGTCGCAGCATTTTTCAATAAAACGAGTCCTTTCTGAAATAAATATTTTTGCATTTTACAATATTTTACAACTAAAGTAGGATATATGGACATATGAGAAACTTTGTCGAAAATTGAGTAAGACCTCAATAGCTGATTTCCCTTTTAGATTAAATCTCACTAAATTGAGAAAAATATTGAAAATTTATCAAATCATCAGGATCATCTCTCCCACTAAATAGCCTTTATTTATTGTTATTGATTTTATGTGATACATAAGTACTTCTTATTTTAGTTCCTGTTTGTTTTAATTAGGGTTTAACCAATAAATATACAATAAGGATTAATGAGTGTTTTCATTGTGTTCTACTCCTACATCTCACTACATATAGACATCAATCAAAATACATTTGAAGTGTAAATCAATTTTAAGTTGATGAATTTCTAAAAATGCAATATTAGCTAATTGTAAGCAGGGGTCTACCAAAAGCCGAAATATAGCAAGTAGTCTATGAGACAACGAAGTTTGGGAACCTTTGCTTTACATTATCTATATATATATATATATATATATATATATATATATAAAATTGTAACCTCTGTCTGTACATTGATTTTTTTCGCGAAATTTCACGATAACTTTTCGTTTCACATGTCATAGACACCATATCTGCATTTTGTTTCTTTCGTGTATGTTTGTTTGTTTGTTACCTTTTCACGCATAAACGGCTGAACCGAATTTTATGAAACTTGGTATGTATATTACTACTAACCCAACTTAGACTTTAGGCTATATTAATTTTCTCTGAGACGAACAGGAGTGGGGGTTATAAGGGAAGCCTGAAATTAAAAATAGCGATATTTCGATTCCTATTGGTTTTTCACCAAATATGCACATAACAAAAGTTGTTTATTTTGATATTTAGAGTAACTTTTGTTATATGCACTTTTGCCGTATACGGAAGCATAAATGAGTTATACGCTATAAACTAAAGCGGGAGTCAACAATATTATTTGCCAAAAAAGACTCAACCGAACTAAATAAAACTCGGTACGTGTATTAGCAGTGAGGCCTTCATTATAATAAGCCATACCAACATTTCTATGGACGGGCAGGAGTGGGGGTTATAAGGGAAGCTTGAAATTAAAAATAGCGATATTTCGTTTCCTATTGGTTTTTCCGCAAATATAAACATAACAAAAGTTGTTTATTTTGTTATTTGGAGTAACTTTTGTTATATACACTTTTGTCGTATACCTAAGTATAAATGAGTTATACGTTAAAACTTTAGCGGGCACTAACGGCTGAACCGAACTTAACAAAACTCGGTATGTCAATTAGCATTAATTCTTCCATGATTATAAGTTATATTAAAATATTTAGGTTCGAACGGGAGGGGGGTTATAAGGGAGGCCTGAAATAAAAATTCACCATATTTACATGTATAAGAGACGGGAAATATAAAAATATCGAAGACTGTGAAGCCTTATCGAACAAATAATTCTATTATTAGCAAATCCACGGCAAAGATGGGTATCAATCCTAAACACTGGGACGGGTAAATGTCAAAATATTGTGCAATGTAAAGCCTGCTAAAAAATACCATCACCATTCAGCCTCAAATGAATTCCCGGGCGAAGCCGGGTATCTGAGCTAGTACCAGTATAATATTATTAAAAATGACCAGGAGTGGGGGTTGGAGACCAGAAACTAATAAGCCAAATATTTCATTTCCTATTCATTTAACACAAAAAGTCCGTCACGCAGGGGCTGCGTAAATAAAGCAGATTTACAATAGATAAATACACTACCGTGAATGCTCAGTAAATTAACAATACAAGTTAATAATCTCTATCACGGAAAGCGGATGAATTGTATACAAACAGGCCAGCTAGCCTCGTAGCGCTGCATAGATAGACCGGAAAGACAAACAATTAATGAAATATATCTGAATATAGCAAAGTAATTATATTGAATACAATTTAATAAAGCTAGTGCTGTAATTTGTAATGAATTAGAATCAGTTTTATCTCAATCACTCAAATTTTAGTAATCCAAAAACAAAAGAAGGGTGGGGGGGGGGGTCAAAAGAACGTATTTGCATATATCTCACAAACTAAAAGATCAATGAAAACAATATTGGGCATTTAGCCTTCGAATAATGAGGTGTATTATATAACAGAGTATTGTTTAAGTAACACTAGTAAAAGTGGGTTTACTGAAGGCTGTAAACTGAAAAATGCAAATATCTCAGTTAATATTCAAGATAGAGAACAAATGTATAGAACAATATTGTTGCGAAAACTAAATAGATGAATAATCCTTCAGGGAGAGAGGAGAGAGTCCCGTATTTGGAAAGTGTGACGTAGATCAAAGAGACCGATAGAATGTTCTAGGTCTGACCAGTACCTTCCAGCCCGACGTCGAATGAACTAGACAACTCATCTTTGATGTATGCCGCCTCCCTATATAAAGGAGCTCGGGCCAGCCGTAGGGGGCAGTTTTATTCTCTCCTGTCTTGATGTTCACATCAGTGCTACAGTGCGACTTAGTACAGTGCGGTAAAGTGTTTTAATAAGAAGAACAGTGTTGTGCCGTGACTGTAAGTAACAGTTTAGTGCCGTGTTTTAGACAGTGCAGTGCTGCGAAGTAAAGGACAGTGCAGTGCCGTCTTTCTGTGAATTTCAGTGAACTATTGGACTGTGATTCATTGAAGAACAGTAACGCTATCAGGGTATACTGTGAGTAGTAATTAAGAATAACCACCAAGTTTATTGTGCATTGTGAAATAAATTTTGCAGTGATAAAAACTGTGAAACTTGCGAGTATTTAATTTTGCAATCCAAAAGAACTCTTATTAAAAACGTTTATTACTGGTTTTGGTAATAAAAACGTAACAATACTTATAGTGCATTTAATTTGCAACAAGCTTTATTCTATACCCATTTTTTGAGCTGACTTATAGTAACGGAGATATTTCGATTTTTCAAATTTCTCCCCTTCTAAACCCCTCTCCCCCTGTCCGATTTCAGCCGTTAACGAACTTGATCTTTCTTTTTACATAAAACGACTAAATATCGAGTTTGATTACGATCAAACAAAAATTGCGACCGCTAGAGCGGTAACAGACAAATATATAGATAGGTATATACAGTTTTGGACGGACCACATTTTCGTCATCTGCTAGGTAAGATCAATGGACATTTGAAGAAAAATTTCAAAAATTCCGTCATGAGTACGACCTCAATAGCTGATTTCCCGTAAGGAAAATCTGCTAAAATGCTTATAACAAAGTTGCATACTTTGTTGTTTAGAGTAAAATTTGTTATCTGTAATAGTTAAAAACTCTCTCCAATATATGAATTTTAGCAGATTTCCCTCAAGGGAAATCAGATATTGAGATCTTACTCGACTACTGGGTTATCTCCCTCTGTCAGGACATGATGGCATGTCCGACTCCACTGAGGTATTATGTGTGCCTGGGGGTTATATACGGACTGTAATGTGATCCGAGTGCATAGAGGGCTAAAGGTCATAGGGGCCAATCAATATGTGTATTTATATATACCTATTAACCTGGCCCTATTCCAACAGATTGACGTCAAACCCCAAATCTCGGCTTATCTCTTTCAAGAGCAAATTCGGAAATACATCCAGAACATCCGAAGAATGGCGCCTACAGGCTTTTATACCTGCAACCATCACTCCATACTCATAAAAAAAGTCCGTCACGCAGGGGCTGCGTAAACTAAGCAGATTTCCCACGTGAAGTTATCCAAAAGAGAAATCTCCATACGAGAGCCGAACAGTTACGGCAAAGGGCCGAACTAGCTTTTGGCGGGAAACTGTCATCCATTATCGGCCCAAATTTAATAAAAATGCAAATATCTCGGTTAATATTCAAGATAGAGAATAAATGTATAGAACAATATTTATAGTAAATTTAATTTAGAATAAGATTAGTTCTTCTATTCTTTTGATCCGACGTATGGTAACGGAGATATTTCGAATTTTCGAAAATGTCCCCTCTAAACCCGACCGTTCCGATATCAGCCATTAATGAACTTGATCTGTCTTACTAAATAAAACGTTTAAATATCGAGTTTGGTAATGATCAAACAAAAATTGGGACCGCTAGAGCGTTAACAAACATATATATAATTTTGAAGGGACCTCATTTTCGTCAACTCCTGGGTAGGGTTGATGGACATTTGAAGAAAATTTTCGAAAATCGCGTCATGAGTACGACCTTAATAGCTGATTTCCCTTAAGGGAAATCTACTAAAACTCCGTCACGCAGTTGCTATGAGAGTTAAGCAAATTACAATTTCAGATCCAACGAATAATAACGGTGATTTCTTAAACTTTGGAAATTCCTCCCTCAAAAAACCCCTTTCCACTGATTCAAAATCAGCCATTAGCGAAGGTGACCTTTCCTTTTCCATGAAATACTTATATATCAAATTAAACTTTCACTACTATCAACAAAGAATTCCAACCACTAGAGCGAAAAAAACACGATATACACACACAGACATAAATACATATTATATATATATATATATATATATATATATATATATATCTCTATATATATATATATATATATAACTAGCTACGGTACCCGGCTTCGTTCGGGAATTCATTTTAGGTTTAATGATAATGGTATTTTTTTTGGCAAGGCTTTACTTTCCACAATATTTTAACACTTCCCGATGTATACACGCCGTTGCCGTGGATTTGTTAATAATAAAATTATTTGTTATGTAAGGCTTCACTGTCCACAATATTTTTATATTTCTCGTCTCCTGTGCATGTAGTATTTTATATATATATATATATATATATATATATATATATATATATAATTCATAATCATAGAAAGTATTCTGTCCTCCAAACTATGTTTGAATTAAACTTCCTTTCCCTTCATACGGTACAAAGACCAACAGTTACTGAAAACCGAACAGAAAATGTAATATACTGCGAATTTTTATTTCAGGCTTCTCTTATAACCCCCTCCCCTCCCGTTTGAACCTAAAAAATTTAATATAGCTTATAATCATGGAAGAGTTAATGCTAATACACGTGCCGAGTTTTGTTAAGTTCCGTTCAATCGTTAGTGCTAAATACAATTGTCGGCTACCGTTTTAATTTTCTGTGTATATCTCGTTTATACTTGGTATACGACAAAAATAAATATAACGAAAGTTACTCGAAATAACAACTTTTGTCATGTACATATTTGCCGAAAACCAATAGTAAACGAAATATCCCTATTTTTAATTTCAGGGCTCCCTTATAACCCCCACTCCTGCTCCTCCCTAGAAATGTTGACACCGCTTATTATCACGGAGGAGTTAGTGCTAACACACATACCGAGTTTCGTTAAGTTCCGTTCAATTGTTAGAGTCCAATAAAACTGTTGGCTCCAGCTTTGCTTTTTAGTGTATAACTCATTTACACATTAGTATACGACAAATGCGTATTTAACAAAAGTTACTCTAAATAACAAAATAAACAACTTTTATCATGTGCATATTTGTCGAAAAAGCAATAGGAAACGAAATATCGCTATTTTAATTTCAGGCTCCCATTATCACCCCCACTCCTGTTCGTCTCAGAGAATATTAACACTTTCGCTGCGGTTGTCATTTTATGATAATATCTCGAAATCGGGTGCATTGTTTGTTTGATTTTTTTAAATATAAACATACTTTTAATCATATTTGATGATTTTAATAAAAATGCGACAAAAAAAATTAACTGGAAATACATTTCCGGAGGTGTCCTTCCAGAGGTACAACCCGAGGAATTCCACCCGCCTTGCGGTTTAGTATCAGTAGACGCATTTAGTCATTTTATGCTAAACCCACTACTCATTATACCTACTGTTTATTTATTTTAAAGAAAACTCAATTATTTTTATTAGAATAGCAAATAACAGTTACTAATCATTTACAATAACTAATTATCGATTCAAATATGTTTTTGTTGGACATTTTTAATTATTTTAACAGCGTATTTTTGTTCGCTATTTACAAATATACGATCAATTACCCCACTTAATTGCAGGATTATTTGCGTGGAAAAAGCAAATTAACTTATTAGAATGACAGCTCAAGTGAAAATAACTTATACCTTTGGTTGAACTTACTTATACATACATTCTACACTGATAAAGTTCCTGAAAGTTAATTTCTTATCGTTAACTGTAGTTTTTTTCCAACAAAAATCATAAAAAAAAATAAATCACAGTTGTTATTATTAAATTACGAATAAAAAATGTCTATAAAATCTAAATTGCACATCTAGGAAGATTATATTTTAGTTTAGGCTTATTATTCAGCAGAAATGTGTTTTTCACCCTTCCTGGTATAAGACAGTTTTCCTCTTTACTTTTCAAAACTAATTGAATGAGGTCATGAATCACCTTTTGCAGTTATCATTTTCAACCCTCTTATATGTTCAATTGGCTTAGCACCTTTTGTTACTTTTCTTTTAGTAAAAATAAACATAAATGACTACAAGAAGAAACTTTTGACATAATGCTTTCTTTGAAAAACCATAAATGTTGAATTTTGTTAGGTAAATGAAATGACAACAAATTTGCGTTTCAATGCTGTTTATTACTTTAAAACCTTAGTTTTTATATTAGTTTCTGCAACAAAAATTCAACTATTTTGTTAATAGTATTCGAATATATTAAATCATGAAATAAATAGAAAATATATAATAAATTTTACTTACTTAGAATCAATTTTTAGGGAACAAAGTTTAAAAATCTATATAAAATCTTTAAGTTGGCCGATTTGAAAACGGTAAAAACCACTGGAAAGCCCAAACAATACTGAAGGCAACTGTACCGGGAGTTGAAAGAGTGAATCCCGTCCATTTACCAGCCTTTTGAGTCTAATGGAAAAAGTAATAGAGGGGTGTCCTTCCGAAGGGACAACCGTAAGCGGGTAGGGTCACAGGTGTCCTTCCGTAAGGACTCCCGCAGCGAAAGTGTTAATATAGTCTAAAGTCTAAGTTGGGTTAGTAGTAATATTCATACCAAGAGTCACAAAATTCGGTTCAGCCATTTATGCGTGAATGCTAACAAACAAACCTAAGAGATAAATACAAATACGTCGCACACGTGGGAAATCTGCTTAGTTTATGCAGCTCTTGCGTGACGGGCTTTACGTTTATCAACTGTGTAGGATCTATTGATATTTGAGGACATATTCACGACCTCAATATCTGATTTCGCAGAGAAATCTGCTCCTATCTTCTCCCATGCCATCTATCAGCTGTGTTGTACCAGGGTAAGTACTCTGCCAAGGTCGGCTGGTCAGGGGTATGACTCTCCACGGTCCACGGGGCGTGTCGGCTAATTAGGATCAAGTTCGCCCTTGCATTGTTCAACAATCAATGAATCTCGAGTACAAGCATTCCATCTCAGCTAAGGCGGTGGGCTTAACTTTGTTACACCAAAACAAAACTATATGACGTATTCTGCACTGTTTTATAGCAGATTTCCCTTATGGAAAATCAGCTATTGAGATTGTACTCATGACCCGATTTTCGAAAAACTTCTTCAAATGGCCATCAATTCTACCAAGTAGATGACGAAAAAGCTCATCACGCAGGGGCTGCATAAACTAAGCAGATTTCCCATGTGAAGTTTTACAATAGAGAAATCTGCATACTGGTAACACAACACCACCATGATTAAATACAAACGGTAATGAGAAATCTTTCAGTTAATTAAAATAAATTACCAACTGAAACGGCTTCTGAATTGTAAGATAACAGAACGTATTTGCATAAATCTCACAAAGTAAGGAAGGTAAGGTAAGATTAGAAACGACAGGTAAGGTTAGAAGAAGCTTCCACCTGAGCCGAGCAGTTACGGAAACGGCCGACCTAATCCAAACTATACACGACCACAGACTTCATAAAAAAAAAAGTCCATCACGCAGGTTCTTTCCCACGTGAAGTTCTACAATAGAGAAATTTCACGAGAGCCGAACAGTTAAGGGAGCGGTCGTCCTACCTTTTGGCGGGAAAGTCACTCTCATCTGTTATCCGCCCAGATTAAATAAAATTCAAATATCTCGGTTAATATTGAAGATAGAGAATAAATGTATATAACAAAATTTATAGTAAATTTAATTTGCAATAAGATTGATTCTATACCCTTTTTCGAGCTGACTTATAGTAACGGAGATATTTAGAATTTTCGACATTCTCTATCTGCCTTTTTACATAAAACGGTTAAATATCGAGTTTCGTAACGATCAAACAAACATTGCGACCACTAGAGCATTAACAGACAAATATATATATATATATATATATATATATATATATAATTTTGAACGGGCGTCATTTTCACCATCTCCTGGGTAGGATCGATTGACATTTGAAGAAATTTTTCGAAACTCGCGTCATGAGTACGACCCTCAATAGCTGATTTCCCTTAAGGGAAATCTGCTAATGCAAATATCTCGGTTAATATTCAAGATAGAGAATAAATGTATATAACAATATTTATAGTAAATGTAATTTGCAATAAGATTGGTTCTATACAATTTTTCGATCCGATGCATAATAACGGAGATATTTTGAAGTTTCGAAAATCCCTCTCTAACCCCCCCCCCTTCCCTCTAGTCCGATTCCATTAACGAACTTGATCTTCCTTTTTATATATAAAAAATTATATATATATTTCTGTCATAATTGTAGGTTTAATCGTTTCCAAACTCGATATTATGGCTCGAAGTCTCAGCCTTGCATTAAAACAGTTGCAGATTTTCGGTAATTCATTCATGAGTCGGGTATTGTTATAGAACCAATCTTGATAAACTATTGATGATATACAATTATTGTTTTATACATGTTCTCATAACTTAAATCTTAGGTAAGTTATTCACCTATCGAGTTATTACACTTCTCGATTTATTTTGCTAAGAAATAAAAATTATATAGCCAGCATAAGGGAAATCTGCTTAGCATACGCAGCCCCTGCGTGACGGACTTTTCGTCATCTCCTAGGGCGTCTACAAAATGTTTGAAAATCGTGTTATGTAGAAATAAAGATCAGGTTCTTTATTGGATGAAATGGAACCAGTTGAAGAAGGGGGAAGGGTTAATGCAGAGGAATTTCGACGATTCAAAACATATTTAGCAGATTTCCCTTGAGGAAATCAGCTATTGAGGTCATACTCATGACGAGATTTTCGAAAACATTTCTTCAAATGTCCATCTATCCTACCCAGGAGATGACGAAAATGAGTTTCGTTCAAACTTTATATATATATATATATATATATATATATATATATATATATATATATATATATCTGTGCGTGTGTGTCTGATAAAGCTCTAGAGGTTGCAATTTTGTTTGATCGTTATCAAACTCGATATTTAATCGTTTTATGTAAAAAGAAAGATCAAGTTCGTAATGGCTGAAATCGGACCAGTGGGGGGGGGGTTAAGGTAAAAATGATGAAAATTCGAAATATCTCCGTTATTATACGTCGGATCGAAAAATTGTATAGAGTCAATTTTATTGCTAATTAAATTTAGTATAAATATTGTTCTCTATCTTGAATATTAACAAAGATATTTACATTTTTATTAAGTGTAACGGACGAGCTGTGGTCTCTTCTATTCGTGTCCGGCGAAAGCTAGTTCGGCACTCGTATGGAGATTTCTTATTGTATAACTTTACGTGGGAAATCTGCTTAGTTTACGCAGCTCCTGCGTGCCGGCCTTTTTTTTTCTTAATCTCCTAGGCCGTCTCCAAAAATGTTTGAAACCCCCGTAATCTGCTAGATGCAAATCAAGAGTGCAGTCTTTTTACTTTGAACAAACAATAAGTAAATTAACAAATATTTTAAGAAAATACTCACAGTTAAGAGGATACTCATTTTTTGAACACTATCTCTGTCAATTTTAATTTCCGATGCTTCCATCACTGAAAGTGAAAACCAGTTATTATTTAATATTCATAAAACGTCCTGAATATAAACTGTAACAAAACAAATCTCATACCTGCTAGAATTGGAATAATTTTTGTTTCAAGATAAAGAAAAACATCCCAAATACATTCCTCAGTAAGTCTCGTATATAACCATTCCATAACAATGCTTTGTTGGATTAAGAGATCAGCACAAGAATTCAAATGATGCTTTCTAGAAATACTCTGAAGATAAAAAAATAAACATTTAAAAATGTGAATATGAGCAATTAGAAATTATGTCTATAAAGTTAATAATTTATGTTAGAAAATAAAATGATGATTAGTGATCGAATAACCATCACCTTGTATTTTGTTCTATGCATTTTAGAAGGTTTCCTTTAAGGGAATTCAGCTATTGAGGTTGAATGACGCGATTTTCGAAAAAGTTCCTCAAATGTCTATTGATCATACCCAGGAAATAATGAAAATGAGGCCGTTCAAAACTACGTATAAATATTATATTTATAACGCTCTAGCGGTCTCAACTTTTCGATGTTTAATCCTTCTATGTAAAAAAAGTCCGTCACACAGGGGCTGCGTAAACTAAGCAGATTTCCCACGTGAAGTTTTACAATAGGGAAATCTGCCTAATAACAACTGTAGTAGTAAGAAACCTCTAAACCTAAAACATTATTTAGGGCGTAACCCAGTAGTTTCTAGCCCCAAAAAACAGTTGACCTAACCTCTAAACCTATTCACGAGAGACGAATAGTTATGGAAACGGCCACCAGAGCTCTCGGCGGAAAGTCCGAACATAGCCTGGTGACCACAAGCAGAATACAAATGCAAATATCTCAGTTAATATTCAAGATACAGAATAAATGTATAGAACAATATTTATAGTAAATTTAATTTGCAATAAGATTTATTCTATACAATTTTTCTATCCGACGCATAATAACGGAGATATTTTGAATTTTCAAAAATCCCCCCTCTATACCCCCCCCCACTGGTCCGATTTCAGCCGTTAACGAACTTGATCTTCCTTTTTACATAAAACGAATAAATTCCGAGTTTGGTAAAGATCAAACAAGAATTGCGACCGCTAGAGCGTTAACAGACAAATATATATATATATATAATTTTGAACGGACCTCATTTTCGTCATCTCCTAGGTAGGATTGATGGACATTTGAAGAAATTTTTCGAAACTCGCATCATGAGTACGACCTCAATAGCTGATTTCTCTTAGGGGAAATCTGCTAATAAAGCTCAAATTCATTAATGACTAAAATGGGTCCACAAAGAGAGGGGGTTTAAAAAGGGAATTTCGAACATTTGAAATATCTCCTTTATTATAAGTCGGATCGAAAACGAGTATATAACAAATGTTATTGCAAATTAAATATAGATATTGCATTATACTATAAATATGGTTATATACGTCTTTTTTTACTATCTTCATTATTAAGCGAGATATATGCATTTTAGCAGATTTCCCTTGGGGAAAATAAGCAATTGAGGTCAATACTCATGACGTGATTTTCTAAAAATTTCTTCAAATATACATCGACCCTACCCAGGAGATGACGAAAATGAGGTCCGTTCAAAATTATATATATACATATATATATGTGTCTGTTAAGGCTCTAGCGGTCGCAATTTTTGTTTGATCGTTACCAAACTCGATATTTAATCCTTTTATGTAAAATAAAGATCTAGTTCGTTAATGGCTGAAATCGGACCAGTGGGAGGGGGACGTCGGATCGAAAAAGTATATAGAAACATTTTTATTGCAAATTAAATTTGCTATAAATATTGTTATATAGATATATTCCCCACCTTGAATCGGTTAATATTCAGATTTGCAGATATTTGCATTTTTATTAAGTGTGTGAGGATAACGGACGACATGAGATCGGGTATTTCCGACTAAGTTTCCATATTAGTTCGGCAATTTACGTAACTGTTCGGCTCTCGTGTAAGCTTCTTCTAACCGTTCTTGTCGTGTAAGTTTTTACTTTGTGAGATATATGCAAATACGTTCTGTTCATCCCTCCCCCTTATTATTTAGTTCTTGGACAACTAAAATTTGAGTTGTTAAAATATAAATTATTCTGATTCATTATAAATTGCAGTACTAGATATAGTAGATAGTTTCCAGTAAGTGTTAGCAGTATGCAGATTTCTCTATTGTATAACTTCACGTCGAAATTCTGCTTAGTTTACGCAGTCCCTGCGTGACGGAATTTTTTTAGTTTTCAGCATTCAGTAAAGCCTCACCTCTAAGTCATGTCATATTAACATTAAGCTATTTTATCATGAACCACTTTAAGCTTAAATACCAAATACTGTTTTCATTGAACTTTTTGTGAATGAGATACATGAAAGACGTCATCAAGCAAGACTTGCCGGTCTTGACTCGAAAATGTTTATTTGATCTATACCATGCTCAATACTAAACCGTTCAATCCAACATTAATGTTCATAATCGTTAATGGCTAAACTCGCACCAGAAATATAGGGTTTGGGAGGAACGGGAGGCTCGGATTTTAGCAGATTTCCCTTAAGAGAAATCAGCTATTCAGGTTGTACTCATGACGGAATTTTCGACATTTTTCTTCAAATGTCCATCGATCCTACCTAGTAGATGACGAAAATGAGGTCCGTTCAAAACTGTATATATATATATATATATATATATATATATATATATATATATTTGTCTGTTACCGCTCTAGCGGTCGCAATTTTTGTTTGATCCTTACCAAACTTCATATTTAAGCGTTTTATGTAAAAAAAAAGATCAAGTTCGTTAACGGCTGAAATCGGACCAGTCGGAGGGGGGGTTTAGAGGGGAGGATTTTCTAAAATTCGAAATATCTCCGTTACTATACGTCGGATCAAAAGATTGTATAGAACCAATGTTATTGAAAATTAAATTTACTATAAATATTGTTCTATACATTAATTCTCTATCTTGAATATTAACCGAGATATTTGCATTTGTATTCTGCGTGTGGTCACCAATAGGCTATGTTCGGAGTTTCCGACGAGAGCTCTGGCGGCCGTTTCCATAACTATCGTCCCTCGTGAATAGGTTTAGAGGTTAGGTTAACTGTTTTTTGGGCTAGAAACTACTGGGTTATTACGCCCTAAATAATGTTTTTTAGGTTTAGAGGTTTCTTACTACTACAGTTGTTATTAGGCAGATTTCTCTATTGTAAAACTTCACGTGGGAAATCTGCTTAGTTTACGCAGCCCCTGCGTGACGGACTTTTCAAAATATCTCTTATCTTGAATGATAGTAGAGGATGGTTGGGCATGGCTAAAAATTCTCAATTCTCCAGACAGAGGAGCTTATTTATTTTTTATGCTGAGAGTTTCGGGCAGTCTTGAATGATGATTGAAAGTTTAATTCAAGATTTAAAACTTTCACTGAGTGGGTTGTTTTGTGCTCCCTCCTCTACTACCATTGCTCTGAAGAAGGGAACCAATGGTGCCCGAAACTGTCACCATAAAAAATTAATAAACTCCTCCATCTGAATGGTTGAGACTTTATAGCCGATACCCAAACAACCGTTACTATCATTCAATAATCAACAACTGATAGATTATCTCCTTTATAAACATTCTAATCGAAAACATTTATAGAACCAATCTTGCTGTGGTGTTGATGGTCGACTATTGTAGTTCTATACATTTTAGCAGATTTCCCTTAAGGGCTATTGAGGTTGTACTCATGATGGGATTTTCAAATATTTTCTTCAAATGTCCATCGATCCTACCATGACGAAAAGAGGTCCGTTCAAAATTATATATAAATATTTGACTGTTAACGCTGTAGCGGTCGCAATTTTTGCTTGATCGTTACCAAATCCGATATTTAAACGTTTTATGTACAAATAAAGATGAAGTTCATTAAAGGCAGAAATCGGACTAGCGAAAGGGGAAGGATTTTCGAAAATTCAAAATATCTCCTATACGTTGTATCGAAAAGTTGTATAGAATCAATCTCATTGTAAATTAGATTTACTATAAATATTGTTATATACATTTATTCTCAATCTTGAATATTAACCGAGATATTGTCATTTTTATTAAGAGTAAGCGGATAAAGGACGAGATGAGATCGGAACTACGGTTCTAGTCGTTAGTTCCCGCCAAAAGCTAGTTCGGACGTTTCCGTAACTGTTCGGCTCTCGTGAAATTTGTCTATTGTAAAACCTGACTTGAGAAATCTGTTTAGTTGCCGCAGGTCCAGCGTGACGGATATGAACCTCCTAAAATGTATTTGTTACCTGGAAACGGTGCTCCTCCTCCATGATAATAGCATGCTAATGAGATTGTCCCTATTTGCTAGGCCGTATTTCCGGGATGCTCTGGCAGTGACACGACCTTCGCCTATTTCAGAATTGAAGTCTCCCATAATTAGTACACTGTCTTCTGGCGCGCTTATATATATATATATATATTGCCCTTGCCATTCGATTATCAACGAGTTATGATGTTTCATAAGAGATTCTTCGGTACTTGTGTATTATATCCACCACATTTTAGTTCCACTAGTTCCACTCTAGAGTACGCTACTGTTTTAAGTACTACGATTCATTGCCCGCAAGGGAGGTTATACTTACCTTATAACCTTCTACTGAATTATAATGATAAATAAAAGAAAACACAATTTTTGAAAATAAACCATTTTATTCTCATTTAGGCGGGAAATGTGTGGAAATACAATTTAAAATGCATTTATTGGAAATTTTGAGTTGTTTTTTGCAAAAATTGACAGATGTCAATTCTTCGCTCCAGCAGTAAATGAACGTCAATGCATTACGAAATGGAATTTTACTTCCTTCGAACCAAGTGCCAATCCGAACGCCGACTTGCTCACCACACTTTTTTACATTACACTTCCAAAAAACACTTTTTTTTTCCACAATAAAATTTCATACAATGTGATTTAGAACACTTTCTTCTGATAGCCAAAATATTCCTCTCCTGTAAATATTTAACAGCGTCTTCTTCAGTCGTTGGCAAATCCCAAAGAGGCATTTTTAAAGGACTAAGAAACACTAAACAGCAAACGCAACTATGACAAAAGATAACCTCATTAGCCTGGGAGAGCTAGCGTCGCACTTCAGTAGCGCATTCTAGCGTGGAACTAGTGGAATTAAAATGTGGTGGATATAATACACAAGTACCGATTCTTCTCATTTAAGAATATGTCCGTCTCGCTGCGTAAACTAAGAAGAATTCCAAAGCGGCGGATTACACGCTGGTCATCCACGTCAACATACATTCTCTATTTCTAACTAAAGATCCAAAGGGAGTAAGTGGAGGCTTCCTGAAGCATGGGAACGAGAAATTACTAATAACACTCTTATGATTTCAGTTACGAAAGAAGTCCTTCACGCAGGGGCTGCGTAGACTAAACAGATCTTCACATGGTGAATGACACACTACTGATCTCAACACACAACCCATTTGTATGTACCTCACACAGCAAATGTTCAATGAAAACAATATTTGATATTTAAGCTCTGAATAAAAAGTTTCATGATATAGCAGCTTATTGCGAATATGGCATGAGTCGAAGTGGGGGTTTACAGAATGCTGAAAACTAAAAAATGCACATATCTCCGTTAATATTGAAAATGATAACTAAATGTACATAAGAACATTTAATTTTGAACAAGATTTGTTCTATACTCGTTTTCGATCCGACGTATAATAACAACGTAGATAGACCCCCCCCCCCTTCCTCCTACTAGTCTTGTTTCAGCCATTACTGAATTTAACCTTTAGATTTCCATGAAATGCTTATATATCGAGTTTGGTAACGAAAAGACAAAAACTACCACAGCTAACGTGGGAACACGAAGGGCAAAACACACACCTAGAACTACAGACATATATATATATATATATATATATATATATATATATATATATATATATATATACTGTTAATTTTTATTAACAAAAACAGTAATAAAGTTTTTTAATAAGAGTTCTTTTGTATTTAAATATTAAATACTCGCAATTTTCACAGTTATTATCATTGCAAAATTTATTTCACAATGCACAGTAAACTTGGTGGTTATTCTTAATTACTACTCACAATATACACTGATAGCGTTACTGTTCTTCAATGAGTCACAGTCCAATAATTCACTGAAATTCACAGAAAGACGGCACTGCACTGTCCTTTGCTTCGCGGCACTTCACTGTCCTTTACTTCGCGGCACTGCACTGTCCTTTACTTCGCGGCACTGCACTGTCTTAAACACGACACTAAACTGTTACTTACAGTCACGGCACAACACTGTTCTTCTTATAAAAACTCTTTACCGCACTGCACTAAGTCGCACTGTAGCACTGATGTGACCATCAAGATCGCTGAGCATAAACTGACTCACGGCTGGCCCGAGCTCCTTTTTATAGGGAGGCGGCATACATCAAAGGGGAACTGTCTAGACTATTCGAGGTCTGGCTGGAAGGTCTATAGAGGCTAGAACTTTCCTGTCGGCTGCTTTGATCTACGTCACACTTTCCAAATACGCGACTCTCTCTCTCTCTCTCTCTCTCTCTGAAGGATTATTCATCTATTTAATTTTCGCAACAATATATATATATATATATATATATATATATATATATATATATATATATATATATATATATCTTTAAATATAGGACCAGTGGGATGGGAGATTTTTGAAAAGTTTGTAAATTCAAAATTTTTCCGTTACTATACGCCGGATCGAAAAATTGTAAAGAATCAATCATATTGAAAATTAAATATACTATAAATATTGTTATATACATTTATTCTCTATCTTGAATCTCAACAGAGATATTTGCATTTTTCAGTCTTCACCCTTCATCAAACCCCCCACTTCTACTCATGTTACATAAACAATACTCAGGCATATAATAAACTACTTTATTCAAAGTTTAAATTCCAAATATTGTTTCCTTTGAACTTCTAACTTGTGAGATATTGCAAATACGTCCTGTTGACCTCCTCTTCTTTTGTTCTTGGACTACTAAACTTTCATTGATGGAGATAAAAATTGTTCTGGTTCATTATAAATTACACTACTAGATATAGTATACAGCTTTTAATAGAAATAATATGTTATATTCTGATATATTTCGGTAATTGTTTTTCTTTCCGATGAGGGCTTGGTAGACCTGTTTGTTTATATTTCAGACGCTACCCGTCGAGAAATTGTTAAAACTTACTGAATGATTTCTTATTACCGTTTGTATTTATTCGCAAAATATTCGCGGTGGTGTTGTGTTACCATTATGTAGATTTATCTACTGTTAAACATCACGAGGGAAATCTGCTTAGTTTACGCAGCCCCTGCGCGACGGACTTTTTATGAGTAGCATCCCTAAATGTTATAGAACCAATCTTGTCATATGCTATGTGAGTGACAATGGTAATTGTATTGTATTGTATATATAGGATATATACCTGAGCATGACGGATGAATAGGACCTTGAGCTGTTGGAATGAATGTGTAGGATGGTCAGGGTCCAACAGCCACCCTCCAACCCCTGGGTCCAATATGCACCAATCATAGCACACTGAAAACAATTTTTTTATTTATTTATTAACGTCCACTTTTTGCAACTAAGGCTAATTGGGACGGGTTATCTACAGGTTACCACCCTTTTCTAGCCAGGGTGGGATTTTAGGATGTTATTTAGTGAATTTCGTCAATAAATAATTTCAGAGGCGAGAATCGAACTCGCCACTCTAGGTTTGCCATGTGAGATTAAGGTCAAGGCTTTAACTCACATGGCTAACCTGAGCCCCTTACAACAATTTATTACAATTTAATAATGATGCAAATGAGGTCCCTTACTTTTAGCAGGTTTAAAGATTATCAGCTTTCGAGATCGTGCTCATGACAAAATTTTCGAAATATTTCTTCAAATGTCCTTTGATCTTACTCAGGAGATGACGAAAAGTCTGTCACGCAGGGCCTGCGTTAACTAAGCAGATTTCCCACGTGCGTCGCGTTTATGTTATTATCTCAAAAGATAAAAGTTCAATGAGAACAATTAAATCTTGAAATGAAGTGATTCAAAATAAAACAGATTATTGTTAATATGACATGAGTAGGAGTGGGGGTTTACTGAATGTCAAAAACGAAAAGAATGAAATTATCTCTTATAATTATCAAGATAATAAAAATACGTACATAACAGCATTTATAGAACACTAGCTGTACCCAGCGCGCGTAGCTACGCCACCAATACTAAATTATGATAAAGATGTATATAAAAAAAAGTTACTCTAAATATCAAATTAAACATATTTTGCCCAGTACACGTTCGCCAAAAAACAATAGGAAACGAAATATGACGATTTTTCACTTCATGCTTCCCTAACAACCCCCCCACCTGTTCGTTCCTAAAAATGTTAATATAGCATAGTCAAAAATACGGAGTTTCGTTGATTTCGATTTAGTCTTTCGTGTCCTATAACATTGTTGATCGCTACGAGAGTTTTTCTTGTATACCACATTTATACTTCATTATACGGCCAAAGTGCACATAACACAAGTTACTTTAAATAACAAAACAAACAACTTTTGCTATATGCACGTTTGCCGAAAAATGAATAGGTTACGAACTATCGCGATTTTATTTTTCAGACCTCTCTTATAACCCCCACTCCTGTTCGTACTTCGAAATTTTAATATAACTTATAATCAGGGGGGTTAATACCAAATCACATACGGAATTTTGTTAAGTTCGGTTGAGTCTTTTGTGTCAAATAAAATTGACTCCCACTATATTTTTCAGCGTATAACTCACTTATACTTCGGTATACGACAAAATTTATATAACAAACTGTTACATATGATTTTTGATTTAAACTTGTGAACATATGATTAGTGTTTTTCTTTTGTTACCACATGGTTTTTTTTCTTGAGGTTATACTACTGCTAAGTTACACCACATTGTTTTCTGTGTTTACATTTTAAATTAAAAAGAACATTCATGTTATTAATATGTGCAGTTATTTAAGGAAACAATAATGGCGACGAGGGAAACGGTACGACAAAAAGATTTGGAGCAGTATTTGAAGAAAAGGAAGGTACTAGAATTGCGCTCAATTATCTCATTGATCGCTAAAAGTAATAGTAGGTATTTTATCTTCCAATGAATTTTTAGCAAATTTCCCTCAAATCTCGAAATTTCTCTTCAAATGTCCATCGATCCTATCCAGGAGATGACGAAAATGAGGTCCGTTCAAAACTGTCTGTTAACGCTCTAGCGGTCACAATTTTTGTTCGATCGTTACCAAACTCGATATTTAGTCGTCTAATGTAAAAAGAAAGATAAAGTTCGTTAATGGCTGAAATCGGACCAGTGGGAGGGGGGGGGGGGTTTAGAGGGAGGATTTTCGAAAATTCGAAATATCTCCCTTATTATGCGTCGGATCGAAAACTTGTACAGAATTGATCTTATTGAAAATTAAATTTACTATAAATATTGGTCTATACATTTATTCTCTATCTTGAATATTAACCGAGATATTTGCATTATTATTAATTCTGAGCGTCTAACGGACGGGTGACTTTCTCGCCAAAAGCTAGTTCGGCCGTTTCCTTAGCTCGACTCTAGTGAAATTTCTCTATTGTAAAACTTCACTTGGGAAATCTGATTAGTTTACGCAGCCCCTGCGTGACGGACCTTTCATTATATAACAGAGTGTTGTTTATGTGACTTGGGGAGGAGCAGTGGTTTACTGGAGGCTGAACTAAAATTTCCAAATATCTCATATAGAGAATAAATCTATGCAACAACAATTAGAGTAATTTAATCGGAAATAAGAGTAGTTCTATACAACTATTTGATCCGACTTTTAATTACAAAGATTTTCCGAATTTTCTATATTCTCCCCATCTAATCCCCTCCCGCCCACACACTTATACTTCGGTATACGACAAAATTTATATAACAAACTGTTACATATAATTTTTGATTTAAACTTGTGAACATATGATTAGTGTTTTTCTTTTGTTACCACATGGTTTTTTTTCTTGAGGTTATACTACTGCTAAGTTACACCACATTGTTTTCTGTGTTTACATTTTAAATTAAAAAGAACATTCATGTTATTAATATGTGCAGTTATTTAAGGAAACAATAATGGCGACGAGGGAAACGGTACGACAAAAAGATTTGGAGCAGTATTTGAAGAAAAGGAAGGTACTAGAATTGCGCTTGAACAAATTAAAAGATGATTTACCTAAATGTGGAAATTCTCAGGATACACTTACCTACTACACTGAAAATTTTTCAATATTATGGACTGAAATCGAAGATACACAGTTAAATATTGAACTTTACACAACTTCCATAGAAAATGAACTAGAAAATAGATGGTACTTGGAAGAAATACCGGGTGTACAGAAAGTTCTAAGCCTGATTTCAACTTACATATTTTTACTTTTCAATATAGTCCCCCTCAACAGCAACGCACTTATTCCACCGCTTTTTCCAACATCTGTAACCCGGACAAAAAAAAATTGTTGTCAAAACCTTCCAAACCAACCTTGACAGCTGAGGTATCATAAGTACACCAGGCTTAGAACTTTCTGTACACCCCGTACATGAACAAATACAAATTACCCTTGATGCAGAAAGGAAAAAGATCAATACAGACACTGCAATGGCTATTTCTGAAATACACCAGAATGCAGCGAACATTCCTTTTCAACCATATACACAGGAGGAAAGTTTCCAAAACTTCACTCGGCGGTTTGAAAACTACATCCAGTTACGAGGAAACGTAAGTCCAGCAAACAAGGTAAATCTATTCTTACGAGCAATCACACCACAAATATAATATGATTAGTGTTTTTCTTTTGTTACCACATGGTTTTTTCTTGAGGTTATACTACTGTTAAGTTACACCACATTGTTTTCTGTGTTTACATTTTGAATTAAAAAGAACACTCATGTTATTAATATGTGCAGTTATTTAAGGAAACAATACAGACATTACTCTAAATAACATTTGTTATGTCTAAAACCCAATAGGAAACGAAATAACGCTATTTTTAATTTTAGACCTCCCTTATAACTAACACCCACTCCTGTTGGTCTCAGATAATATTAATATAGCCTAAAACCTAAGCTGGGTTAGTAGTAATATACATACCAATTTTCATAAAATTCGGTTCAGCCGTTTACGATTCTATAAAGGACAACCAGACAAACATTCATTTATATATATATTATGTGTGTGTGTGTGTGTGTGTAGATTACATTTGCAATATGATTGGTTCTATATAAAATTTCGATCCGACGCATAATAACGGGGATTTGGGGAATTTTCGAAATTCCACTTGTACCTCCTCCTCACCCCGACTGGTCCAATTTCAGCGGTTAAACAATATGGATATGGATAACGGAACTATAAAAGTCCGTCACGCAAGGGCTGCGTAAACTAAGCAGATTTCCCACGTGAAGGTTTACAATAGAGAAATCTGCCTAATAATAACAGTAGTAGTAACCTATTCTCACGAGGACAAATAGTTAGTGAAACGGCCGGCCGCACTAGCGCTCGGCGGAAACCCAACATAGCCGACCACACTCACAATACAAATGCAAATATCTCGGTTAATATTCAAGATACAGAATAAATGTATAGAACCATATTTATAGCAAATTTAATTTGCAATAAGATTGGTTCTATATATTTCTTGATCCGACGTATGGTAACGGAGGTATCTCAAATCTTCGAAAATCCCCTCTCTAAACGCCCTCTCCCACTGGTCCGATTTCAGCCATTAACGAACTTGATCTTCCTTTTTACATAAAACGATTAAATTCCGAGTTTGATAACGATCAAAACAAAAATTGCGACCGCTAGAGCGTTAACAGACATATATATATAATTTTGAACGGACCTCATTTTCGTCATCTCCTGGGTAGGATCGATGGACATTTGAAGAAATTTTTCGAAACTCGCGTCATGAGTACGACCTCAATAGCTGATTTCCCTTAAGGGAAATCTGCTAAAACCAAGAGACTCACGGATAACTAACACAGATCAACTTTGATGTGCTTGGAGGTGGTACTGTCGCATCGAAAGCACAATGCTAGCTGGACTCGATCATCAGCCAGTGACGACGCATAGGAAAACAAATATATACATACATAGTTTTGAACGGAGCTATTTTTCGTCTCCTCGGAAGGGTCGATGGTCATTTTTCGAAAATCCCTTAATTACAACAAGCTCAATCCCTTTAGGGTTTTTTCGCTAAAATCGAAATATTTCTCGATTACAATACTTGGTTCAAGGAAGTAGAATAGTTGCGTCAGGTAGGTAGGCGTCAGCCTGACTGGGAGCAACAAGACCTTCAGCCGGTGGCTCTGATGTCATCATCTTAAGTGAGGTTACCGTTCCTCAATCATGGTTTCAATATTGGTTACATTCTTGCATTCCTTATCTTATCAATTTATAAGTTATCTAATGGAATGTCTAGAGTTAGGCGACAATAAGCTCCGCACAGTAAAATATATGTAATGCACTGGGAATACTTCAAAAAGTCCCTCACGCAGGGGCTGCGTTAGCTAAGCAGATTTCCCACGTGCTCCTCACGTATTTGCATTTAACTCAAAACTTAAAAGTTCAATGAGAACAATTTTTGGCAGTTAAGCTTCAAATAAAGTGCATCATAACATAATAGAATATTGGAATATGAGATGAGTAGGAGAGGGGCATTACTGAAGACCGAAAACTAAAAAATGCACATATTTCAGTAAATAATCAAGATAGTGAAAAAATGTACAAAACAACATTTATAGAACACTACGTTTGCAATAAGGTTGGTTTTATACAATTTTTTGATCCGACGCATAATAACGGAGAATTTTCGAAATTCTCCCCCACTAAACCCCCCTCCCCCTCCCCCTGGTCCGATTTCAACCGTTAACGACCGTGATCTTTCTTTTTATATAAATCGATTATATATCACGTTTGGTAACGATAAGTCAAAAATTGCGACCGCTAGAGCGGTAACAGATATATATATATATATATATATATATATATATATATATATATATATATACAGTGTTGAACGGACCTCATTTTCGTCATCTCCTGGGTAGAATCGATGGACACTTAATCATAATATAACAGCTTATTGTTAATATGACATGAGTAGGAGGGAGGGGGGGGGGGTTACTGACAACTAATAAATGCAAATATCTCGTTTAATAATGGACATAAAGAAAAAGTCCGTCACGCAGGGGCTGCGTAAACTAAGCAGATTTCCCACGTGAAGTTTTACAATAGAGAAATCTGCCTAATAACAACTGTAGTAGTAAGAAACCTCTAAACCTAAAACATTATTTAGGGCGTAATAACCCAGTAGTTTCTAGCCCCAAAAAACAGTTAACCTAACCTCAAAACCTATTCACGAGGGACGAATAGTTATGGAAACGGCCACCAGAGCTCTCGGCGGAAAGTCCGAACATAGCCTACTGGTGACCACACGCAGAATACAAATGCAAATATCTCGGTTAATATTCAAGATAGAGAATAAATGTATATAACAATATTTATAGTAAATGTAATTTGAAATAAGATTGATTCTGTACAATTTTTCGGTCCGACGTATAGTAACGGAGATATTTCGAATTTTCGAAAATCCTCCCCTCTAAACCCCCCCTCCCACTGGTCCGATTTCAGCCCTTAACGATCTTGATCTTTATTTTTGCATAACACATTTATATATCTAGTTTGGTAACGACCACACGAAAATTGCGACCGCTAGAGCGATCACAGACACATATATATATATATATATATATATATATATATATATATATATATATATATATATACAGTTTTGAACGGACATCATTTTCGTCATCTCCTGGGTAGGATCGATGGACATTTGAAGTAAAATTTCGAAAATTCCGTCATGAGTACAACCTCAATAGCTGATTTCCCTTAAGGGAAATCTGCTAAAAGCATATGTAATCACATTCATAGAACTTTAAATTTGAAATAAGACTGCCCCTATTCGGATCTACAGCTTCTGCTTCTATTTGTCGATCCGATGTATAATAACGGAGATAAATCGAATTTTTGAAATCCCCACTCTACCACTAATCCGGTTTCTGCTATTAACGAACTTGATCTTTCTTCTTACATAAAAAAGATTAAATATCGAGTTTTGTAACGACATAAATCGCGACCGCTAGAGCGTTAACACACAAATATATTTTTGTGTGTGTGTATATAGTTGAAGGGTTTGCTGCAAAAAGGAGGTAGCTCCTTCCCATAGCTGTTGGGAGTTATAAACACTTTCTTGTGCCAAAAAAAAAAAACTCTGTTATTTGGCCCCAAAAGGATGCAGTTTTCAACTGTTATAATGTTATTTTCGTATTTTATGTTATTCGTTATAATGATGTTATTTTCTGTTTGTAAAACCAACAATTTTGCTGTACTTTATTTTCAGCTTTCTTTGAATAAAAAATACATAGTAGTAGTACATTCTATTTATTTTTACACCTTTTTCCAAGACATAACATATTCCTCCGTTCCTCATTCAAAAAATATCATCCAAATTTTGGTGGTACGTGGATTATCCTTGGAGCTACCTCTTTTTTGCCCAAAAGAATGGAATATGAGGAACGGAGGAATTAACATATTCCTCCGTTCCTCATATTCCATTCTTTTGGGCAAAAAAGAGGTAGCTCCAAGGATAATCCACGTACCACCAAAATTTGGATGATATTTTTTGAATGAAAATACTGCTCTAATATGTAAACACCATAATTGAAAGTAAGCAACATCAATATTTTTACCTAACTTAAAATTTGAATTTTTTAAACGTTTTTTTTTTGGTTTCACAAAAACTGGAAAAATTGGAGCTACCTCCTTTTTGCAGCAAACCCTTTAATTCTGAGCGGACCTCATTTTCGTCATCTCCCGTATAGGATCGATGGACATATGAGTACATATGATCGCGTCATGAGTACCACCTCAATAGCTGACTTTCCTTAAGGGATATCTCCTAAAATGTCTTCAAAACATTTCCGTCAAAAAAAGTCAGTCACGCAGGGGCTGCGTAAACTAAGCTTTCCCACCTGCTGTTATAAGGCACTAGTGATATCACAAATTCTCTAGTGTCGTCTCAGACGGAGAAATATCGAGTGTGGTATAGATCAAATAAACATTTTCGAAGGAAGAATGTAAGATCTTAACTGATGACGTCCGCACACAGCGACTTTGCAAGAATCTCTGATAATAAATCATCTCATACCCATAAATTTCTTATGGGAATGGCCATGATGTACTAGAAAAAGTCCGTCACGCAGGGGCTGCGTAAACTAAGCAGATTTCCCACGTGAAGTTTAGCAATAGAGAAATCTGCCTAATAATAACCTATTCTCACGAGGACGAATAGTTAGTAAACGGCCACACTAACGCTAGTGCGCTCGGCGGAAACTCCCGAAAATAGCCGACCACACTCACAATACAAATCCAAATATCTCGGTTAATATTAGAGATACAGAATAAATGTATAGAACAATATTTATAGTAAATTTAATTTGCAATAAGATTGGTTCTATACAATTTTTTGATCCGACGTATGGTAACGGAGATATTTCGAATTTTCGAAAATCCCCCCCTTTAAACCCCCCCTCCCCCTGGTTCGAATTTAGCCATTAACGAACTTGATCTTCATTTTGACATAAAACGATTAAATTCCGAGTTTGGTAACGATCAAACAAAAATTGCGACCGCTAGAGCGTTAACAGACAAACATATATCTATATATATATATATAATTTTGAACGGACCTCATTCTCGTCATCTCCTGGGTAGGATCGATGGACATTTGAAGAAATTTTTCGAAACTCGCGTCATGAGTACGGCCTCAATAGCTGATTTCCCTTAAGGGAAATCTGTTAAAAAAAATTATTCCTAAAAAAATGTTATTTATTTACATCTACTTCAAGCAACTACAGCTATCGGGAAGGGTTATCTACAAGTTACAACCCTTTCTAGCCAGAGAACTAAAGTATTTTATTGGGACTAAGTATTTTAGCAGATTTCCCTTAAGGGAAATCAGCTATTGAGGTCGTACTCATGACGCGAGTTTCGAAAAATTTCTTCAAATGTCCATCGATCCTACCCAGGAGATGACGAAAATGAGGTCCGTTCAAAATTATATATATATATATCTATATATATATATATCTATATATATATATATATAGATATATATATTTGTCTGTTAACGCTCTAGCGGTCGCAATTTTTGTTTGATCGTTACCAAACTCGGAATTTAATCGTTTTATGTAAAAAGGAAGATCAAGTTCGTTAATGGCTAAAATCGAACCAGTGGGAGGGGGGGTTTAGAGGGGGGGATTTTCGAAAATTCGAAATATCTCCGTTACCATACGTCGGATCAAAAAAGTGTATAGAACCAATCTTATTGCAAATTAAATTTACTATAAATATTGTTCTATACATTTATTCTGTATCTTTTATATTAACCGAGATATTTGGATTTGTATTGTGAGTGTGGTTGGCTAGGTTTGGGAGTTTCCGCCGAGCGCACTAGCGCTAGTGTGGCCATTTTACTAACTATTCGTCCTCCTGAGAATAGGTTATTACTAGGCAGATTTCTCTATTGTAAAACTTCACGTGGGAAATCTGCTTAGTTTACGCAGCCCCTGCGTGACGGACTTTTATTTAATGAGTCTGTCACTGAATAAACTCCCTTTGCCCAGGTGAGAATTAAGCCCACAACTCTAGGTTTTACAAGTTCGTTAAGGGAAACGTCTAAACCATATGTTTACCCGAATTTGGCTGACGAGACGTTTTGAAAAACCCAATTAAACAAAAATATTACACTACTTATTCCAAATGAGGAAGATGAGAGATCTGTGCATTTGGCAGTATTTAGAAATATGAACAGTTCTTTTCAATGATGAAAGTTAATACATCAAAATATCTTAGAAGGCTGACTGACGATAATTTGGAAAATTCTTTACGTTTCAGTATCAGTGGAATTAATCCAAACATTGATGGATTAGTTTTCCAAATTCAAGCTCAATTATCTCATTGATCGCTAAAAGTAATAGTAGGTATTTTATCTTCCAATGAATTTTTAGCAAATTTCCCTCAAATCTCGAAATTTCTCTTCAAATGTCCACCAATCCTACCTAGTAGATGACGAAAATGAGGTTCGTTCAAAACTGTGTATATATATATATATATATATATATATATATATATATATATTTGTCTGTTACCACTCTAGGGATCGCAATTTTTGTTTGATCGTTAACAAACTCGATATTTAGTTGTCTTATGTAAAAAGAAAGATCAAGTTCGTTAACGGCTGAAATCGGACCAGTAGGAGGGGGGGGGTTTAGAGGGGAGGATTTACGAAAAGTCGAAATATTTCCGTTACTATACGCCGGATCGAACAATTGTACAGAATCAATCTTATTGCAAATTAAATATACTATAAATATTGTTTTATACATTTATTCTCTATCTTGAATATTAACCGAGATATCTGCATTTTTATTAAATCTAAGCGTCTAACGGAATAGTGACTTTCCCGCCAAAAGCTAGTTCGGCCGTTTCCTTAATTGCTCGACTCTCGTGAAATTTTCTATTGTAAAACTTCACGTGGGAAGTCTGCTTAGTTTACGCAGCCCCTGCGTGACGGACCTTTCATTATATAACAGAGTATTGTTTATATGACTTGGGGAGGAGCAGGGGTTTACTGGAGGCTGAACTAAAATTTGCAAATATCTCATATAGAAAATAAATCTATGCAACAACAATTAGAGTAATTTAATCGGAAATAAGAGTAGTTCTATACAACTATTTGATCCGAATTTTAAATACAAAGATTTTCGAATTTTCTATATTATCCCATCCCGCCCACACCCATTGATCAGATTTCAGCCATTAAATAACTTTTACAACCTTCATAGCTGATCAGGATCAATAAAAGTCCGTCACGCAGGGGCTGCGTAAACTAATCAGATTTCCCACGCGAAGGTTTACAATAGATAAATATACATACAGGTAACAGTACTGTGAATGCTCAGTAAATTTACACGGCTGAATTGTAAACAAACAGGCAAGCCAACCTCGTAGAGCTGCCTAGATAGACAGGAAAGACAAACAATTAATGAAATATATCTGAATATAACATTAATTTCATTGAAAACAATTTCCTAAAGCTAGTGGTGTAATTTGTAATGAATCAGAATCAGTGTTATCTCAATCACTCAAATTTTAGTGATCCAAAAACAAAAGAAGGGGGGGGGGTCAACAGAACGTATATACATATATCTCACAAAGTAAAAGTTGAATGAAAACAATATTTGGTATTTAGGCTTCAATTAATATCTTTTATTATATAACAGAGCATTGTTTATGTAACACTAGTAGAAGTAGGGGTTTATTGAAGGCTAAAAACTAAAAAATGTAAATATCTCGGTTAATATTCAAGATAGAGAATAATTGTATATAACAATATTTATAGTAAATTTAATTTGCAATAAGATTGGTTCTACACAATTTTTCTATTCGACTTATAGTAACGGAGATATTTCGAATCTTAAAAATTCTCCCCCTCTAAACCCCCCCTCCCCCTGGTCCGATTTCAGCTGTTAACGAACTTGATCTTTCTTTTTACATGAAACGACTAAATATCGAGTTTGGTAACGATTAAACAAAAATTGCGACCGCTAGAGCGGTAACAGACAAATATGTATGTATATATATATATATATATATATATATATATATATACATTTTTGAACGGACCTTATTTTCGTCATCTCCTTGGAAGGATCGATGGACGTTTGAAGAAAAAATTCGAAAATTCCGTCATGAGTACAACCTCAATATCTGATTTCCCTAAAGGGAAATCTACTAAAAAACCACCCCTCAACAGCTGATCCCCTTAAGCGAAATCTGCAAAAACTAATTTATTTATGTAGGGCTGCGAAATGTCCTTACCTCTTCTATCATTGAAATTCATATTGTCCAAAATGAACAGGATCAGGGCTTGAGCTTCGAAACATATTTTACGTGTTAGTGACTCTAGCACATGAAGAAGGACGTATCTGGAAAAGGAAAAAAAAAACATTTTTATACTTATTAATAGATAATATTTCTCAACGAAAACATGCCACAAAAAATACTATGAATTCCTTCACGCAGGGGCTGAGTAAACAAAGCAGATTTCAAACGTGAAGTTGTTCAATCGATAAAACTACACACTTGTAACACTTAACACAACCATGAATATTAAGAAGATAAATACAAATGATAATGAGAAATGATTCAGTCAGTTTACATTTCAATATCCCCACAACAGGAAGCGTCTGAATGGTAAACAAACAGGTCAGTCAACCTCTTGCAGATCAAAAATATAAATATTCCTAACGAGAAAGAAAAATAATAACTGAAATATACCTGAATATATTAATTGTATTGACAACTATTCACTATACCTACTACTGTAATTTATAATGAACTAGTATAATTTTTATTTCAATTACTCTACTTTTGAGAAATCCAAAACCAGAGAAGTGGGAGGGGTGGGGGTTATTAGAAAGTATTTGCATGTGTCTCATCTAGAAAAGATATTTTGAACACAATATTTACCGAAAATTAAAAAAATACAAATTCGGTTAATATTCAAAGTCGAGAGCAAACTTAGCAGATTTCCTGCGTGAAGTTTAAACAATAGATAAATCTCCATACCGATAAAAGAACACCACCATGAATATTAAGTGAGTAAATACAAACGATAATAAGAAACCTTCCGACGGGAAGTATCTAAAATGTAAAAAAAAAAACAGTTCTACCAACTTCTTACCGGAAAGAAAAACAACTACTGTAATATATCTGAATATAACGTATTAATTTGATTGAAAACTATTTACTATATCTAGTAATGTAACTTATTACATTTGCTATACACGATTGATTGTATAGTTTTCGTTCAGACTTACGAGTATAATAACAGAGATGTTTCGCATTTACGAAGTCCCCCCTCCCCCCACCAACACTGGCCCGTGTTTGTCAAGAAATGACTCGATCATAAGACTTAACATAAGACTTGAATGATAGAAGAGGTAAGGACATTTCGTAGCCCTACATAGATAGATTAGTTGTAGCAGATTTCGCTTAAGGGGATCAGCTGTTGAGGGGTGGTTTTTTTAGCAGATTTCCCTTAAGGGGAATCAGCTATTGAGGTCGTACTCATGACGCGATTTGCGAAATTTTTCTTCAAATGTCTTTCGAAGATGACGAAAATGAGGTCTGTTCAAAACTATATATATATATATATATATATATATATATATATATATATATAAAATTGTAACCTCTGTCTGTACATTGATTTTTTTCGGGAAATTTCAAGATAACTTTTCGTTTCACATGTCATAGACACCATAACTGCATTTTGTTTCTTTGGTGTCTGTTTGTTTGTTACCTTTTCACGCATAAACGGCTGAACCGAATTTTATGAAACTTGGTATGTATACCAACCCACCTACTAACCCAACTTAGACTTTAGGCTATATTAATATCCTCTTAGACGAACAGGAGTGAGGGTTATAAGGGAAGCTTGAAATTAAAAATAGCGATATTTCGTTTCCTATTGGTTTTTCGGCAATTATGATCATAACAAAAATTGTTTATTTTGTTATTTAGAGTAACTTTTCTTATATGCACTTTTTTCGTATACCGAATTATAAACGAGAAATACGCTAAAACCTTTAGCGGAAGTGGAAAATCTGTTTTGGGACAATAGACTCAACCGAAATAAATAAAACTCGATATGTGTATTAGCACTAACGGTTTCATTATAATAAGCCATACCAACATTTCTAGGGACGGGCAGGAGTAGAGGTTGTATTTCGTTTTCTATTCGTTTTTCGGCCAATATAAACATAACAAAAGTTGTTTATTTTATTATTTAGAGTAACTTTTGACATATACATTTTTTTCTTTTAACAAAGTATAAACGAGATATACACTATAAACTAAAGCGGGAGTCAACTATTTCATTGGGCGCTAACGATTGAACCAAACTTAACAAAACTGGGTATGTCAATTAGCATTAATTCAACCATGATTATAAGCTATATTAGCCCGTAACAACAGACGGGAGTCAGATTGACTCCGCATTGTTAGATTCTCGTTAGTTTCACATTGTTGTACTTCCGTAAACCGCACCGTACTTTCAGTACATACCTTCAAACTAGACTTTCCTCAGTCTGCACGTGCACTGTCGAGGCTACACATCTGTTTCTTTGTTACTTATTTGTTTCTGAATTCAGTGATGCGCACTACGGAGTCAGCATGACTGTACATCTGTGTTAGTGTGAGACAAAATTGGTAAGCTTCTTCCTCCAAATTATATACTTGGGAAAGGTTTTATGTATATAAATGCAACAAGAGTTCTTTATACCTTCTAATCTTACTGTCAGAACAGGAAAGGAAGCTACAGAAACCAACACAATCAGTGCTGAGGTTGACTTCTCCTATTTATGGCTCAAATATGAATATAACTGCAGATAATTGGTTCTCGTCAGTTGAACTGGTGAACATCCTGAAGGAAAAGAAATTGACATACGTTGGACAGTAAAAAGGAATAAACGGGAAATACCACCAGAATTTTTACCCCAAAAGAGAAGAGAAATTGGAAGTAGTATTTATGGTTTCTCAAAGGATTTGACATTGATATCATATGTACCAAAGAAAGACATAGCTGTACTTACTACTTATGTCATCTATGCACTCTTCTCGAGCTCAAGATGAAGAAGGTAACAAGCCAGAAATTGTTAGTTTCTACTAGAGAGAAGATTAGATAATCCTCGACTTGGCCAGGAAGTGAGAACATCAATCAGGAAGGTTCTTGGTAAAGAAGAGGAGCAAACAGTATCCGGCGGAGACAACTAGAAAATATTGCTTTATATGCCCTAAAAACGGAAAAGAAAACCCAGCACATTATGCAGACGTTGTAATAGTCCAGTATGTGGGCAGTGCTCATTAGTTGGGTGCAACAATTGTTTTTGAAGTAGAGCAGTTTTATTTTGTAAGAGAGTTATATTTTACATTATCTGTATCTGAAATTATAGTGAAAAACATTGTTTATTACTTTTATGAAATGAATAAGTCAATAGCTTAAGTAAATCTTTGAGAACAGTTTAATCTGATAACTCACTGAGCAGGTAATATGTTTTATGAATTCTTTGGCCTTAAATAATATTCTGATTTACTAAATATGGTAATTTCCACCCCTAATTGTTCATATCCCTTAATTATACATAAAATAAATAAATAAATAAATAAAAGTTGCGATATAAAGGTGTAAATGACAAAGGAAATACATGGAGTCAATTTGACTCCACGTCTGTGGTTATGTAACACAAATTCACGTCTGTTTAGGTTTAGGTTAGAACGGGAGTGGGGGTTTTAAGGAATGCCTGAAATAAAAATTCACGATATTTCATTGCCTATTTGTTTTTCGACAAACATGCACATAACAAAAGTTGTTTACTTTGTTATTTAGATTAACTTTTGTTTTATACATTTCTACAGGAACAATGTGTGGAGCAAGTAATTTGCGTAGAAATATTGATATGCTCAACAATTCATTCCAATTTGAACTATCAGGTTCCACACCTGGAAAAATTAATTCAAATCTACGTTAATATTTTGTTTTTAATATCTGAAATCTATGCATAATGCACAGGAGACGGGAAATATGACAGTCAAAACTTACATAAAAAATTAATTTTATTATTAACAATTGCCAACAACGGGTATTAACCCTAAACACTGGGACGGGTAAATGTCAAAATATTGTGCAAAGTAAAGTTTTGCCAAAAAAATACCATCACTATTCAGCCTCAAATCAATTCCCGGGCGAAGCCGGGTATCTGAGCTAGTATATATATATGTCTGTTACCGATCTAGCGGTACGCAATCATTGCTTTATCGTTACCAAACTCGGGCCAGTGGGAGGGGAGGGGGGTTCAAAAATTCGAAATATCTCTGATGCTATCGGCGGATCGAAAAATTGTATAAAATCAATCTTATTGCAAATTTAATGGTCTATAAATATTGTTATATATATATATATACAATTATTCTCTATCTTGAATGTTAACCAAGATATTTGAATTTTCAGTTTTCAGCCTTCAGTAAAACGCCACTTCTACTCCTATTACATAAAAAATATTCTGTTATATAATAAACCACATTATTCGAAGCTTAAATACCAAATATTTATTGTTTTCAAGAGACATTTAAAAAAGTCCGTCACGCAGGGGCTGCTGTAGTAGGAAGGGATCTCTAAACCTATTCACGAGGGACGAATAGTTCTGGAAACAGCCACCAGAGCTCTCGGCGGAGAGTCCGGAACATGGCGGGGTTCCGTCGACCACAAACAATACAAATGCAAATATCTCGGTTAATATTCAAGATCCAGAATAAATGTATAGAACAATATTTATAGTAAATTTAATTTACAATAAGATTGATTCTATACAATTTTTCGATCCGACGCATAATAACGGAGATATTTTGAATTTTCAAAAAGCCCCCCTCTAAACCCCCCCTCCCACTGGTCCGATTTCAGCCATTAACGAACTTGATCTCTCTTTTTACGTAAAAAGCCTAAATATGAAGTTTGGTAACGATCAAACAAAAATTGCGACCGCTAGAGCGTTAACAGACATATATATATATATATATATATATATATATATATATATATATATATATATAAATACAACTTTGGACCTCATTTCCGTCATCTCCTGTGTAGGATCGATGGACATTTGAGGAAATTTTTCAAAACTCGCGTCATGATTTCCCTTGAGGGAAATCTGCTAATACGAGGTACATGCAAATAAGTTCTGGTGACACCCCCCCCGTCTTAAGTTTTAGGACTACTAAAATTTGATTGATTGAGATAAAAAGTGTTCTGATTGATTATAATTTACAGTACTGCCATGTCGGCTGCCCTGCTTGGTGAAGCTTTCCGTTGTAGATATTACTAACTTGTAAATTGACTGAATGATTTCTTATTACCGATTGTATTTATTCCCTTAACATTCACGGTGGTGTTATCAGTATGTAAATGTCTCTACTGTAAACCTTCCAGTAGGAAATCTGCTTAGTTTACGCGGCCTCTGCGTGACGGATTTTTTTGAAATGAGAACTACCAAAATAGTTGATTTCTCATAAAGCAAATCTGCTAAAAGGCTTGTGCCCATTCTCCGGAAGATATGACGTGTTTTACTGACGTAATAGTGAGCGAACGTCATGAGCCTATTGTTAAAAGTTAACTGTAAAAATATTTGCCCAAATTGGTTCCTGTTGTTGAATGATTATACAAACTGTTCCATTCTATTTGATACTATATTTCATCGGTTCGAAATCAACATTGTCGCCAACGCCAAAGACGTCCTTCACGCAGGGGCTGCGTAAACTAAACAGATTTCCCACTTTTTTTTTAATCTCACCCCACAAAATATTCTCTATTTCTATGCAGAAAAACCGATGAGCAGAAAGAAGGGAGGGAGGGGGTTCCAGAAGGAAGAAAGTACAAATAACTCGCTAAATACTTGAGTTATAAAGAACTTAATAGAACAACAATTACAGAACATCAGTAGTTTAAATTGATTCGTTGTATAATATTGATACGTTTATTATTTCAAAAACAGTAATAGACGTTGTTTATTAGAGTTCTTTTGGATTGCAGAATTAAGCACACAAGCTTTAGAGTTGTTACCATTGCACAATTTATTTAACAATTCACTATTCACTTGGTCAATTATTATTAACTTCTGCTCACAGTATGCACTGATAGCTTCACTGTTCTTCTGATTGCACAGTCCAATAAGTCACTCACGATCACTGAAGTTCACAAAAATACGGCACTGCACTGATCTCAAATATAACGGTACTGCACTGTCCCTTTACTTTTCCACGGCACTACACTGTTCTTTACATACAAACGGCCCAACTCAGTTCTTCACATAAAACACTTCACCGCACTGCAACTAAAAAGCACTGTTCACTGTAGCTGCACTGATCACTTGAAGAGAGCTGAGAAAATACTAACTAACTCGGGGCGGGCTGGGTCCCTTTTATAGCTTATCGGTAAATATCGAAGAGAACTGCAGAGACGAGCTAAATATCCAAGAACGAGCTAGACCATCGGTCGGCTCCTTTCATCTATTTCGTACTTCTTAAAATATGTGATTAACTCTGTTTAATTTTACATGCACGTAGTTTTCGCAACAATATTTTACCATTCGCTTCATTATAACGGAGGTATTTTGAATTTTCGAATCCCCTCCCCCTTTAAGCCCAACTTATTACTAGCTCGATTTCAACTATTAACCACTAAGAACTTAAGAGTTGAATCAAACAGAACTTAAATAACCTATTTCGAAACTAAAACGTAAAATCTTAATTCAAGACGTCATAACACAACCAATTTACATGTCTCTCGCATTATAAAGTCTCTTGTAACCAATATTTGGTATTCAGGCTTAAAATAAAGTGGTTCATGATTTGATAGCTTATTGTTAATATGACATGCGTAGAAGTAGGCCTATTGAGGTGAATGCTGAAAACTAAAAAATCCTAATATCTCCGTTAATATTCATGATAGAAAAATAATGTATATAAAACATTTATAGGCAATTTACTTGTAAATAAGATTGGTTATACACAATTGCCGATCCGACTTTTAGTAACGGAGAGATTTCCAATTTTCCAATTTCCCCAGTTCTAAACGCTTCTCCCGCTTCACACTGGAGCGATCCTTCAGTAATGTTGGACATTGGGGGAAAAAATAAAAGTTTTAATTTGGGATTTTGATTGTATTGTTTGTACCACATAAACCCTTTTTAATTGGGCAGATTGATTTTTAGCCATATTATTGCAATGGTTTTTACATAATGCCTGGTTATAATTGCTATGTTAAAAAAAAGCCTTGGCTTATTAAATTCGTTGTGAACTCTTATTTCATTTTATAAATTATTGTTGTTTCCAGTACACATTAAGGGTATTATAACAAATCAAAAACTGGCACAAAAGGTTTTTAAAATTCCTCTTTCACTTGGCATGCTTTTAGGAGTATATTGTCTTATTTACAGCGTCGTCAGATCTTGCCTAAACTTGCCTATTCATTAAATATTTTACTTTTAGTGCTAACACTTTCGATGCGGAAGACGTATTATACCTCCCGCGGACCTTTCCCAACTACGTACGGTGTAAAACGCCTCCTCCTCTACGCAATTGAAGCCGCCATTCACATTCGAAGAATTAGTTAAATACGTGTTTTTATAAAACATATGTTGATGTTATGTGTATACAAATCACAATTCTCAACTTAGTAAGTGATACATAATCTGTATGCACACATTTAAAATTCATCCTACCGTTATATCGCATCTGGCAAAATTGCTTAAAAAATTGCTGCTGAGGTAGTTCAATAGAGTATTCGATGTGCTTTAAAATGACACCAGAATCAATATTCTAGGAGCAATAGAAACGGAGATATTAATGAATGTCCGGCTTACCCTATCACTCGCTCCTGTGCGCGCTTGTCTGATTTCAACCCTTAATGAACTTCATTTTTAGTTTCACAGGAAACGCTTATATCATAAGTATTGTAACGATAGGACAAAAATTACTAACGCTGGAGCGGTAACAGACACACGCGCACACACACCACACACGCGCGCGCATCCACATATATATTGTTGCAAAAACTACGTACATTAAAAAAAGCCCGCCACGCAGGAGCTGTGTAAACTATGCAGATTTCCCTCGTGAAGTTTTACAATAGAGAAATTTCACGAGAGAAAAACAGTTACGGAAGCAGCTAACTAGCTTTTGCCAGAAACCCACGACTATGACCGAAGTTAGCCGATTTCATATCGTCCGTTACATGCACACACATAATATAAATGCAAACGCCTCGGTTAATATTCAAGATAGAGAATAAATGTATATAACAATATTAATAGTAAACTTAATTTGCAATAAGATTGGTCCTATAAAGTTTTTCGATCCGACGTATAGTAACGGAAATATTTCGAATGAAAGAAATTTTTCGAAAATCGCATCATGGGTACGCTCTCAATAGCTGATTTCCTTTATGGGAACTCTGCTAAAATTAAACACAGTTAATCATATATTTAAGAAGTACGAGGTAGATGAAAGGAGCAGATCGATGTAAGGACCATTGGAGCACGAAGTGTCTCGACTACAACCGTCTGGGGTCTGGCCCACTCTCGGCCTTCTTTTTGCTATTAACCACCCGTATAAAAAAGCGGCCAAGCTCGGCCCGAGAGTTACTTTGTTCTCAGCTATCTTCAAGTGAATAACAGAGCGTTCGGCGGAGCTTTAGTGAACAGTGCAGTTTAGTTACAGTGCGGTAAAGTGTTTATGTAAAGAACGGTGTAGTGTAGTGTCTGTGTAAAGACCTGTGCAGTGCCATGTTATTCGTGAAAATCAGTGCAGTGCCGTGTTTTTGTGAACTTCAGTGATCTTGAGTTAATGTACTGTGCAATAAGAAGTGAAGTTATCAGTGCCTACTCAGAGTTGTTACGAATGACTTGCCAAGTGTGTAGTGCATTGATCAAAACTCTAAAGCTTGTGTGTTTAATTTTTCAATCCAAAGAACTCTAATAAACAACTAAAAAATTATTTTTGTAATAAACGTAAAAATATATAATTTAAAACGGGCCTCATTTTAGTCATCTAGTAAGTAGGATCGATGGACATTGTAGGAAAGTTTTCCAAAATAGCGTAATGAGAGCAACCTCAATAGCAGATTCCCGTTAAGGGAAACCAGCTACCATTACATCATAATTTCTCTTTTAAATGACAAACTGAAAGGTTCTTTGAAGCCATAAGAACTTTTGGATGTGCAGTGCCCAGTTGAAGCAGTATGTCATTATTAATATTGTTCTATTACTTACTGCGACTCTGGCATTTTGAAGCAATCTTCTGTGAAATCCAATATCTGATATGTTCCATTCAAAAACTTTGCGCATATTAATATATTCTTCGGAGTGCCAATAGTCCTGTCATCTTTGTTCAGTAAACAAAATCCTTCCCTGCAAAGAAAATATGATATTTGAAAGACACATTAAAGATGAAAGTCCGTCACACAGGGTCTGCGTAAACTAAACAGATTTCCCTCGTGAAGTTTTACAATAGGTAAATCTACATACTGGTAGCACTTAACACCACCAGGAATATTTAGTGAATAAATACAAACGGTAATGAGAAATATGTCAATCAATTTCAATAACCTCCCAACAGAAAGCCTCTGAATTGTAAGCAAACAGGTCTGCCAACCTCTCAAAGCTGAACAGATAGATAGAAATATTCTTCACAGTAAAGACAAACAACCACTGAAATATATCTGAATATAACATATTAATTTTATTCAAACGAATTTATTGTATCTAGTACTGTTATTTATAATGAAGCAGAATAATTTTTAGCCCAAGCACTCAAATTTTAGTAGTTCAAGAACTTAAGAAGGGGGGGGGGCAACATAATGTGTAGGCCTATATATAACAAAGAAAAAGCTAACACCAGTCTCTACACCAATTTCACAAGAGCCGAATAGTTACGGAAGCTGCCGAAATAACTTTCAGCGAAATTGCTCGAACAGTACCGACAATAGCCGAATATGAAAATTGCAAATATCTCGATTCATATTCAAAAAAGATAATAAATGAATATAACTATATTTATAGTACATTTAATTTGCAATAAGATTGATTTTATACACTTTATCAATCTGACTTATAGTAACGAAGATATTTTGAATTTTCGAAAATCCCCCCTCTGAAACCTCCCTCCCACTCGTCCGATTTTAGCCGTTAACGAACTTGATCTTTCTTTTTACATAAAACGATTAAATAATTGCGACCGCTAGAGCGGTAATAGCCAAATCTACGAGTATTATATATATAAAATTGTAATCTCTGTCTGTACATTGATTTTTTTCTCGAAATTTCACGATAACTCTTCGTTTCACATGTCATAGACTCCATAATTGCATTTTGTGTCTGTTTGTTTGTTACCTTTTCACGCATAAACAACTGAACCGACTTTTATGAAACTTGGTATGTATATTACTACTAACCCAACTTAGACTTTAGGCTATATTAATTTTCTCTGAGATGAACAGGAGTGGGGGTTATAAGGGAGGCCTGAAATTAAAAATAGCGATATTTCGTTTTCTATTAGTTTTTTGGCAAATATGCACATAGCAAAAGTTGTTTATTATGTTATTTAGAGTAACTTTTGTTATATACACTTTTGTCTTATAACAAGGTAGAAACGAGATATACGCTAAAACTTTAGCGGGAGCCAACAATTTCATTGTTGCCAACAACAAAAGTTGTTTATTTTGTTATTTAGAGTAACTTTTGTGATATTCATTTTTGTCTTTTAAGAAAGTATAAACGAGATATACACTATAAACTAAAGCGGGAGTCCACTATTTTATTAGGCACTAACGATTTAACCGAACTTAACAAAACTCGGTATGTCAATTAGCATTAATTCTTCCATGATTATAAGCTATATTCAAATTTTTAGGTTCGAACGGGAGTGGGGGTTATAAGGGAGGCCTGAAATAAAAATTCGCAATATTTCGTTGCCTATTTGTTTTTCGTCAAACGTGCACATAACAAAAGTAGTTTACTTTGTTATTTAGAGTAAATTTTGTTTTATTCATTTTTCGGGAACAATGTATGAAGCAAATAATTTGCGTATAATATTGATATGCTCATCAATTCTTTCCAGTACGAACTACCAGGTACCTCACCTGGAAAAACTAATTCAAATCTATGTTAATATTTTGACCTTAATAATTCAAAACTATGCATAATGCACAGGAGACGGGAAATATGACAATATGGAGGACATTGAAGTCTTACTTAATAATTTATTATTAAAAAATCCACAGCAACGACGGGAATAACCCCTAAACACTGGGACGGGTAAATGTCAAAATGTTGTGCAAAGTAAAGCCTTGCCAAAAAAATACCATCACCATTCAGTCTCAAATGAATTCCCGGGCGAAGCCGGGTATCTGAGCTAGTATATATATATATTCTATTTTGAACGACCTCATTCACGTCATCTCCTAGGTAGTATCGATGTACATTTGAAGAAAAATGTCGTAAATCGCGTCATGAGTGCGACCTGAATTGCTGATTTCCCTTAGTGCTAAAATTCTGAACGTGCCTCATTTTCCTAATCTTCTAACTAATATGTATGAAGAAATTTGTTAAAACTCACGCCACGTGCACAACCTCAATAGCTGATTTCCATCAAGTGAAATGTGCAAGACAAAATCGTTTCGTCCAGTAGATCTAACAAGTGTATTATAGCATTATACTAGCTCAGATACCCGGCTTCGCCCGGTAATAGGTTTGAACTGAATGGTGATGGTATTTTTTTGGCAAGGCTTTACTTTGCACAATATTTTGACATTTACCCGTCCAAGCGTTTAGTGTAAATACCCATTCTTTCTGTGGATTTGTTAATAATAAAATTATTTTTTTATGCAAGACTTCACTGTCCTCCATATTGTCATATTTCCCGTTTCCTGTGCATTATGCATTGGTTTAAATTATTAAGGACAAAATATTATAATAATATATTATAATTAGAATTAATTATTCCAGGTGAGGTACCTGGTAGTTCATATTGAAAAGAATTGTTGAGCAAATTTCTCTAAATAACAAAATAAACAACTTTTGATAAGTGCATATTTGCCGAAACCCCAATAGGAAACGAAATATCACTACTTTTAATTTCAGGTCTCCCTTATAACCCCCACTCCTGCCCGTCCCTAGAAATGATAGTATGGCTTATTATAAGGAATGCGTTAGTGCTAATACACATACCGAGTTTTATTTATTTCGGTTGGGTCTTTTGTCCCAAATAAAATTGTTCACTTCCGCTATAGGTTTTAGCGTATATCTCGTTTATAATTCAGTATACGAAAAAAGTGTATATAACAAAAGTTACTCTAAATATCAAAATAAACAACTTTTGTTATGTTCATATTTGCCGAAAAACCAATAGGAAACGAAATATCGCTATTTTTAATTTCTGGCATCCCTTATAACCCCCACTCCTGCCCTTCCCTAGAAATGTTGGTATGGCTTGTTATAATGAAAGCGTTAGTCCTAATACATATACCGAGTTATATTTATTTCAGTTGGGTCTTTTGTCCATCTGGGTTAGTAGTAATATAGATACCAAGTTTCATAAAATTCGGTTCAGCCGTTTATGCGTGAAAAGGTAACAAATAAACAAACAAACAAACAGACACCAAAGAAACAAAATGCAGTTATGGCGGCTATGACATGTGAAACGAAAAGTTATCGTGAAATTTCGCGAAAAAAACCAATGTACAGACAGAGGTTACAATTTTATCTATATATATATAAAATTGTAACCTCTGTCTGTACATTGATTTTTTTCGCGAAATTTCACGATAACTTTTCGTTTCACATGTCATAGACACCATAACTACATTTTGTTTCTTTCGTGTCTGTTTGTTTGTTTGTTTATTTGTTTGTTTGTTTGTTACCTTTTCACGCATAAACGGCTGAACCGAATTTTATGAAACTTGGTATGTATATTACTACTAGCCCAACTTAGACTTTAGGCTATATTAATATTCTCTCAGACGAACAGGAGTGGGGGTTATAAGGGAGGCCTGAAATTAAAAATAGCTATATTTCGTTTCCTATTGCTTTTTCAGCAAATATGCACATAACAAAAGTTGTTTATTTTGTTATTTAGAGTAACCTTTGTTATATGCTCTTTTGTCATATACGGAACTATAAATGAGTTATACGCTAAAAACTATAGCGGGAGTCCACAATTTTATTTGGCAGAAAAGAATCAACCGAACTAAACCAAACTCGCTATGTGAATTAATACTAACGATGTCCTTATAATAAGCCATACTAACATTTCTAGGGACTGGCAGGAGTGGGGGTAATAAGGGAGGCCAGAAATTAAAAATAGCGATATTTCGTTTCCTATTGCTTTTTCAGCAAATATGCACATAACAAAAGTTGTTTATTTTGTTATTTAGAGTAACTTTTGTTATATGCACTTTTGCCGTATACGGAAGTATAAATGAGTTATACGCTAAAAACTATAGCGGGAGTCCACAATTTTATTAGGCACAAAAGACTCAACCGAACTAAACCAAACTCGCTATGTGAATTAATACTAAAGATGTCCTTATAATAAGACATACTAACATTTCAAGGGACAGTCAGGAGTGGGGGTAATAAGGGAGGCCAGAAATTAAAAATAGCGATATTTAGTTTCCTATTGCTTTTTCAGCAAATATGCACATAACAAAAGTTGTTTATTTTGTTATTTAAAGTAACTTTTGCTAAATACACTTTTGCCGTATACGGAAGTATAAATGAGTTATACGCTAAAAACTATAGCGGGAGTCGACAATTTTATTCGGCACAAAAGAATCAACCGAAGAAAATAAAACTCGGTACGTGTATTAGGACTAACGCCTTCATTATAGCAAGCCATACCAACATTTCTAGGGACGGGCAGGAGTGGGGGTTGTAAGGAAGGCCTGGACTAAAAAATAGCGATATTTCGTTTCCTATTGCCTTTTCAGCAAATATGCACATAACAAAAGTTGTTTATTTCGTTATTTAGAGTAACTTTTGTTATATTCACTTTTGTCGTATAGAGAAGTATAAACGTGATATACACTAAAATCTAAAACGGGAGTCAACAATTTTGTTGGGCACTAACGATTGAACCGAACTTAGCAAAACTCGGTATGTCAATTAGCATTAAATCTTCCATGATTATAAGCTATATTTAAAATTTTAGGTCCAAACGGGAGTGGGGATTATAAAAGAGGCTGAAAAGCGAGAAGTCTAATGCGGGAGCGGAAGATGACGGCAGCCTTACCAGTTAATTGAGTTTACTTATTTCCCGTCTGGCTTTGCTGGAAGTGATTTCCAGTGAGATTCACTATTACAAATATAATCTTACATATAAAATTTGCCTGAACTATTTGAGCTCGGGTAGGCCTTTGAAAGAAAATATGTTCATTATGGATGATATTTAATTGTAATAAATGCTACCCATGATTATGGTTTGAATTATTGAAAAACGGTGAGTCATAAAGTGTAGAAGGATTAATTAGGAACACATTTTCATTTATCCTTCAAAACTAAAATTTCTGTTCTATTAATCCCCAAAAGTTACCCTTCAGGGTTGGCTATTTCGGAAAATCATTACGTCGTGGAGGGAAGTGTAATTGTACACATTGAAGTCTTGCTATAAAAATACCATCATTAGTCAATCAACAATGATTTCCCGGGCATCGCCGGGTATCTGAGCTAGTATATATATATAGATAAATAACGTACCTGTAGCATAAAGTGAGGCCTATCTCAGCAACTGAGTCTGATGACAGCAAATTGAATATACTTTGGGAATTTTCTCTTGTTATTTTGATTATTTCACTGGCCAATGGTGTTTCTGGCTGAAAAATAAAGACGCTTTCCTTACAAATGAGGTTAGGGAGCCAGAAAATTAAAAGATTCCTGAAACTTTGTGAACAAGTAGGGTAGTTGATCCGTAGCACAGAACTATTTTGCAACAACAATTTGAAGGGGTAAAATCACGTCTAGAAAAAAAGTCCCTCACGCAGGGGCTGCGTTGACTAAGCAGATTTTCCACGTGCTCCACGTATTTGCATTTATCTCAAAACTTAAAAGTTCAATGAGAACAATATTTGGTATTTAAGCTTCAAATAAAGTGCTTCATAACATAATAGAATATTGAAAATATGAGATGAGTAGGAGAGGGGCTTTACTGAAGACAGAAAACTAAACAATGCCAATATCTCAGTAAATAATCAAGATAGTCAAAAAATGTGCATATCAACATTTATAGAACATTACATTTGCAATAAGATTGGTTCTATACAATTTTTCGATCCGACGCATAATAACGGAGATATTAAGAATTTTCCAAATTCTCCTCCTCTAAACCCCCCCCCTCCCCCAGATCCAATTTCAGCCGTTAACGAACTTGATCTTTCTTTTAGTATAAAACGATTATATATCAAGTTCGGTAACGATAAGGCAAAAATTGCAACCGCTAGGGCGGTAACAGACAAATATATATATATATATATATATATATATATATATATATATATATATATATATATATATACACACACACACAGTTTTGAAGGGACCTCATTTTCGTCATCTCCTGGATAGGATCGATGGACATTTGAAGAAAAATTTCGAAAATCGTGTCATTAGTACAAACTCAATAGCTGATTTCCCATAAGGGAAATCTGATAAAAATTCGGTTTTTATATTTCTGAGAGAACTTTGGTAGATCGGTAATAGGTTTCAAATGATAGTTTTGTGGGATTTGATGTACTAACTGTGCAATCAGTTAATTTTTAAATGTCATATTATTCAATAAATGGTCCCTCTCCTTCAATTTGTTTTATAATGAACCATATAGCATATTTAACGAAATATGCAATCACATCTGATAGTTTTATCCCGGTTACATTTTACAGAAATAACGAAAAACACCTTTATAACGAATTTGCATGTATCTCACAAAGAAAACGTTTAATGAAACGCATTTGGTTTTCCACATTGGAATAAAGGGATTCATGATATAGCAGGTCATTTCCCTTAAGATAATTCAGCTATTGAGGTCGTACTCACGACGCGATTTTTGAAAAATTTACTCAAATGTCCATCGATCCTATCCAGACAACGAAAATGAGGTCCGTTCAAATCTGCTGTCTTGTATATATATACATATATATTTGTCTGTTAACGCTCTAGCGTTAGAAATTTGTGTTTGATTGTTACAAAACTTAATATTTAAACGTTTTATGGAAAACTAAAGGTCAAGTTCGTTAACGGCTAAAATCGTAAGGGGGAGGAGGAGGAATTTCGAAAATATCTCCGTTACTATACGTCGATCGAAAAATTGTATAGAACCAATCTTATTTAAATGTACTGTTCTATAAATGTTCTTATGTGCGCATTTTTTAGCAGATTTCCCTTAAGGGAAATCAGCTATTGAGGTCGTACTCATGACGCGATTTTCGAAAATTTTCTTCAAATGTCCATCGATCCTACCCAGGAGAAGACGAAAATGAGGTCCGTTCAAAATTATATATATATATATATATATATATATATATATATATATATATATATATATATATATATTTGTCTGTTAACGCTCTAGCGGTCGCAATTTTTGTTTGATCGTTACGAAACTCGATATTTAACCGTTTTATGTAAAAAGACAGATCAAGTTCGTTAATGGCTGAAATCGGACCAGAGGGAGGGGGGGTTTAGAGGGGGGGATTTTCGAAAATTCAAAATATCTCCGTTATTATGCATCGGATCGAAAAATTGTATTGAACCAATCTTATTGAAAATTAAATTTACTATAAATATTGTTATATACATTTATTCTCTATCTTGAATATTAACCGAGATATTTGCATTTTTATGAAGTCTGTGGTGGGGTATAGTTCGGATTATGTCGGCCATCTTCGTCATTTCTCAGCTCAGGCGGAAGCTTCTTCTAACCTGGCGTTTTTAACCTTACCTTACCTTCCTTACTTTGTGAGATTTATGCAAATACGTTTTGATCATCCGCCCCCCCCCCTTCTTTAGTTCTTGGACTACTAAAATTTGAGTTATTATAATATAAATTATTCTTACAATTCAGAAGCCGTTTCAGTAGGGTATTTATTTTAATTAACTGAAAGATTTCTCATTATCAAATCACGGTGGTATTGTGTTACCAGTATGCAGATTTCTCTATTGTAAAACTTCACAGGGGAAATCTGCTTAGTTTACGCAGCCCCTGCGTGACGGACTTTCACTATATTGGTTATTAACCGGGATATTTGCATTTATAGTTTTGGGTCTTCAGTAAACCCCCACTCCATCATATTAACTATAAGCAGTTATATCATGAAGCCCTTTTTTTTGGAATATAAATACCAAATATTGTTGATTCTATACAATTTTTCGATCTGACTTATAATAACAGAGGTATTTTGAATTTCAGAAATTCCATTAAGGAACTTGACTTTTCTTTTTAGATAAAACTATTAAAAATCCAGTTTGGCAACAATCAAACAAAAATTGTTAACAGACAAGTATATGTATATGTATGTATATATAATTTTGAATGGACCTCATTTTCCTCATGTCCTGAGTAGAATCGATGAACATTTGAGGAAACTTTTCAAAAATCGCATCATGAATGCAACCTCAATTGCTGATTTCTCCTAAGGGAAATCTGCTAAAATTGTTTACCTATAGCAGGGATTCAACCAGCAATTGTGATAAGACACGTACAGTTATAGGATCCTTTAGTCCATTCCAGTCACAATTTGTCTAGTGCGATGGATGAATTGGCAACACGTGATCGTGGACTGACCCTTAAGAGAAATGAGTACACAACTGTACCAATTAAAATGAAATTTCCATAGCCTACATAGAAACATAATGTATAGGAAAACATTTGTAAGTAAATCCTTATAAATTTACATTGGGAAGACAAAATTAATTAATACACTTATAGAAATTTAATAAATAAAATAAAATAAAAAAACAACTAAATAGTTGCCATAAAAATGCATTCAAAAATAATTTGTGATCCGGTAAATTGTCTCCTTAAGGTGGGACAAGTTTCTCATCATTTGTAAGGATGAATATTTTAATAAGCTTGCATGTCAATAAATTAATAAATTGTACGTTATATATTAAGAGTGATATTAAGATTGTTAACAAAATTAATTTATGACATAATCATTAAACTGATATTTTGTGTAAAATATATTCAACAATTTGCGCTAATTTTATATCTATAACTATATATATCTATATATATATATATATATATATATATATATATATATATATATATATATGCACTCAATAATATGTAAAGAAACTAAATTGTAAATATGTAATTGACTTAACATTAGTAAATTTTTGCATATAAAACAAAACTATTTGACATATCCTATTATGTTATGTTATCATATAATGGATGTAGATATAATTCATTATATTTTATAAAGAATCCATATTGGTTTACAGGCATTCATAAAATAAATTTACTCCTTATTTAGAAAGATAAAATAATTTAAAAATATATTAAAAAGTATATATTACCTGCGGATCTGTTACAGTGAAACTGTTATTAATTTTATTCAAAGGCTCATTCATAGAACACTTCTGTATATGTTCATGTTGTTCAGGTGAATTGTGATTTAGTATTTGGTCTATACTGAGCAGGCTTAGTGATTTGTTTCTTTCTAATTTGTTTGAAGTGTGTGAGAAATTATTTAAATGTCTATATTTAGTTTGGAATTCGCTTTCATTTATAATATCAGTTACTCCATTATAATCACCGGTTTTTGCTCTTTCATTTATTAATTCTTCATTGAAGTTATCTCTTCTGCAAGATTTTTGAAATGGGGACTCCGATGGACAGGCAAAAAAAGTCTTTGGTTTTTGACTTTCTTCAAGAGATGCTTCCATATCTAACACTGAATGTAATTTTTCTGATCGCTTGACCTTCTTTACTGGAAAATAGCTGGTAATCTTTTTAATCTGTGTATAAGTTTTGGATTTTTTTCGAGTCACATTCTTGTTCCTAAGATTTTGAGGAGTAAAATAATGGCTAGTCGCTATTTCTTTCTCTTGACAGAAGTTGATGGGTTGTGTCTCCTCGAACATATCAACCGACTCATTAAGACTATTAGCAAATCCACATTCAGGATGAAGATAAAGGTTTGGTATAGGTTCTGTCTCAATTTGATGTACCCTTTCAGTATCTGCTCTATTAGAGTCATCCATGTAACCATCAAATATTTCATGAGAACTCTGAATATAAGTTGGTTCATGGATACAATGCTGATTATTAACATTCATCACATTATTTATTATGTCAATATTAGGTTCGCTGGTATTATTATAAGGAGGGCTAAACAATTCCTCTTGTGACACACAACTTCTTTCTGGGACTTCTTCAATTGGGCAGTGTGACTCTAGATCAGTAAAATGACTTTCATGCATTTTTCTGAAAAGTACAACGACTCCATATCAAATTTTATTCTGAAAAACGTTTATTTCATAAAGCCTGTAAAAAAAAAATACCTTAAACTAAATGGTTCAAGTTGTTGACGTTCAAGAAATCTTAAAACTTTCAGAGCTGAAATTGAAAACCCTGAAACATCTTCTGGAGGCGGAGGTAAAAAAAAGGGGGTCCATACTTTTTCCATGTTAATAAATACAGGCAGAACAGAAATGTTATAATGAAATTATTTCAAAGTATTAAAAACAATTTAAAATATTTTTAATAAAATGAATTAACCGGAATTTTAAAATCAACGTTCTTAAAAGTTTAAAAAAAAAAAAGGTATATGTTATCAGTTTAGCCATGCATCGTGAACAGTTGTTCTAATTTACTTGTAAAGACGTATTCGTTTCTTGTATTTATTTAAATTTACAAAAACGATCTGGGAGAGTGAGAGTGATTTAAAGAGAGCCATTGACTGAATAAGAGTTTAAATAGTTAATATTGATTGTATACTTTTGAATGGAGTTAGATTAGAGTGGGAGGGGGGGGGAGTGTTTACTGGCAACACTGTCTTGTCAATTCGCCTAGTCAAACAATGGATCTGATGGAGGACTTGTGTTGTTCCACTAAATGATCACTTTTTAATTAGTATATTAGGGCTGTGTTAACTTCTTTCCGCTATGGCTTTTCCCAATCAGGTTTTTTATTGTTTCCTCATAATCGCGCCGTTTCTCTGCCCCGGCACGACCGGGGTTTCATCTCGGAAGAAGAATGCTATTGTTTTGCCAAACCCAGAGCAAAATGTCATGCCTTTTGAGCCAGTGCATTACAGTGAGCCCAACATTTCGAAGAATTACCAAAGTTCGACGAAGGTTAATGCCCGTGGAATGGGCCATTTATACCTTATTACTAAAAAGTTCATGAACTTCGTCTTGGATGGTGAGCCCTATCCATCAGGTAAGTGACTTTTGTCCCTTTATTTTGACTTGTTTTTTTTAATTTTATTATATTGTTACTTAAATTCTGCGTTTTTATGTCGTTATTGAGTCTCGTTATCGACATTATTCATAGATTCATCGTCCATTAAATGAATTTTCCTCTCTGAAATAAGTTTTAAAGATTTATCAAATTCTGTTTGGAAAATTTGACAGTTCATGTTGCCATCTTTCATTGATCAATAGTAGTGGCTAGAGTGGTTCATATTCCTCCAAATTTAGTATTTAGTCTAACCATATAATTTCAGACTTATTGATAAAAATATTCCTAACTTTTCCTAGCATAATTCTATGATCCTCCATATTTTCTTATTTTAGATATTTACTGTTTAACATATTAATCTTACTGGTTTTTTAGAGCCCAAGTTAATTCATGTAGGTTGTTTTAAAGTAACTTATTCATTTTTTATAACTGTTATCAAAATAAGTCTTGAAATTATGTCAGAAGCCACTCCTTAGTAAAAAATGTATAATTTGTTTATCTATTGTTTAGATTCTGCCAATTTATTATCACACCTAACATAATGTTAAGTTTATACCATTGCAAAGCCGTGTTTGTGTCATAAGATATAAAAGTTTCCCAAAGTAGCTCTCAGTTCATGATGTAATTTATGTTCGAGTACAATTATTTTACAATAAAAGCTTCATTCGGATAAAGAAAATGCTATCATATGTTTTCAGTTGCTTTAATGAATAGTTAAGAATTTCCACCTGTTGAAAAACATTTACGTATTTTCTTGTCAAGAGGTTTGATTGTTTTAAATTGGTTGCCTGCCACTCTGCATTAACATCCTTGTAGACATACTAATTGTAAGGAAAGTTAACATGAAAGTTTGAAGACAACAGAAAATCAATTTTGAATAAAAACTTAGTTATTTTATATAAGTAACTCATGGACACGGTCTTATTAGATTTAACGAAATGTAGTTTATAACTCTGCTTTAAAAGTTGTTAATTACATTTTATGAGGGGTTCAATTTATTATATATACCCGTAATTATTAAAGGATTTGATTTAAATAAAAAAAATGTTTTTACATTCAGTTCGTAAGGAATAATTAATATTTCCACACTGTGGTTGACATTATTTTAACAGATTTCCCTTGAGAGAATTCAACTACTGAGATTGTACTTCTTACACGATTTTCAAAAAAGCTTCTCAAATATCCATGGATGTACTTGATGTTTGGTAAATAAACTCCCATCCTGTGGGGTACAATGATGTACAATAGTTTTTATGTATCTGTAGTCTAGCCCTGAAGAAGAGGAAATAAATATTTTCGAAATATTGGAATGAACTAAGATTTTTTTCATCAACACTGACCAAGGCTCCAAAATACAACAACACTATATATATATATATATATATATATATATATATATATATATATATATATATATATATTCTATTTTTGAGGCTGCATCGCTGGGAAGTATATAATATATATGTATATATATATATGTATATATATATTTTTATTTTTGAGGCTGCATCGCTGGGAAGTATATATATATATATATATATATATATATATATATGTGTGTGTGTGTGTGTGTGTGTGTGTGTTAAATCTCTAGCAGTCACAATTATTGTTTAATCGTTACCAAACTCGATATTTTGTCGTTTTATATAAAAAGGAAGATCAAGATCATTAATGACTAAAATTAAAATAAATTACAGTTCTAGATATAGTAAATAGTTTTCAATAAAATTAAAATGTTATATTCTGATATACATCAGTAACTGTTTTTCTGCCCGGTGAGAGGTTGGTAGAACTGTTTGTTTACATTTCAGATACTTTCCATCGGGAGGGGAAAACTTTCTTATTACTGCTTGTATTTATTCACTTAATATTCACGGTTCTGTTGTGATATCAATATGCAGATTTATCTATAGTTAAACTTCAGGAGGGAAATCTACTTAGTTTACACACCCCGTTTGCGTGGCAGACTTTTTTAAAGTACAGGGCCTGAAATTGTAAGGGTATTTTATAGGTATGAAAAGCACAAACCGATATAACTGATATGTAAAACTTTCGTTCACATGTTAGTTTCCTTACATGAGCAGCCAATTTTGATAAACATTATATAAAGAATTTTCAATGGGAATGGTCTGCAGAACCTATTCACCTCAGCCTGAACCATTTAGTAACTTCTTATCAAGTAATGGAACGCCCTCTAATAAGTTATTAGAAAGTTTGTTTTTTTTCTTTTCTTTTTCTGAATGATATTCATAAATTCTTTCCTGATTAATCTTGTATCCAGATGAATTTTATATTAGTGTTGCCTGGTATTAAACACTTGGTTTTATCAGATTTCCACTTATGCAGGACATATTCTTGATGCGATTTTAAAAAAAATGTCCTCAAATGTTCATCATACCTAGGAAATGAAGAAAATGAGGTTTGTTTAAAATATTGAAACGTTTGATAATGATAACAAACAATTGTGCCTGCTACACATTTCATGTAAAACTAAAGATCAAAATTGTTAATGCCTATAATCGGACCCGAGCAGAAAGAGGAGGGCTTTAGAGTGGGGAGAAAATCGAAAATTCGAAATATCTCTGTTCAGAGTCAGATTGTAAAATTATATATAACCAATCTTGTTGTAAATTTAATTTTAGCAGATTTCCCTTAATAGAAATCAGCTATTGAGTTTGTACTCATGACACGATTTTCGAAAAGTTTCCTCAAATGTCCATCAATCGTATCCAGGAGATGACAAAATGAGATCCGTCAAAAATTATGTATTTATATATATATTTTTCTGCTAATGCTCTAGCAGTACAATTTTTGTTTGATCATTACCAAACTTGATATTTAATTGTTTTATTAAAAAAGAAAGATCATATTCAGTAATGGCAGAAATTGGACTAGAGGGAGGGGGAAATTTCGAAAATTTGAAATATCTCCCTTACTATACGTCTGATAAAAAAATTGTACAAAACCAACCTTATGGCAAATTAAATTACCTATATATGTTGTTATATACATATTTTCTCTATCATGAATATTTACAGATATTTCGATTTTTTAGTTTTTATCCTTAAGTAAACCCCATCCTTACTCATGTCATTTTAACATTTAGCCGTTATACGATGGACCACTTTATTCTAATCTTATATATCGAGTAGTTTTCAAGAAACCTTTTTTTATGCGAGATACATGCAAATTCATTGTTTGGTGACATCATCAATTAATATTTTATGTATGCTAACCGTCACATGGGAAATATGTTTAGTTTACGCATCCCCTGCTTGGTGGATATTTATATTAATGTTGAGCTGTTATATCATGAACCTCTTAATTTTCAGGTTAAATACCAAGTATTGTTTTCACAGAAATTTTACTTCATGAGATAATATGTGATGATGTCTTCAATGAAAGATTTTACATACTTTACTCAAAGATGTTTATTTGATCTATATCGTAATCGATATTTAATCATTTAATTCAACAAGTTCTCTGTGGGCAATCAGTTACATCAGAGTGACTTACTCATGTCCTAATAACAATAAGCTGTTATAACATGATCCTCTTTATTCTAAGCTTAAATACCAAACCTTGTTTCATGAGTCCTGTATTAAACAATATACTTGCAAATTCGGTGTTCAATGACATCATTAATTAAGAATTTATGTTCTTGTCTGGAAAATGTTTTCTTGATCATCTATACCATACTCAACATTTAACCGTTTCAGTCAATCCTAAAGATCCTGTTTGTTATTGGCTGAAATTGGACCAGAAACGGGGTGGGAGAATTTGAAAATTCAAAATATCTTTGTTGTTGTAAGTCAGGTTAACGTATAGAATAGGGTCTAGTTAGTGTTGAAGTATTGAAATGGACTGATTTGATTGGGTACTTCATTAACTGATACCCTAAAATCTTTAAGGGACTTACTGGTTACTAAAATCCTGTATATCATATTTTGTAAAGTAGTCCTGCATTATCGACATCTCTTAAGGATATCATTCACTCAGAATTCTAAGGAGACCATGCATTAAAAAGCAGACATACATTGACAGGAATTAAAATCCCATTTTTTTTTTGTTCCCATAATGAATAAAAGGGGGGAGACTTGGTGGTGTTTAAGTTCTCTCATTTTGTTTCGTACTTAAATTAGTGGATACCCAAATATCATTAAAATTTTTTAAAGGAACTCCTGGTGACTAAAATCCTGTTTATCAGATTTTTTGAAATAATTCTGTATTACCTAAGAGCATCACCTAATGGTGCGTTAATATCCTACACTCAGAATTCTAAATAGCCCATATATTTATTAGAAAACATTCTTGGACAGGAAATAAGATCCTTTTGTCATGTAGAATAGATAAAGAAAGCTAGGTTTACTAGGTCTTAATTGTAACTGCGTGACAAATCAGTAAATGCGTGTATGAATATTATGTAAATAGGCTGAGGGGAGGTGGGCTGGAGTCAGCCGTTGACCTCATAATTGGCTCCTCCATTGGATTAAACAGGAACAGGGGAGTCGTTCCATGCAATTCTACCCTTTCATTCAATTATTATCTGCATTTATTCCATATTATTTTATTTTATCCTTCAATCTGCTTTTTAATTATTATTTCAAATTGAATACCTTTCAAGAGGCATATATATATATATATATATATATATATATATATATATATATATATATATATATATATATAAATTAAAACTTATATAACCACATTATAGGACAAAAGTATCTTGCAGTATAAAATCCTTTATTTAATGTTAAATCTCTATTCATAAGTTTTTTTTTTTTTTTTTTATTTTTATAAAACTTAACTGTGTCGTAATGATAAGCTTTTGGTTCAGAGTTAAATCAGAAATCAGTTATTGTGGTTCTAATCCTGACACAATTTTCGTAACATTTTCTTCAAATTTTCTTAGATCCTACCCAGGGGACATAAATGAGGTCCGTTCAAAGCTCTCTCTCTCTCTCTCTCTCTCTCTCTCTCTCTCTCTCTCTCTCTCTCTCTCTCTCTCTCTCTCTCTCTCCTCTCTCTCTCTCTCTCTCTCTCTCTCTCTCTCTCTCTCTCTCTCTCTCTCTCTCTCTCTCTCTCTCTCTCTCTCTCTCTCTCTCTCCTCTCTCTCTCTCTCTCCTCTCTCTCTCTCTCTCTCTCTCTCTCTCTCTCTCTCTCTCTCTCCTCTCTCTCCCCCCCCCCCCCCCTCTCTCTTAAAAATTAATTAATTTGTTTTTTTTAAATAATTTATTAATGCCCACTACGGCTAATTGGGGCGGGTTCTTTATAAGTTTCCACCCATTTCTAGCCAGACTGGGGCTATGGATATCATTTAAGGAGTTCATAACTAAATAAATTCCTATTGCTCAGGTGGGAATGGAACTCGCCACTCTAGGTTTACCATGTTAGATGAAGGCCAACACTTTAACTCACATAGTTAACGTGAGCTCTTTAAGTAAATTAAATTTTATTCTATTTTATCTTCAGTATTTTTTTATTTATGAGAGTCTTATTAATTTGTATTTATATGTGTGTAAAGGCCTTATAGACCTTCATGATTCAATTGAATAATTGTAATCCATAAGAATATTTACACCACGTGCAGGTTGATACCTGTTAATAATGTATATTTTATAGATTATATACCCAATTGGTTTTACTAATAAAAGAAAAGGGTAAATAAAAACAATATTAAAAATTGCAACAAACATAATTAACTTATATTTTAATATATTACATATTTATCATTTAATAACACACATTTAAAATAAATAATTTATTTCACTACCTTATCCTTATCGTTGTTATGGATTCTATTTATTAGAAGATATAAGAGTAGAGAGAGAGAGAGTGAGTTTTAATTTATTAATATTTAAAACAGACAAATAAGATTATTTTATAATACCCTGTTGCTGTTTCCTAAAGATCTTACTGGGGATGGCTGATTCTGTAGAAATGCCTTTTTTCTATTCACCCTGTATATCTGCCACCAAATTCTTCAACCTCCAAAATAGGACTACTCATATTGTGCTGAAAATTTAATGGTGATGAAGGGAAACCAGCTATTGTGGTCGTACTCATGACGCGAGTTTTGAAAAAGTTCCTCAAATGTCCACCGATCCTACCCAGGAGATAACAAAAATGAGGGGGCTTAGAGGGGAAAATTTCAAAATATCTGTTATTATACGTCAGATCGAAAAATCGTATAGAATGTGTCTTATTGCAGATGTATAAATGTTTTTATATACATGTTTTCTCTGTGTTGAATATTAGACAAGATATTTCCACATTTTAGTTTTCGGTCATCAGTAAACGCCCACTCCTACTCATGTCATATATCATGAACAATTTCATTCAAAGGTTAAATACCAAATACGGTTTTCATTGAACTATTATTTTGTGAGATACATGCAAATAAGTTATGTGATGACCTCATCAAGTAAGATTTTTCTTTTTTTTGTTCTTTAGGCGAAAATGTTTATTTGATCTTACCATACTCGACATTTGCCATTTCAGTCAGCACTTAAAATTTTATTGGTTATTGGCTGAAATCAGATGTGGAATAGTAGTGGTTTAGACAGATGGAAATTAGAAAATTCAAAATGTCTCCGTTTTTATGAGTTGGATCAGAAGATGTTAAGAACTAATTTAACAATTGATTTTCTACAATTTCTGCTCTGCGCATTTTTTTGTAACTCAAGTATTTAGCAAGTTATTTGTGCATTCTTGGTTTCTGCCTTCAGTAACCCCTTCCCCTTCTACTCGTCGGGTTTTTACATACAAATAGAAAATACACGGTGAGATAAGATCACAAATGAATTATACCAGCCCTTGGGAAATCTACATAGTTTGCGCAGCCCCTGCGTGACAGACTTTTTTCTTGGTATACTGCAACTTGTTTTTTTTTGTGAAGTCCTACAAATTATGTACAGCACAAGTCTTATTTAATTTTGTTATTTTCTTGTATTGTTTTGTTTTGTTTTTTAAGTTTTATTTTAGAGCAACATCGCCAAAGCTGCGAAGCTCAAATAAATAAATAAATAAATAAATAAATTATTTAATTTCATCCGTAGTACACAGCAATAATAGTAAAATCACCATTAAAACTATGCTGATTCTAAGCGGTCGGCTGCCAGAGCAGGAAATTCGAAATTAAAACTCCCATCTCTCCTCACATACTGAAACCTTCATGCCATCTGTTCTATGCACATAAGTTTTGATCATTACAATATATTATTATTATTATAATAATACTGTTTGTTCCAGGTTTTGTCCGGGTTGGCAATAATGAGCTGGTGATTAGCACTGACTACACGAAGCTGGGACTTCATTATCTGTTTTTAGTGTTAATAGCTGTCGTTGGTATAGTTCTTGCCGCTATTGTTCCTTGTACTGGCCTATTGTTCTGCTGCTGTCGCTGTGCTGGCAAATGTGGTGCTCGGACGAGGCCTTTTGACAAAAGATTCGACACATGCAGGAGGCACTTCTTCGCTTTTCTACTATCATCTCTTACTGTTGTCATCATGTGAGTCTTATATTTTGATACTTTACCTCTATTCAAAGGTACTTTAGTCAGTAGAAATGCACAGTGGAAGCTGAAAAATGAAATTCCGACAACCAAACCTTATGAAGGAATTAAGGAAGGGAATATACCAGCATTCAATGCTGATCAAAATTCAAAAGAAGTTCTGTCATTGCATGTTTCAAGTTGTGAAATTTACTTTACCATACTTTTTCTACTTCTTTAAAAATTATGTCTCTTATTATCTTGCAGCTCAGGTGAGCCATGTGAGTTAAGGGATTCGTCTTAATATCATATGGTATACCTAGAGACCTGTGTTCGATTCCTGCCTGGACAATAGGAATTTTTTAGTGACAAACGTGTTAAATAAAATCCTTAGTCTTGTCCTGACTAGAAAAGGGTGGTAACCTGTAGATAATCCGTCCTAATTAGCCATCAAAAGGACGTAAATAAATAACTTTTTTTTCTTATTATATCATTGGCAGAAATAAATGTATTTTATGTAATATTTTATAAATCAACCACAAACAGGTAATACTCTTATTATTTTTTTTTTTTCAGGTTCGGTGTAGTTTGTGCGATAGTTACTAATGAATATATGGAAGAAGGTGCACAAAACTTACCTAAAAATGTAAGGACTTCTTTGCGAGATACTAAACTCTACTTAAACAATACCAAAAAGGTAAAGTTTTCATTATTAAATTTCTTACCTAGTTTCGGTGAATGCAAAATAAATAATCCAAATTAATTTCCACAAGACTCTCATGTCAGTGCATTTAAATTAAATATGGAGAAACTGAGTTCAAAAGACCTAGGCTACTTGCATGCATGGCATCTAACACTCCCTTGTCCATTCCCACCCTATCTCCATTTCTCTTCCAGTGCCTCTCTTCATTCTCTCTTTTTGCTCCAAGTGTAACCGTGTTTACATCAACAGAATTCTCTTTACGTTATTACAATAGTTATGTCTGGACTTTTGGCTGCTCAGGTGACAAGCTCGGCAAATAGTGCTTCATGTAGCCAAATAAGATTAGGCTTATCTTAAATATACCTGGAGCTACAAGTGTAGCAACAGCTGTTTCCACAGTCAAATGTATTATAGCTGAAGGAAGTAAGAACATGCAGGCTCCTAGTGCTTCAAAATTTTTAATTACAACTCCAGGGGGGAAAAGACCGATTATAAGAAACAAATTGAGATTGATTCATTTACAGATAGCGTAATTAGCAGTAGTGAGGTGGCGGGTGGTGGGAGAGGACCACGCCCCTGGGTCTTTTGTCTCTGGTTTAGTTATAAATGATTATAAATGATTATCTTATATTTCCATCAAAAGTTATTTTTCTTTGGATTATTTTATCAAATTATATGTTTATACTTATCAAGTCTGAGTGTAACATTTCATTCAGGTAATAAAATATTTTGGATTAATAATTTACTTAAATTCACAGGGGTTCAGGTTGGCTAGTGAGTTAAGGTGTTGGTTTGGTCTGTATCTTACTTGGTAAACCTTGAGTCCAATTTTCTTCTGGGAAATAGGAATTTATTTATTAACTAAATTCATACCCCATCCTGATTACCCTTAATATCACAGAGTAGGTGTTAATAAATAACATTTTTTATTTAAGTTCTGTTAACACGGTTTATGGTCCCGATTGGCACCTCTTCAGTGTCTTATTTGATTTACTTAAGGACTTTTACTATGTGCCTCAAGCTGGTGGCTGGATCGGATTCTAAAATGGTTGTTACCCTGAGCAGGCTAATACCAGATAACAAAACTCAATTAAAGAATAGGTGCATAAAACATGCCTCTAAAGAGGTGGCATTAGACCCACGAAACGTGTTGGGCAAAAAAATTGTTTTATATAGGACTATTATAAATCGAGATATTTGCCTCCAAGACATGAAAAGTACAATCAAAAGCTTAAATTGTTCTTGTAGTAAAATAATCCTGACTAATTACAAATGAACTAGAAATAAATGTTATGTATTTTTTCGCAGGAAGTAAACACACTCCTAATTACTAATTTTGCTGAATTGGATGTCGTGCTGAGCAAACTCCTACACAGTAAGTATAACAAGGATTTATTAAATCAGAACTAATTACAATACATACTTTAATGTTCTCTCTATAAAGGAAGGAAATGGCCCAAGCATTTGTTTTTCTCCAGACAATTTAAAGTCGAGTAGTAATTTTGAGTTAGTTACATCAGGGAAAACATTTGAATAAATCCTTTAATGCAGAAATAGTTTTTATGTTTAGTTCAGTTATAAAACTATTTTAGTTTATTGTGAGTTGGTATTCTGGCAGGTGGAAGTGACTTCTAATGTAGGTAGGATGAAAAAATTGTTGGCTATGCTTCCACTATAATAATTTATTAACACGGCAAAGCGCTATCGATGCTGTGCATCATCGTCAGTGCCCTGTTGACACACACAATAATAGTTACAATTTTCTATAAAATATGTTAGGCACGTATAACAAAAAACTTATCTTTCTTAGGACTAAATAACATATAAAATCTAACGTGGAACTAAATAACATATAAAACATTTCATACATCAACAGCTATTTTTTATTAAATTAAGTGGGCACAAGTAGGAAGTTAAAGCTAACTGAAAGAAAGATTATTTGAACAAAGACTTTTTAAACAAAGAAGAGAAAGAGGACTTACCGAAGGTTTTCGATGTTGACCTGTCGGCTCTTGGAGCTAGACTGGCTACCAACAGCATCCCTACCTCAACTAGCTCGAATGAAAACCAAGTATAGCTCCAAGAGCCGACAGGTCAACATCGAAAACCTTCGGTAAGTCCCCTTTGTCTCCCTTTCTCTTCTTTGTTTTTAAAACGTCTTTGTTCAAATAGTCTTTCTTTTAGTTAGCTTTAACTTCCTACTTGTACCAACTTAATTTAAAAACAACTGTTGATGTATGAAATGTTTTATATGTTATTTAGTTCCACGTTAGATTTTATATGTTTTTAGTCCTAAGAAAAATAAGTTTTTTGTTATATGTGCCTAACATATTTTTTAGAAAATTGTAACTATTATTGTGTGTGTCAACAGGGCACTGACGATGATGCACAGCATCGATAGCGCTTTGCCGTCTTAATAAATTATTATAGTGGAAGCGTAGCCAACAATTTTCATCCTACCTATATTTTAGTTTAACCTTCACATCTATTGTATGTTGCTCTACACCAGAAAATTTCAGAGTTGCTTAATTTCATTTTTCTTAGGTGCAGATCCCAAAAGTTTTATTTACTCCCTAGGAAATGCTTAGTAGCGACAAATGTTCGATTTCTATTTTAAATGGGAAATTAACTATTGAGGTTGTACTCATTGTGCGATTTTCCTCAAATGGCTAACTTCTGGGCTGTTTGTTCTGTTCTATGCAAGTTCCACATTGCGTCATTTGCTCGAATTACTCTCAGCTGGGATTAAGTAATAGCCATACAGATCAAATGAGATTACAACTTGTACATATATATGAAGAACACTGAAAGATATCGTAGACTCCTTTGTTTAGAATTTAATTTATAACTCCAGTTGTTATTTTATGATCTTATATAAAGAACATATTACAAATTATTGTTATAATATTATTTTAAATGTTTAAATAGAACAATGTTTTATTATGTACTGTATCATATGTCACTCATGCTAGTGGTATATACCAAGCACTTTGTAAATTATTATTTCTGAAATAATTGATAATTTGATGGAAAATAAATTTACTTTACTACTATTACTCAAATGGCTGAAATTGGACCAGTGATAGTTTGGGGTGAGGGAGGGGGTTAAATTCCTAAATTTGAAATATCCCACTTATTGTGAGTTGGATCAAAAAGTGTTATAGAGCCAATCTTGTTAAACTATTAATGCTCTTCAATTATTGTTCTCAGCAACATGCAAGCAGCATCTTCTAATTCAAATATTAAACTAGTTAGTTGTACTTTGTTTTCAGCCTTCAGTAAACCCTCGCTTCTACCCATTGAATTTTTACTTAGGGACAGAGAATAAATGATGAAATGTGATCACCAGTTTGTGTGAAATCGGCTTAGTTTACACAGCCGTGACAAACTTTTTAGTCATCTGGATAGGATTGATAGACATTGAATATTTTTTTCAAAAATCATGTCACGTGTACAACCTCAATAACTGATTTCCCTTGAGGGAAGGAAATCTGCTTATACTCAGAAGAACAAAATAAGTTCTTTAGAATCCCCAGAAATTTATTATTCCTTTTTAAATTGATATACTTTTCCAAACCAGATACTTATAATAATCAGGAAATCTCCTCAAGATGGCCAGAGTACCGTTGAAAATTTGTGTGGAACTGGTTACTCTTAGATTTGAAAAGGTTAATCATGTTTATATTTTGTTTCGTTTTTATGTTATTGCAACTTTTGGAGACAGCTTTAATGACCACCGATATTAAATTTATATTTTAACAACTTCTGTGTATGTTTATAAGCTCTAATGACTTTAAATATCTGTTTTCCCCAAATCTAATGTACGAGCTAAAATATCATATTCAATGTTTTATGTCCTTTAGATGTTATCAGTTGTATGTACAATAGTTTTTTGTTATTTTTTAACACAATTTAATTGTTTAATCATTTTCAGAGAGTGGAGAAATCGTTAAAGACAAACTTGGAGAGATTTCGAAAGCTGCTGTCGTCGCTAACTTGACAACCATCGTGCAAGGATTGAAGAATATAAGGGCAGATCTTGGAAATATCGATTCACTCACTAAATCTCTTCAAAAGCATGCCAAAGCTTTAGAAATAGGCGAGTATATACTTCTTCTTAAACACATTCATATGGGGTGGGGGTGTTCTTCTCTCTCTCTCTCTCTCTCTCTCTCTCTCTCTCTCTCTCTCTCTCTCTCTCTCTCTCTCTCTCTATACATATATATATATATATATATATATATATATATATATATATATATATTTTGAAAAAATAATTAAAATATATATTATTTATTAACACCCACATTATGATGAGTTCGTCACTAAACAAATTCCTATTGCCCAGGTGAGAATCGACCTCACGACTGTAGGTTTACAAATGGAATTAAGACCAACTCATATGACGAACCTGACCCCAAAAATATATATGAATAAATATTTTTTTTTTTGCAGATAAACTCGTATTTATTTATTAACAAAAATATCTCAGTTTAACAAGTGGGGGATAGATAGTGATTTATTATATATTGGCATTCAAATTATTGATAGTATATAGAATAAAACAATACGGATAAAACAAATAATCTCACCCTAAAGAAATTCAGAGATGCGATCAGTAAGTATGCCAGATCAGTGCTTATATCAGTGACCGGTAATAAAAAGGGCAAGCAGGATCTTCAATATGTTATTGTTGAAACATTTCATTGTTCCAACTTTGATAGGTTTATTAATTTTTTTTTTATGCATTACTAGGTATGTGAATTTTAAATTTTAGACCAACGTACAGCCTTTATTGTTGTAGCTCTGATGATTGAAATGTAAACATTTTCATTTTGAGTTACTGAATCACTAAACAACTCATTCGAGTACTAGGGAAATCTGCTATTAAGGTCGTACTCTTGACTCGATTTTTGAAAAATTTCTTCAAATCTCCATTGATCCTACCCAGGAGATGACGAAAATGAGGTCTGTTCAAAATATATATATATATATATATATATATGATATATACACTGACAGGCAAAAAATTCCACCCACTTTAAAAAAAGTTTTATTTGTATATAATACATGGTTTTTGTAGATATACTTAGTATTTATGAAATTTTATAATCTTTTTTACCTTTAATAGCATTTTATCAATTATTAAATGTTTGTTTACAATTAAAATCAAAATGTGATTGGCTAAAAAATTTTGGAAAAAGAAAATGGAATACGAACCATCGTTATTCCAGAAAAAATTAATGATATCATCGTTTTGTAGCGCGTGTTTCCTCCTCACGCCCTTATTACTTCTTGAAAACGCCTCGGCATACTTTTCACAAGGTGGGAAATGTCCCTTTGCTGGAGAATAGCCCATTCCTCCCGAAGAGCCCTTTCAAGGTCCTGCAGTGTATCAGGAAGTGTTGCGCGCGTTCTTATTCGTCTTCCCAGGTTATCCCATAAATGTTCAATGGTGTTCAAATCTGGAGAACGTGCTGGCCAGGCTAAAACCTCAATGTTGTTCTGATGAAGGAACGTCTGCACTATGCGGGCGACATGTGGGCGTGCATTAGAATAGAACGATCACCGATTTCGTCGAGGATAGGCAACACATGAGGTTCCAAAATCTCATTTACATAGCGAATGGCCGTCAAAGACCCTCCACGAACAACAACCAATTCTGTGCGGCGCTCCATTGAAATCCCAGCCCACACCATTAAGGATCTACGTTGAAAAGGTTGGCTCTGGGTAAAATTACAGGCTGCATATCTTTCATTTCTTCTTCTCCACACCCTTTCACGCCCATCTGGAGATCAAAGAGCGAACCTCGATTCATCTGAAAAAAGTACAGCACTCCATTCGTCCATGGTCCAATTGCTGTGTTCTCTAGCAAAAGCCAGCCGTTTAACTCTATGAGTTCTGGTCAACTCTGGCCCACTTACTGGATGAAAAGCCATTAATCCATGCTCATTCAATCTTCTCCGAACGGTACGTTCAGAAATTTGCACACCTTGAACTTCTTCGAGCTGATTAACAACGGTAAGGTGCCGGTTTCATAAAATTCTTAAAGTCAAAAACCGGTCATCCCGTGATTCTGTTACCCTGGGCCGTCCAGAACCGGGCCTTCTATTGTAAGAACCGGTTTCTCGAAAACGCCTGACGGCGTCCCGTAAGGTTTCATAGGGAACCCCGATGGCATTAGCTGCATATCTGATATAACATCCATCATCAATAAGAGCCACACCACGCGCAACATCTTCAGCACTAAGAGGCATTTTTAAACTTATAAAAGCCGGACACTAAGAAATTCGCAGCAAGAAACAGCACTGAATTAATGATACTGAATAAACATTTTGATTCCATAGAAAGTAAGCATTGGAAACTAGAGTCATTTCATTGAATTAGGGATTAAAGGTTACTGTCCTCTATATTGACATTCCTATTTAAATAAATAGGTAATCTTTTCCAAGTAAAAAGATTACCTATTTATTCATTAAAAACAATATATAAATCCAAAGCAGAAATATTATTAGATAAAAACATGAAAAAAATCAAGTGGGTGGAATTTTTTGCCTGTCAGTGTATATATATATATATATGTCTGTTAATGCTCTAGCGGTCGCAATTTTTGTTTGATCATAACCACAATCAATATTTAATCATTTTATGTAAAAAGAAAGATCAAGTTCATTAATGGCTGAAATCGGACCAGTGGGGGGGGGGATTTTCGAAAATTTTACATATCTCTGTTACTATACCTCAGATCGAAAAAGTATATAGAATCAATCTTATTGCAAATTAAATTTTCTATAATTAGTATTATATACATTTATTCTCTATCTTGAATATTAACCGAGATATTTGCATTTTTATTACGTGTGTGTGGATAACTGACAAGATGAGATCCAGTATTGTATTGAGATCCCGTTTCTGTGTAGCTCTGGTGTAAGCTTTTCCTAACTGTTCTTGTCGTGTAAGTTTTTAGTTTGTGAGAATATGCAAATACCTTCTGTTAACCCGACCCATCCCCTTCTTTAGTTCTTGGACTACTAAAATTTGAGTTATTAAAATATAAATTATTCTGATTCATTATAAATTGCAGTACTAGATATAGTAAATAGTTTGCAATAAAGGTAATGTGTTATATATCAGTAATTGTTTGTCTTTCCGGTGAAGAATATGTCTATCTGTTCATATCTGAGAGCTGGCAGACTTATTTGTTTACAATTCAGAAGCCGTTCCTGTTGGGAGCTTATTAAAATTAACTGAAAGATTTCTCATTACCGTTGTTATTTACTCACGGTAGTGTTAACTGTTAGCAATGTGCAGATTTCTCTATTGTAAACTTCAAGTGGGAAATCTGCTTAGTTTACTCATCCCCTGTGTGACGGACTTTATTTTTAATTTGTTTACAATCAGCAAGAAAATAAGAAATGAATGAAAGCAGAAAATTTGAAGAATATATCTAATTTTGATTTGTACTTGTAGCATTGAACAACGTCCGTGAGCAGTTGATGGAGCGGCTGACTATCTGCCGGCATGAAGCAGCTTGCATAGAGTTCCTTAGCAATTACAACATAACTGCTCTCACCTTGGAATCTAATTTTACTCAGGTAAATATATTATATTGCTCTTTTCTTTAAGTGCCCAGTATTCCCTGGCGCTTTTAAACTCTATTTAAAATGGTATTAATAATAATATTTTAATTTAATACTTTTTTTTTGTTTGTTTCATGCCTAGTTGCTTAATAGGTATCTACCGCAGGTAAATAAATATATTACTCTTAATAATTCTATTAATTTTATTTAGTTGATTTGTTTTTATCTCAATTATTATTTATCTTGTTTCGGTGAATGCTACTGTTGAAACAATATTTATTTTTTCAAGCACAAATACAAATATTACAAGTAGTTAAGCAGTGTTCAGTAAGATTTTCAAAATGCTTAACCCTAGAGTGGGTGCAGATTCAAAGTTACTTGAATGAGCACAGGGACATCTTCAGTTTGGGCAAGGATTTCAACGGATTATAAATTGTAGGAACTCATTTTAAGGGTTTGAATGTTTATTTCACCTAGAAAGCAACATTTATTTGTTGTGCTTTTTTTTAAACAGTAAAGCATTTAGTTTATTTTATATAAACCAAAAAGACCTATGAGTTCCCATGCTCACATGAGGATTAATAGATTCTTCTTCTTTTTTTTTTTTTTGTAGTATATTTTATTTCCTAGCCCTAAGAGAATTGATTTAAAAAAATAAAGGCTAGTCAGTAACCCCTCCATGGGATATCCAAAGTTTTGTACAGGGTGGCATTTGATAGGATAGTTGAAGGATTTAAGGGGTGTAAGAGTAAAGTGATGGATGATGGTCTGTACTAAGCAGAGATGAAGTAGAAAAAAGTGGGGAAATAGAACAAGCATATTGATGAAACGTCATAGAAACTGTTACTTAAAACTAAATAAAGGGGAAGTTGCTTTCACTTAAATACTAAATAAAGTGGGAAGTCGCTATCACTTAGAAACTAAATAAAGGGGAAGTTGCTAATACTTAAAAACTAAATAACGGGGAAGTCGCTATCACTTAAATACTAAATAAAGGGGCAAGTCGCTATCACTTAGAAACTAAATAAAGGGGAAGTTGCTATTACTTAGAAACTAAATAAAGGGGCAAGTCGCTATCACTTAGAAACTAAATAAAGGGGAAGTTGCTATCACTTAAATACTAAATAAAGGGGAAGTTGCTATCACTTAAATACTAAATAAAGGGGAAGTTGCTATTACTTAGAAACTAAATAAAGGGGAAGTAGCTATCACTTAAATACTAAATAAAGGGGAAGTCGCTATTATTTAAATACTAAATAAAGGGGGAAGTCTCTACTACTTTCAAACTAAATATCGCAATACGATTCAAATCTCTTGAAATTCAAAATATCTCTGTTATTATGAATTGGGTCAAAAAATGTTATGTCACTTTATTCTAAGGTTAAATACCAAATATTTTCATTGAACTTTTACAGTGTGAGGTATATGCACATACATTGTGTGATGAAGTCATCTTTTAAGATTTTACGTTCTTACCTTGAAAATGTTTATAAGATCATATTTGTTATCGGATGAAATCGGACCTGGAATAGTGGGGGTTTAGAGAGGGGAGATTTGAAAAATTAATGAATTATGAAATGACATGTTTTGAAATTCTTTACAAATCAACTAAATATAACAAAATTTAACACATGCATACCAATAATTACTAACTCTTAATATTATTATTTATTAACATCCACTTTTAGCAGGTTTCCCTTATGGGAAATCAGCTATCAAGGTTGTTCTCATGACTCGATTTTCAAAACTTTTCTTCAAAGGTCTGTTCAATATTATATATATATATATATATATATATATATATATATATATAATGTCTGTTAACACTCTAGCAGTCGTAATGTTTGCTTGATCGTTACCAAACTCGATATTTAAACGTTTTATGTAAAAATAAAGATCAAGTTCGTTAATGGCTGAAATGGGACCAATGGGAGGGGGGGGGGGTTTGGAGGGGAGGATTTTCAAAATATTTCCTTTACTATACATCAAATCAAAAAATTGTATAGAACCCCAATCTTATTGCAAATTAAATTTACAATAACCATTGTTATATAGATTTATGCTCTATCTTAAATATTAACCGAGATATTTACATTTTTATTAAGTTTGTGTATGCTTACGGACGAGATGAGATCGGCTAACTTCGGTTCTAGTAGTGAGTGGTCATGAGTTTCTGCCAAAAGCTAGTTCGGCCGTTTCCATAACTGTTCGGCTCTCGTGAAATTTCTCTTTTGTAAAAGTTCACGTGGGAAATCTGTTTAGCTTACGCAGCCCCTGCGTGACAGACTTTTTGTTACTAGTTTCTGGCGGGAATCGAACTTACTACTCTAGGTTATCCAGTGAGAATTACTACCTAATTGTTATAAATTTAGTAATTTGTTTAAAAAAAATTGTCATAAAGGTTTATAGTCTGTTAGTTTTTCATGAAGTTGAAATCTATATATATAAAATTGTAACCTCTGTCTGTACATTGATTATTTTCGCGAAATTTCACGATAACTTTTCGTTTCACATGTCATAGACACCATAACTGCATTTTGTTTCTTTGGTGTCTGTTTGTTTGTTTGTTTGTTTATTTGTTTGTTTGTTACCTTTTCACGCATAAATGGCTGAACCGAATTTTATGAAACTTGGTATGTATATTACTACTAGCCCAACTTAGACTTTAGGCTATATTAATATTCTCTAAGACAAACAGGAGTGGGGGTTATAAGGGAGGCCTGAAATTAAAAATAGCGATATTTCGTTTCCTATTGTTTTTAAGCAAATATGTCCATTAAAAAAGTTGTTTATTTTGTTATTTGGAGTAACTTTGGTCATATTCATTTTTGTCTTTTAACAAAGTATAAACGAGATATACACTATAAACTAAAGCGGGAGTCAACGATTTCATTGAGCGCTAACGAGTAAACCGATCTTACAAAAACTCGGTATGTCAATTAGCATTAATTCTTCCATGATTATAAGCTATATTAAAATTCTTAGGTTAGAACGGGAGTGGGGGTTATAAGGGAGGCCTGAAATAAAAATTCACGATATTTCATTGTCTATTTGTCAACGGGAAATATGACAATTTGGAGGACAGTGAAGACTTACATAAAAAATTAATTTTATTATTAACAAATGCCAACAACGGGAATTAACCCTAAACACTGGGACGGGTAAATGTCAAAATATTGTGCAAATTAAAGCCTTGCCAAAAAAATACCATCACCATTCAGCCTCAAATCAATTCCCGGGCGAAGCCGGGTATCTGAGCTAGTTAGGAATAAAGACAATTCCTGCAATTATTTTTCAATCAGCCTTTCTTTGAATGTTTTAAATTGCCTAGAATGCCTCTTCAGGAGCTCAAAGAGCAATGTAAACCTTTATTTGTGCATGGCATTATAGGCAAAACTAAATTTATAATATGTTATTTCAAATTAGACCCTCTGTCGGTTTAAGAAATATTGGTCATGGAATTTTGGAAAGTTCTTTAATTTTACTAATATAGGTAACGGAAGATGCATTTCATTTAATGCTTGATGGAATGTTCATTTGGGCAGGTGCATATCATTAACTTTACTTATTGTGCTTATTTTTTACTAATTTAATTAGGTACTGTAATGAAATACAGCATATGAGTATGTCTCAGAAAATTATGGCCTTACAATTGGAGACATCAAGCAAACTCCAAGCATGACAGTCAGTATTAATAATCACAATTTGCGTAAACCTTATCACTTTAGATCGTTTCAAATGCTACATGCAACATCGCACTATCTAACATTTATTCTTTGCAAAACAAAACAGCTTCTCCGTTAGTTCATGCTACAAAAATTAACTTCATCCTTGTAAAATTCAAAAAATCAAACTTACTTTTTTCCCCTTCTACTACAAACACGAATACTGAAACATAATTACAGAAAACAGGTCAGGACTTTTCATATATACAGATGGCTCAAAATATGCAGACACCAGTGAGGCCAACAATGAAGGCTAGGAAACCTGAAAATTCAAAAATTCTGTAACTTTTTTGTGCAATTAGAGTAGTTGATCCGTAACACAAAACTATTTTTCGTCCGTGCGGAACTACGATTTAAAGGGGTAAAATCACCCCCTGAAAAAAAGCCGAGACAAATTTCTGAGCAAATATTGTTAAAACGGTAATAGATATAAGAAAAGTTTCAAATTATAGTTTTATGATTTTTAATGTACTTTAAAAAACTGCAATCAGATTTTTTTTAAATATTATATTTTTCAAAAACATTTAGCTCCTCCCCGCCTAAGTTTTATTTTTTTTTTTTAATTTGTTTAATAATGAATTAAATAGGATATTTAACAACAAATTCAACCATATACAATAAAGTTGTATTCTGATCACATTTTTCCAAAATAAGCTGCAAATACCTTTATTGTATATCGCTGCACAGCACACCTCATTTATCACTTCATGGCACTTGCTACTTACAGCGACAGTTTGTTCTTCATCTCTCTCATTAAGGCAGCTATTATTTATCAAAAATAAATTAAATATTGAAATTTATATGTTTTAATTATATGCCTGTGTATACAAATAATTTATTTAATTGGCATGCCTAAAAAAATTTAAACAGCTATTGAGGATGTAATCATGGCACGATTTTCCAAAAATGTTACCATTGATCCAACCCAGTAAATGAGGTCTGTTCTAAATTACACACACACACACACACACACACACACACACACACACACACACACACACACACACATATATATATATATATATATATATATATATATATATATATATATATATTGGTCTGTTCATCATGCTCTAGTGAAAACAATTTTTGTTTGGTTGCTACCAAACTCTTTATTTAAATATTTTATAATTTTTTTATGAATTTTCAAAATTGTAAACCGCTAAACTCTCTTGTTATTATAAGTCTGATGGAAAAATTGTATTGAAGCTATCTTATTACAAATTTAATTGCATATGAATATTGTTTTATACGTATTTTCAACAGGAATATTAGCCGAGATATTTGTCGGTTTGAAATATTTGAGTTTATAATTTACAGTTGGTACACTCCCACTCCTAATCATATCATACTAAAAATAAGCTGTTATATTATGAGCAACTTTATTCAAAGCTTAAATACCAAATATTGTTTACAAGTGGCTTTTATTATGCGAGACACATGCAAATTTGCTGTTTGATGTATCATCAATTAAGATTTTATGTTCTAACTTGAAAATGTTTATTTGTTCTACACCATACTCTATATTTAATTGTTTCATTCAACACTAAAGATCATATTAGTTAATGGCGGAAATCAGACCGGAATAGGGGGGTATTAGAAAATTGAGAATATTTTCGTTATGAGTCAGATCGGTAAATGCTATAAAACCATTCTTGTTAAACTATTGATGCTGGGACATCTGCTTAGTTTATGCAAACCCCGAGTAACTTTTTAACACTCTTACCGAAACATGAATTCCGTGACGTAAACCGAATCATCTGGTCGCACAGACCGGGAAGGGTTAATACTAATTCACATCAACAAATTCATTATTTTAATTTATTGTTTCAATAACTTGTATCAAATTTAATCTATTATTGTCAATTTAAATCCTTTCATTGAAATCGCTGTCATCCGTACGATATATAGATTGTGACGATGAGCGTTTTATTGGTTCATGGCTCGTGGAAGGCTCCATAGCAAATCATATACTATGTAAAACATACCCGAAAATAATATTACGAGCTATAATGAAAGGTACACGACATACGTAAACCGAATTACCCCGTATCGTAGACCAGCAATACGTAGGCTGTTACCCAAAACAAGAGGAACACGAGACCGGAGCAAAACGTGCAATAGCTAGTCAAGGTCGAATGGCGTTGACAAACTAACCCAAAACACTTCCTGAGGGTGGAGGAAGGAAAGACTCACAGCTGAGGTGGACAGCCCACCAATACTAGCAGGTCTACCAATACATGAAATATGAAAATCTCTACTGTCCTCTCAGACCGGTGTTTCAGTAAAAGTGTTAAAAATATAACTACAAATCGTATACACAGAAAATTTAAGGTTTAATAAAGTTGACACAGGGACAAAAACCCTCAGAAAATATTAAATTACATTTTGACAATATCTAATTACTTTCTAGCTTCCTGATGTTACGCTGAGCCTTCATAATGTGTCTGGACTCCTGGCAAATGATATAGAAACTGAAGTGATAAAAGGAAGGGATCAGTTCGACCATATCAAACTGAACATACAGCGCTCCGTAGACAGGACCATCCCTGATATAGCGAGAGAAATAGCCAAAGCAGGTAAGCTATCGTCTTATCTAATCGTTCTTAATTCAGGTGTAGACAGCACTTAAGTATATCTTCATGCAGTTTTGAAGAACTCATTAGCAGATTTACCGTTAGGGAAATGAGCTATGGAGGTTGTACTCAAGTTGTTATTTTCTAAGTGTTTCCTTAAATGTCCATCAATCCTACTCAGGAGATGACAAAAATGAGGTCCGATCAATATATATATATATATATATACTAGCTCAGATACCCGGCTTCGCCCGGAAATTCATTTGAGGCTGAATGGTGATGATATTTTTTAGCATGCTTTACATTGCACAATATTTTGACATTTACCCGTCCCAGTGTTTAGGGTTAATACCCGTCGTTGCTGTGGACTTGCTAATAATAGAATTATTTGTTGGATAAGGCTTCACAGACTTTGATATTTTTATATTTCCCGTCTCTTATTCATGTAAATATGGTGAATTTTTATTTCAGGCCTCGCTTTTAACCCCCCTCCCGTTCGAACCTAAAAATTTTAATATAACTTATAATCATGGAAGAATTAATGCTAATTGACATACCGAGTTTTGTTAAGGTCGGTTCAGCCGTTAGTGCCCGCTAAAGTTTTAACGTATAACTCATTTATACTTAGGTATACGACAAAAGTTTATATAACAAAGGTTATTCCAAATAACAAAATAAACAGCTTTTGATATGTTTATATTTGCGGAAAAACCAATAGGAAACGAAATATCGCTATTTTTAATTTCAGGCTTCCCTTATAACCCCCACTCCTGCCCGTCCATAGAAATGTTGGTATGGCTTATTATAATGAAGGCCTCACTGCTAATACACAAACCGAGTTTTATTTAGTTCAGTTGAATCTTTTTTGGCAAATAATATTGTTGACTCCCGCTATAATTTTTAGCGTATAACGCATTTAAACTTCGGTATACGACAAAAGTGTATATAACAAAAGTTATTCTAAATAACAAAATAAACAACTTTTGTTATGTGCATATTTACCGCAAAATCAATAGGAAACGAAATATCACTATTTTTAATTTCAGGCCTCCCTTATAACCCCCACTCCTGTTCGTCTCAGAGAATATTAACATAGCCTAAAGTCTAAGTTGGGTTAGTAGTAATATACATACCAAGTTTCATAAAATTCGGTTCAGCCGTTTATGCGTGAAAAGGTAACAAACAAACAAACAAACAAACAAACAAACAAACAAACAAACAAACAAACACGAAAGAAACAAAATGCAGATATGGTGTCTATGACATGTGAAACGAAAAGTTATCGTGAAATTTCGCGAAAAAAATCAATGTACAGACAGAGGTTACAATTTTATATATATATAGATATATATATATATTTATGTTTTAACACCCTAGCGGTCACAATTTTTGTGTTTCAAAAAGAAAGATCAAGTTCGTTAATGGCAGAAGTTGGACTAGAGGGAGGGGGAGGTGTTTAGATAAAAAACAATAATTGAACTAGAGGGAGGGGGAGAGGTTTAGATAAATAGCAGAAATTGGACTAGAGGGAGGGGGAGGTGTTTAGATAAATACCAGAAATTGGGCTAGAGGGAGGGGGGAGGTGTTTAGATAAATATCAGAAATTGGACTAGAGAGAGGGGAGGTGTTTAGATAAATACCAGAAATTGGGCTAGAGGGAGGGGGAGGTGTTTAAATAGCAGAAATTGGACTAGAGGGAGGGGAGGTGTTTAAATAGCAGAAATTGGACTAGAGGGAGGGGAGGTGTTTAAATAGCAGAAATTGTATAATTATTTCCATAATGTAATTTATTTCACAAAATGTTCCGTGTGTCGATTTCAAGAGATGTGGACATTATTATAAAAATATAATGATGTTAACTACTGAAATGGCAGACCACATGGGGGCAACCAAAAATTGGATAAAACTCATAATATTCTAAATGAACTTTATGCTGGCATTACTTCAAAATATGAAATATAAGGTCATTTATAACTGAAATATGCAATGCAATATCGGATTCATTTCAAGTTTGTAAAACTAAAGATCAAGTTCATTTAAGGCTGAAATTGGACCATTGAGGAGAGGGGGGGGGCTAGAGGGGAATTTCAAAAATTCAAAATATCTCCGTTATTAAACATACATTGTATAGGAAAATTGTATAGAACCAATATTATTCCAAATTTGATGTTTTATAAATGTTGTTATATACATGTTTTCTCATCTTCAATATTATCTTAGAAATTGGTATATTTTAGATTTCAGCCTTCAGTAAACACCCACTTTTAGTCATTGAATTTTAAGAATAAGAAAGTATATCATGAAACATTTTATTCCAGGCATAAATACTAAATATTTTTTACAACGGTCATGAATGAAGATTTTATTGACTGGTCACTTCTACTCATCGGATTTTTTGTAAATAGAGATTATATGCTGAGATGAGATCAGTAGTGTGTCATTCCAACTTGTGGGAAATCTGCTTAGTTTACGCACCTTCTGCAAGATGCCTTTTTTTAATGAAATTGCTTACGGAAATCTTTAACCAACCTCTCTTTGACGCTTATTTATTTTTCCTCATTTCTTTTTAAATCAATATTAATTCATAAATTCGACTTTCAGGTAAAATACTGCAAAGAAACGCTGACAACGTGACTCAGGTGTTGGATAATATTGAAAGCATGATTGACAAAAATTCCTACAGGCCTATCGACCAAGCCGAGAGTATATTTAGACAATACGCACATTATAGGTATCACCTTATTATTATTATGACATTTTTAATGAGTTAGTCATAAAGTCTTTTTTCAATTGTTATTTTGTGTAATTTTTTTCTTGCAGATATTATCTTGGTTTGGGTGTGAGCCTTGTTTTAGTAAGCGTTCTCTTCTCACTGGGCATAGGGCTGCTATGCGGCTACTGTGGGCGGAGGCCTGACTTGATGTACAGCGAGGACTGCTGTGACAAAGGAACTGCTGCAAGATTTCTTATGATGTCAGTTATTCTTTGTATAATTTTTATTATTTTTTTTTTATTTAAGACTAGCTAAGGTACCCAATGATGCCCGGGAAATCACTGTGGACTGACTAATGATTTTATTTTCATAGCAAGACTTCCTGAATAACATTTTAAACAATCATATTGAGTTTAAGTGCATAGTGCCTTTTGTCATAATGACATTACCAAGTAACATTTAATAGATAACTATTACTAGATAGTACATACGCTATTTCAATAATATGAACATATCGGAAGAAATAAGATAATATATACCAGAATTGAAGAGTTTGATTCCACACAACTTCTGCGCCTCATGTGCAAATTCTGCACGACCTTGTATCAATAATACATATAAAAATTAAATAATCGAAAGGCTTTTATAGTTTACATTTCTATTGAAAATAAATAATACATGCAGTGGGGGGGGGGAGATTTATAACCTCACTAATCCGAATTATACTTAGAACTATCATGTAACTCAAGAAACATACCATCATTTGTCATAATATGCCTACATCTAGTAAACTTAACTCTAAAAAAATTCTACTTTACTCTTATAAACTTAGTACTAATAAAATTGGTCTCCTGCAATAGTATTTAGTTTATTTCATGTTTATACTGTGCAACAGTGTATATAAGAAAGTTACTTTCAATATAAAAATAATCAACTTTCTTAGGTGTTTTTGATTTTTTTGACGAAAAACAATGGCAATTTTTCATTTCATGTCTTAGGACACCTTCCTCTAGAAATGTTAATATAGTTTATTTTCATGGAGGAGATGATGCTAATTTGCATATCGAGTTTTGTTTAGTTTGGTCTTAGTCTGAGTCTTTTGTAGCGAATAACATTTTTGCCTCCCGCTATAGTTTTTAGAATATATCATATACGACAAATGCGTATATAATAAAATTACTCTTAATAATAAAATAAACAACTTCTGTTATGAGCATGTTTGCCGAAAAACCAATAGGAAACCAAATATATCGATATTATTTTAGCCATTAGAAAAGTTAATATGGTCCTTAAGTTTTCTAATGTTCTGCACAAATAGGGATATATATATATATATATATATATATATATATATATATATATATATATATATTAATATGCTGTCTCATTGATTTTAATATTTTTATGAGATGTCACCCTCATGTAAAAATATTTCTTTATCACTCAGTTTTTAATATAAGTCATGTATAGCCCGGTATAGGATTTTGCGAGCATTTTGAATCGTCTGTCTTAATTGCAACGAGATGCATCTTTTCTGCCGTTCTTACCAGTGTCTTGGTTGTGCTCACAAAATACCAAAGGGTAAGATCTTCAAATTTATAATTTTAATGCAGATTCAAGTTACCAACCTTTTGCATCACCCACCATGCCTTGATAATTAAAAGTCTATTGAAGATTAATTACAGATAATTGTTTCCTTATACGTTATAAAATTTAATTTAAAATTATATAATTTGAAGTTTGGTTTTGGAATAAAACTTATATATATAATTCTATAATTTAAAGCCACAAGCCCGTTTTACACCTGAATTAATCGGGCAGAACCGCTCGGTGGATTTTCGAGATCCGGGTACCGTTTTGTTCGTCATGGTCGCTTTTTGCTTTGAAAAATTGTCGGATTCGAGGTAGCTCCCTCTCCCAAAGAGATAATCCCCTCCGAAATTTTTTATTCCCAGCCTCCCCCGCGACGCCTTAAATTCGCTATTTCTCTGCCCGTTCCGAGTATCGCTTTACCGACCGGGGGAAAAACTCTCGGATAGACACCCTTTCGTTCGACGCCTCAAACGCCTCAAACGCGAATAACCGCCCACTCCCGTCCCGACAAATGACGATCGAACTCGAAAGTATACTTTTTCTTGCGACCCGCCAAACTCCCGTTCTATCGCCTCATTTTTTCTTTTCGAATCGTCGTATTTCAGCTCGAGCGTACGGTCTAGGTAGCCACCGAGCCGATTTCCCCTACCGCACTCCGCCGCCCTGTACGGACCCTCCGAAATCGACCCTCCTAAAACTCCTCTCTTTCCGCCGCTCTCCCTCCTCTCCCGTTGGGCCTATGCCCACGCCGATTTCGGCCCCTTCTCCGGCTATCGCTCCGCTACCGACGCCCAAAGACCAACTCGGTCTCCGGTCGTTGGCCGACGAGAAAAAAATTGACGATCGAAAAATTCCATAAATATTCGCCTAAATCGAGGCGTTTAAGCCCTCACGATTTAGGTGGCGCGTCGTTCGACCAGTCGGAATACGCGTCGAGACGAGCTTCACAGAGGTCGAGCCGGGAAAAAAAATCCCCGTTCGAATTGGGGGAGTGAGGATTTTCTAAAGGTGAATTTTTGAGAAAAGTGGTCAAAATCGCCGAATCCGAAAGTGCGCGTTTCGCAGGTGAATTATTCGGCCAGATCGGCTGGACGTAGGGAAAAACTGATGCGCTCACTTTGTTGGGCGTATACGGGTTTCTTCTTTGAAAAATTGTTGAATCTTCGATATCTCCACTATGGGAGCAGCTACGGACCCTCAAAGTCGGCCAATTCGACACTTTTTTGATTACTCTTTGGGGCGTAACTGACGCTCATTTTTAGTCACGGTCGCGAGATTTGGCAGAGTTGTGTCCGGATAGATTACGAATCGAGTCGTGTGCGACACTTTGCGCCCTCTTTTAATTTCCGTGTTAAAATTTTTAATTTTCCTGAAATCGCCTGTTTTCCGGGAGTTTTTCGAAAAACCTGAATTATTCGGGGCCCGGCACACTTGCGGTAGGGGCTTATCGCACCTCATTTTGAAGCTCCGAGAGTCGTGATATAGAGAAAATTCCGAAAACCCGGGATTTATGTCTCTGGGCCGAGATAAGCCCTCCTGAAAAAAGGCTACTTTCGAAACGACCCCTTTTTTTCAGGGGGCCCTTGCTCCCCGGAATTGGGGCCAGGAAAGTTCGGATTCGAGCCGGTGACTCTCCAAAGACTGGTCTTTAACCGATTTCGGCCCCTTCTCCGGCTATCGCTCCGCTACCGACGCCCAAAGACCACCTCGGTCTCCGGTCGAAGGGCGAAGGGCGAGGTTAATGGAAATGTAATGAAATGTTAATATGTTTATCTAATGTATGTCGTTAGAGTTTAAGTATGTCGTCTAAATAAAGCTGCTAGCCGTAGCGAGAGGTTTTTCACTTTCAAACACTTTTTTAATATAAAAATTTATTTTAAGCTAATTGAATTTCAAAATGGTTGTTTTTCTTCATTTATAGTTATGTATTTGCATTATTATTGTTGATTGTTTTGACTTATTTCTATTATTAGTCTAGAACTATTTGTTTTGTAAAGACGTGTAATGCGCAGCCTACCAGATAATCAAAGAACTAAAACGACTTCTTTTCCTTCTCTTATTTTTCCTTTTCATTTCATAACTCTCAATGTTTATTATTTGCAAAAACTTTTAATTCCTTATTTCACTTATGTTATAACTTTACTTATGTTTACTTATGGCAATTGTTGACATTTAAATAATCTTTTCCTACTTCCCCTTTTTACAAAAGTAAATTAAACGGTTTATTGTAATGGATATTTTTATAGGTAATGTACTTGGTAACGATTTCATAATATGTAAATTTAATTATACAATTTAAATCAATTTTTTTCTCTTATTATTAAGGTTTTCGTGAATATAGTCATTTATTTTTCGTCAGGTAAATAGTGCAACTTTTTTCATCTTCTTTCTTCTTGAATGACACGAAATAAATTATTTCCCAACCGAATGGGGATCATTTCTTTCAGATGAACTTTACAGATGTAACGATAAGAATTACGAATCTGGAAAATACATGTATAATTAAAATTATGAAATGACGAGGGTGAAGCCCGAGTCGATTTACGGCGATCCCGAAGGGATCGCTGTACGTGTTGTGGCGCTGCCGAAGGCAGCGCTTTTTTAAGGGGGTCAAGGGGGCGTAGCCCCCTTGCTGGCGTGAGCTAGTTTATTTTAATAGTGAAAACAGGCCACTTCCTGCATTTTACATAAGTATTTCAGTTGAATTGTGCATATGACTCAAAGTTGAGATTTTGTGCACCATTTCATCTGTCATAACGTATGCTAATAAAGTGATGTTATGTTTCAGGGCTGTGTGGATAATGTTTCTATCGTTTACTGCTCTCGTAGCTGTTACACTTGGCTACATGGTGTCTGGTTCTGTGGCCGATCGGGTTGTATGCAACGGGCTCAGGAACCCTCATAACTCTACTACGTTTGCAGTTCTCGATCAGCTTGTCGACCTCTCCAGCCTATATCCTTCTTCTAATAAACAACTCAACCTCAGCACAATAATAAGGTGTCTATTTTATAATGTTATTTAATACTTTATAAGGTAAATTATATTAGATTTTATCTAACCTTAGCATAGTCCTAAATCTGAATCTGTGAACTGTTGGAGTCATATGTCCAAATGATGTGGCAAACTATAGGTCCCATGGTGTAAATCCTGGATTCCCAAATTTATACAAGTTCTTCTTTGAAACTTTCAAGATTCTGTTTAAAGTTGTGTTACATATACCAACTTGTAGAATGACTAATATAGGAAGTATCATTGTTGTACTTTTAAAAAACTCAACAAGTCAATAAGCATAATATTTGACCTCAAATCACACTTAGTTGAGGTTTTTGCTGTAGAAGGACCAGAAATTCTATGAACTCGGGATCATGAAGTTACCAGAAAGATGGCAAAAGGTCGTTAAACAGAATGGAAGATATTTGATTGATTAAAGTTCATTATTTGAATTGAAAAAAATTGAGTTTTATTTCACACTAAAAAACCGAAAATACTTTCTTGCCAACCCCAATAAATAACAAATAACAATAATACGTCCCTTGAATATGGAGCATGTCTATTCAGTACAGCTTAATGCTTAGGCACTCGGATTTACTGACACACCATAGTTTCCGTTTATAACTATGAATGCTAAATATGTAAGTAATTATTGAGATGTGAAAAATACTAGAACGTTGTGCGTTATGATGCCTTAAAATACATATTTTATCACATTCATTATCAGCGTTTAAAGATAACCCTTATACAGTCAGCTGATTCAGCTGCTCAATACATTTGCTTTTAACCTTCAAGTGGGATTTGTACTGAACTATTTTTGTTTATCTTAAAGAAATCTAAAAAATGTTCCGGGGTTCAGCCATGTTAAAGCGTTGCCTTTAATCTCACACAGTAAACCTAGAGTGGCAAGTTCCCCAGATTCCCGCATAGGCAATAGGAATTTATTTAGTGATGAACTCATTAAATAAAAGTCCGTCACACAGGGGCTTCGTAAACTAAGCAGATTTCCCACGTGAAGTTTAGTAATAGATAAATATACATACTAGTAACACAACAATACCGTAAATAAATACAAACGGAAATAAAAAATGTTTCATCCAATTTCAATATCCTGCTGACAGGAAGCGTTAGGTTAGAAATGTAAACAATCAGGTCTGCCCGCCTCACACCGGAAAGAAAAACAATTACTGAAATATATCAGAATATAACACATTAATTTTATTGAGAACTATTTACTATATCTAGTACTGTAAATAATAATGAGTCAGAATAATTGTTATCTCAATCAATAAAATTGTAGTAGTCCTAAACTTTACGATGGGGGGGGGGAGTCACCAGGACATATTTGCATGTATCTCGTATAATAAAGGTCTCTTGAATACAATTTTTGGTATTTAAACTTCCAATAATGTGATTTATTATGTAGCCGAATATTGTTTACATAACATGAGTAGAAGTGGTGGTTTGTTGAAAAATGCAAATATCTCGTTTAATATTCAAGATAGAGAATAAACGTATATAACAATATTTATTGCGAGTTTAATTTGCAATAAGATTGGTTATAAACAACTTTTTCGATCCAATGCATAATAACGGAGATATTTTGAATTTTCGAAAATCCCCCCTCTGAACCCCCCCTCGCTCTGGTCCGATTTCTGCCAATAACGAACTTGATATTCCTTTTTACATAAAACGATTAAATTCCGAGTTTGATAACGATCAAACAAAAATTTCAACCGATAGAGCGTTAACAGACAAATTGATATAACTATAATTTTTAACAGACCTCATTTTCGTCATCTCCTGGGTAGGATCGATGAACATTTGAAGAAATTTTTTAAAAATCGCGTCATGAGTAAGACCTCAATAGCTGATTTCCCTTGAGGGAAATCTGCTAAATTCCTTAGTCCCACCCTGGCTAGAAAAGGGTGGTAACCTGTAGATAAGACATCCCAATTAGCCAAAGTAGCAAAAAGTGGACATTAATAAATAATAATAAATATGTTCCATGACATTTTCTGGATGGATATATTTGTCATGGTTGGAATCATTTTTCACGAGGTTTTTGAACAGAGGTATCATTTTGTCTTTCTAAGTCCTATACTAATTAATTTTATTAAGTCTGAAGTCGGTCTAAAATAGTTTAAATTTGTATTATTTTTTTTTTTCATTCTAGGGAATGTGAAAAAAATGCTAGCGTGTATAAAGTGCTCGGGATCGAATCAGATTCAATGTCTGAATACGCTGCACAATTCAACATGCCCGAGCGAGTCCGCCAGCTGGCCGATTCTATAGTCCTCACGTCTGATATTGTTATAGTCACACCGGAAGCTGAAAGGCAGCTCAAAGCCCTAGCTGCATCACCTCTTAACACCATTGACTTATCAGTATATACATCTGTGGTAAGTAGACTTTATTAGAGAAATAATTAATTATGCTCAGGGTGTCTACAAGTCCCAAAAATGATGAAACTCCTTAAGCCGTGAGATAAGTTCTGCAAATTGTGAAATTCATACGAATTAAGTAATTTTCAAAAAGTCCGTCACGTAGGGCTGCATAAACTAAGCAGATTTCCCACGTGACGTTTTCCAGTAGATATATCTGCCCAATAACACCTGTAGTAATAAGGTATATCTAAACCTATTCAAGAGGGACGAATAGTTATGGAAACGGCAGCCAGAGCTCTCGGCGGAAATTCATGAACATAGCCGAATCCTGACGACAACACACAGAATACATATACAAATATCTCGGTTAATATTCAAGATATAGAATAAATGTATAGAACAATATTTATAGTAAATTTAATTTGCAATGAGATTGATTCTATACAATTTTTCGATCCGACGGAGATATTGTGAATTTTCCTCTAAACCGCCCTCCCACTGGTCCGATTTCAGCCATTAACGAACTTGATCTTCCTTTTTACATAAAACGATTAAATTCCGAGTTTGGAAACGATCAAACAAAAATTGCGACCGCTAGAGCGTTAACAGAAAAATATAAATATATATATATATATATATATATATATATATATATATATATATAATTTTGAACGGACCTCATTTTCGTCATCTACCTGGGTAGGATCGATGGACATTTGATTACATTTTTCGAAACTCGCGTCATGAGTACGACCTCAATAGCTGATTTCTCTTAAGGGAAATCTGCTAAAAAAAAATGTGGACAAATGATGTCAAGCTTTCTGTCATAGGGTCAATCCATTTCAAGTCAACCAGAAAATATTAATTTTTAATTAATATTAATTGGTTGCTTCACTATTTTTAACAAATCAGATTTTTTTTTTATACAATACCTTACATGTTGAAAGTTGAAAATCGTCATTTTAAAAATTTTACTGCCATATAAGTCAAGTAAATGTATATATATACAGTCATACATAAATTTACTAGACTTTAATATACTTTACCACAAAATAGAACAAAAATATTATTACTAAAAATATGCTGCTAAGTTATCAAACTAAATAACATTATATTGGAATCAACAAATTTTAGTTTTAAAATGCTGTATCTAAATAAAAAATTTCAAAATAAAAACAAGAGTTTTGTAATTTTACATACCATGAATTTAATTTTATTCATGACAGGTAAGAAATAAATAATATATATGAATGGAAAATATAATTGGTAGTAAAATTATTATTTAAAAGAGAGATAAGAAATAGCATTTATGTTGACATTTGGAGCTTCTATACTTGTATTTCGTGATGCTTATATTTTGTTTGTAAAAAATATAGTTAACCAGATATTACTTTGGGTATTTAAATGATTAATTTTTATTTTTTCCAGCTTAATGACAGAATTACTTCTATTCACTTACTGCAGCTAGCCGCAGCTTTGAATGAAACTGCAGCCAGGCTTCCTCCGAGTCAACAAAATGTAAGTTGATGTTTCCAATTTTCTTTAAACTTAAAAGTATTATTGGAAAATTGGTTAGTTCTCTTTAAACCTAATAAGGTCCTGAGCTTATCTGAGAATGTTATGAACATTATCTGAGAACTGGTCGACATGGTATTTCCTCAAATAAATTTATATGCCTCGAAATCTTATTGACCCACCCCTTTAACCATTTCCAGCTGGTGGACTGCTATCCCTACCCTGAGCACATCAGTTATACCCTTGCTAAGTGTTAGGACTCCTTTATCACCTACTTTTTAGTAGGGACATTTTATCACCTACTGTATACCTACAAATACAGATAAAACAAAAGTGATACTCATTATATGCAAAGATATTAAATAAAATAGTTTTACAACTTGAATCTTAAAGAATTTAAACATTTAGGATAATCAATATTAAATTATAATATGTGCCTCTGTAGGTTTACCATGTGAGATTAACCCTCCGTCGAGCACACCTCTTGACGAAAGAAAATCGGGCGCACCCGGCCTGAGAAGCCACTCACATATTTTAAGCCCCCACTACCTAACTAATTAATTTTAATTTAAAACACTGGTAGGACAGACTTCGTTTTCCTGGCCTCTCGGGCTAGCTGCGCCCGACGGAGGGTTATGGCCAATGCTTTAACTCTTATGACTAGCCTAGGCCTCTAGTATTTGGACTGTACTTCATTAGTGTTAATTGAAATTTTTATTTCTTGACGTATCAATCTAAATCAGCTGACTTGAGCCGCCATACTTAGCAAGCTGTTCTCACAGTTAGTGGAAAGTTCTGTGTAACGATGTAATCATTGTTTTAGTTACCTCTTAGTGTTCTACATTTTCCTGATGTGGAGTCTTGTAGGTGCAAAACTTCTTCAGAAATAAAAATGGTTTTAATAATTTGATTTTTTTTAAACAAATTTCCCTTAGGGGAAATCAGCTATTGAGGTCGTACTCATGACACGATTTTTAAAAACTTTCTTATATATATATATATATATATATATATATATATATATTGTCTGTTAACATTCTAGCGGTCGCAACTTTTGTCGATTGTTACTAAACTCGATATTTAATCGTTTTATGTGAAAAGAAAAATAAAGTTCGTTAACGACTGAAATCAGACCAGTGGGTGGGAAATTTTTGAAAATTTGAAATATCCCCGTTGCTCAGTGTGAGATAGCTGTTGGATCAAAAAATTGTATAGAAGCATTATTATTGCGAATTAAATGTACTAAAAATGTTGTTATATACATTTATTCTCTATTTTGAATATTAACCGAGTTCTTTTCAGTTTTCAGCCTTCAGCAAACCCCCAGTTCTACTCATATCACATAAACAATACTCTGTTATATGATAAACCTCTTTATTTGAAGCTTAAATACCAAATATTGTTTTCAAGAGACCTTTATTATATATGTCTATCTGTTCAGCTCTGAGTGGTTGGCAGACCTGTTTGTTTACAGTTCGATGCTTTCTGTTCAGATATTATTAAAATTGACTGAAAGATTTCTCATTACCGTGTGTATTTATTCACTTAATATTCTCGGTGGTGTTAAGTGTTACCAGTATGTAGGTTTATTTATTGTAAAACTTCACATGAAAAATCTGCTTAGTTCTTAGCTGCCTGCATGACGGACTTTTCTTTTTTTGTTCACCTCCCACCAATGGTTGGCTAAGTGAATTTAATAGATAATTTTTTTACATATTGAAGGATGTGAATTTTATTTAGGTTGTAAATAATGTGTTTTCAGGTGAAACATGAGCTAGAGACACAGGCTATGTACCTGGAGGTGCACCAGGAGAGGCAGGTAGGGCTAATGGTCCGTTTATCTAGAGACCTTCATGATAATGCTACTGCTCTATCTCACCACCTCAGGTTTAATCACTCTTCACTCAGCGATGCTGTAGATTCACTCCTTCTAGATCTACGCCAGGCACAGTCTATGCTCAACTCTCAAGGACCGGCCATCGTCAGGGCGGTAAGAATTTATTAGTATTTATATTTTTTTTAGCTTTTCTTATTTAACAATTTTTATTGAGGCTTTACTCAACCCGATTTTTGATATCTCTTCAATTAATTATTAATCCTGTAATTCTAACCTATATATAACATACCTTAGTTTCTTCTTCCAAGGAAGCTGGGTGGTAGAGGAACGAATTAATTTGGATCAAAAAATACAAAAACATGAATAACTAAAACAACTATTACATCTAAGACTTAATTTAAAAAACGAGCTAAAAAGAAATAGAATAGGTATACCAAAGGAAAGTGTCCATGGCAGAAACAACATTAAATAAAACTAAATAATCGATAGAGAGGAATAGAGTGTAGTCTAAATTCTCTCATAGAGACGACACATCCTTCCTCTAGAACAACTTCATCAAAACTAATAAGGAGTTGTAGCAATCTGGCTGTGGCAATAGCCACATCCAAACCACTTGCAAAGTACATTAGTTGGATATAGCAAGGTAGTAGAGGATTGTTGAGGAATACAAAACAAACAAAAATGTCTCCTACCTATGCACACATATTTAAAATGCTTGAAACTCATTGACCTTCCATCTTTTTGGTTTTCCCCAACCCTCCCCCCACATCCCCACTTACCTCTGCCTTATCCTTCATTCACAATGTAGTCTCCACCAAATGCAGTTTGTGCTCCCTGCTCCTCCTCTATATGAAACTGTATGTACCTTATCTAATTCTTTCAATTTATCTGTTTTTTATTTTTATTTTATTATGTTTACATCCACCCCCACCTTGTTTCGTTTTATAGTCACATGTCATTTCTCATATAAAATAATGTCTTTGAATTTTACGGCCATACTACATTTAAAATAGAATATTATGTTGTTGTTTTTTCCACAATTGTTCAGAAATTAGTTCACTTCTTTTGCTTTGTTTATTATTCAGCTCTGAAGAAGGGGACCAATGGTGCCCGAAACTGTAAGCACTTCCAATAAAATTCTCTATAAGAAGAATTAAGAAACCATTCTTTAGCCGACGGCCAACAATCCTCTACTAGCTCACTTGCAAAGAATTTAGGAATTCACTGACAATCGACTCTTGATCAAACTTAAATAAATATAAATGTAATTATAATTAAAAAATTCAATAATAATAAATGTAATAAATATTACAGGTTGACTGTCCAACATAAGATAGCTCATATTATCCCTCTTCCTCAGGACACCCAATACGAGTTATCTCACAGTTTCTTGACTTGTCATTTTTGCACTGCTACGATTTGTGTTTGTCAACTATGAAGTAATTTGTAGGACTGTAAAAAACATCCTGTAAACTTTTTAATGATTGTTTTGTTAGTATGTTTAATAATATAGTATGATTAAATCAATTTGGCCTTTTGGAACATAATCTGAAAAGTGTTGTGCCAATTAACGTATTAAAGCAAGATAATGGGGACAATTGTGTCTAATTAAACTAAGTTACAAAGAAATAAAAACTGATGGTTGAGGATTAGTGAGATGTCACCAGGAGCCAGTCTCTCCTCCAGGATGTCTACAAACTTACCGTCTCAATTCCTTCATGAGTTTGCCCTTTTAGCAAATTTCCCTTAAGGGACATCAGCTATTGAGGTTGTACTCATGATGCAGTTTTTGAAAAATTTCTTTAAATGTACATTGATACTACCTATTAGATGAAGAAAATGAGGTCCGTTCAAAATTATATATTTGTCTGTTACCGTTCTAGCAGTCCCAATTTTTGTCTTATCACTACCAAACTCAATATATAAGCATTTCATGTAAAGATTGGGGGGTCATTTTGAAAGTTCGAAATATCTCCATTATTGTACACCGTATCAAAAAATTGTATAGAATCAAACTTATTGCAAATGTAATAATCTATAAATGTTGTTATGTATGTTTTTCCTCTATATTGACTGTTAACTGAGATATTTCCATATTTTAGTTTTCGGCCATCAATAAAGCCCCACTTCTACTCATGTCATATCAACATGCTGTTATATAATGAACCACTTTATTTAAATCCTAAATACTAAATATTGTTCTCATTGAACTTTTACTTTTTGAGATAAAAAGCGAATGCGTGACACACATGGGAAATCTGTTTAGTTAACACAGCTGCTTGGTGGCGGACTATTTTATAGCCTGAGCCGATGACAAACTTTGTACCTGCCACTCAAATATGCTCAAAAGGGTTTCTAAATGTAATGTAATTTAGTTATAGTAATTCATCTCAAGTATTGTTCAGTGTATTAACTTCAAGAGCAGTGAATATTATTATGAAATCTAATGACGTTAACTACCAAAATGTCAGAGCACATGGGGACTCAAAATTTGATGAAACTCTAAATTATAGTTACAAAACTGTACATTTAAATTAAACTGAGCTTTGTTCTGGAATTACTCAAAATACAAAATATATGGTCATTTATATCTGGCACATGTAATGCAATCTCAGCCCGATAATTTTTCTAGTTGGAATAAAAATTGAAATTTGATATGCCAAGACGATTACTTTGGTTCTCCCATTGACCAAGTGTTTTTGCTTGTACTAAATAGTTTGTTGTTTTTTTTTCAGATTGCGGAAGAGTTTGGGAAAGAATTTGGCTTACACATCCAGAGCTATTTGAACCGTGTGGAAAAGGAAGCCGAGGCTAATATAGGCAAATGCTGGCCTATAGCTTTGATATACAATGCGACTGTTGTCTCCACGTGCAACAACATTCTAGACCCATTTGTAAGTTTCGTCTATTAAACTAAATGATTCTATTCTTCAAATTGTAAGGGTATTGTAATGTAAGGGTATTGTAATGGTAAGGGTCTCCAATAAAAAACATTTATTTCAGTTCAAACTTTATTGCAACTGCCCTACATGTTTCGTGGCTTATTTGCCACTTCTTCAGGGGCTATCCCTTTTCAAAAATTATTAATAACATTAATTTAACTCATCCCTTAATAATTCTTTTGCTATATATTGTATTAGTAGGTGTATACATCTATGATATATTTATTAAATATAATTATAATTCACTACTTACATTTCTGAAATGTATTATTAAGGGATGTGTTAAATTAATGTTATTAATAATTTTTTAAAGGGATAGCCCCTGAAGAGGAGGCAAATAAGCCACGGAACTGTAAGGCAGTTGTAATAAAGTTTGCAACAAAATGAATGTTTTTTATTGTAGACCCTTCCCATAAAATTTGAAGAATATAAAAATAATATCGTGTCCAGAATAAGAAGAGTAAATGGATCATTCACTTTTAATTCTGTAATAATTTTTTTTTTTTTTTTCAACTACCCAGAATGGATTTTGGTTCAGCGTTGGCTGCGTCACATTGCTCTTTATCCCCGCTATTATTCTCTCTGTCAAACTCTCAACTCTCTACCAAAAGTCTGAGCCTTACCCAGGAGCTCTTGTCGAAGCGTAAGTTCACAACACTTCTAATTCTACAATTTTATTTACTTACATCCACATTCAAGAGATGATGGATTACAAAAATCAATGATGATTTACAGAGTACTTTACAAACTTTTTAACAAATTTCCCTTAGGGGATTTTTGAAAAATTTTCCTGTGTATATATATATATATATATATATATATATATATATATATATATATATATATAAGCCACGAAACACAAAAGTACCTGCTACCGTTTTTTTTTTTTTTTTTTTTTTTTTTGTATCCTTATCAAACTCAATATTTAAAATTTTTTTTATCGAACTATAAACTTATATAGTTAGTTAATAGCTAAAATCTGGCCAGTAACAGACGTGTGTGTGTATGTATTTATGTATATATATATATATATATATATATATATATATATATATATATATGTGTATAATTAATTTGGAATAGAGCTCATTTTTAACAGATTTCTCTTAAGGGAAATCAGCTATTGAGGTCATACTGATGACGCGATTTTCGAAAAATTTCTTCAAATGTCCATCGATCCTACCCAGGAGATGACGAAAGTTTGATCTTTACGAAACTCAATATTTAATCATTTTATGTAAAAAGAAAGATCAAGTTCATTAATGGCAGAAATCGGACAAGTGGGAGGAGGACATTTTCGAAAATTTAAAATATATCTGTAGATTATTATATGTCGGATCGAAAAATTGTATAGAACCAATCTTATTGCAAATTAACTGTACTATAAATATTGTTTTATACGTTTATTCTTTATCTTGAATATTAACCGAGATGTTTGCATTTTTCAGTTTTCAGCCTGCAGTAAACCCCCACTTCTATTGTTACATAATTAATACTTTGTTATATAATAAACCACATTATTCAAAGCATAATATTGTTTTCAAGTGACCTTTATATTGTTTCCGGTGACTCTCCCCCTGCCCTAAGTTCTTGGACTACTAAAATTTGATTGAGATAAAAATTATTCTGGCTCAGTATAAATTACAGTACTAAATATAGTAAATAGTTTTCAATAAAATTTAATATGCTATATTCCGATAAATTTCCGTAATTGTTTTTCTTTCCGGTGAGAAGCTGAAAGATCTGTTTGTTTACATTTCAGATGCCTCCTGAGGGGAAAGATTTCTTATTTCTATTTGTCATATATTCACTTAATATTCACGGTGGTGTAGTGTTACCAGTATGTAGATTCATCTATTATTAAACTTCTCGAGGAAAATCTGCTTAGTTTATGTAGCTCCTGCATGACGGACAACTTCCTTCATATACGAGATAGGATCGATGGACATTGGAGGAAATGATTCAAAAATTGCGTCATGAATACAACCTCAATAGTTGATTGCCACTTAAGGAAAATCTGCTAAAATTGCATTAAGCTGCAATAACTAAAAACATTAAATCTAAAATCAATTACTAAAAGGAAATTAATTTAATCCTTATTTCATATCATACCATATAATCAGTCTTTCATCTTTAATGCTTATTTTTAATCTCTTTTATTCCTTTACAGTGAATATCTCTATGATGCTTATGCTGAGAGAGGAGATAATGTACCACTCCAAAAGTAAGTATTTGCTTAAATCCTCTCTGATTGTGTCATAATAATAGGATAATTAAATTTTTTATGCATTTCTTCATATTGTTAAAGAATGATTTCTAAATATTTTTTTCTAATACGAGTCACTTAACCTTGGAAATTTCATATCTCAGTTGAGATTAGTTGGGTCAGAAAATTTTATGTATCCTATGTTATTGGAATTTTAATTTTAGCAAGCTCTTTGTTGTTTTGTGTAAGCTTTCTTTCACTCAACTTTTAACAGGTTTATTTATATATTTCTAGTTTTCCATCGAGGGAAATCAGCTATTGAGATCGTACTCGCGATTTTCGAAATTATTCATTTTTCCTAGGAAATCATATCAGTGTGATGAGGGGGGAATTTTGAAATATCTCCATTCTTATAATTCGGATCAAAAAATTCTATAGAATCTTATTGTCAATTCAATTTACTATAAGTATTGTTATATACATTTATTTTCTATCTTTATTAATAATCTATAATAATAATAATTGTCGCGTAAACAATGCTCTGTTATATCATGAAACACTTCATTCAAAGCTTAAATACCAAATACTGTTTTTGTGTTCATTATTATGTGAGACAAGCAACTTTGATTTTCAATGACCATTGCAGTGAGTTGAGATCAAAATTGTGCTTTATCAGCAGTTGGGAAATCTGCTTAATTTACGCAGCCCATGCGTGAAAGACTTTTCTTTTAGCAGATTTCCCTTAAATGATATCAGCTATTGAGGTCGTACTCATGAAGCGATTTTCGAAAAATTTCTCCAATGTCCATTGATCCTACCTAGATGACGAAAATAGGTCCGTTCAAAATTATATATATATATATATATATATATATATATATATAATTTTTAATAATTTAATTTTTTTTTAATAATTTAATCTGTTAACGCTCTAGCGGTTGCAATTGTTGCTTGATCATTACCAAACTCGATATTTAGTCATTTTATGGATAAAGAAAGATCAAGTTCGTTAATGGCTGAAATCGGACCAGTGGGAGGGGGGATTTTTGCAAATGTAATAACTATAAGTCAGATCGAAAAAGTGTCTAAAACGAACTTTATTGCTAATTAAATTTTCTGTAAATATTGTTATATACATTTATTCTCTATCTTGAATATTAACCGAGATATTTGCATTTTTATTGAGTATGTGTAGAACGGAAGAGATGAGATCGGCTGTAGTCAGTTCTTGTCGTAAGATCTGTAACTGTTCGGCTCTCGTGAAATTGGTTTAGACTCATGTAATCTTTTTTTTTGTTGAGATATATGCAAATACGTTCTGTTCATTCCCCCCCCCCTTCTTTAGTTCTTGGACTGCTAATATTTGAGTTATTAAAATATAAATTATTCTAATTCATTATAAATTGCAGTACTAGATATAGTAAATAGTTTGTAATACAGTTAATGTGTTATATTCAGATATATAAAAGTAATTGTTTTCTTTCCCATGAAGAATATGTCCATCTATATGTTCAGCTCTGAGTCGTTGGCAGACCTATTTCTTTACAATTCAGAAGCTGTATTATAAAACTTCACATGGGAAATCTGCTTAGTTTACGCAGCCCCTAAGTGAAGGACTTTTCTTTTTTGTTTGTGAGGAAATGTATTTTTGCTATCTTCCTTGCATATAATATAATGAGAGTTATTTGTGTGTCGTTAGTGTTGCTGGTAAGAAAAAGAAGAAGACTAAGAAGAAAAGCAGCACCGGGCCGGGCTATGCTGGAGGAGTTCACGTCGGGAGGGAACGAGAGCCTGTCCAACAGCAGCCAGTTTGCGACTCGAGGTTTGTTCTCACCATTACTTCATTCTCAAACTATACTTGTCGCTGATTATCTATATTTTTTTTAGTCTTATTTTCACGTTCAAAATAAAAGGGATTTGGTGGAGGTCAATGTATACATATATGATTGAAGAAAGGTTCGGGAAACATTTAAAACATATTTGAGGTATATTTCTCTCTCTCTCTACACACATATATATATATATATATATATATATATATATATATATATAATAACTAGCTAAGGTACCCGGCTTCGTTCAGGAATTCATTTGAGACTGAAGGATGATGGTATTTTTTTGGTAAGCCTTTGCTTCACACAATATTTTGACATTTCCCCATCCGAGTGTTTAGGGTTTATACCAGTCATTGCTATAGATTTGTTAATAATAAAAATTATTTGTTATGCAAATCTTCACTGTCCTAAATACTTGTATATTTCTATCTCCTGTCCATGTAGTTTTCTTTTTATAACATAATGGACAATATAATTCATAATTATAGAAAGTAATCTGTCTTCCAAATCATGTATGAATAAAAGTTCCTATACACTTTAATCTGATAACTGGCGTTTCTATGAATTAATGTTTTGGGAGAAGAAAAAGGGGGAGGGGGCATTATACTATACTTGGTACAATCTGTTACTGGCATTAAAAAATTACATAATTTGAATTAATTTATCCTTGTTCATATTGGAAAGAACTGTTGAGCATATCAATATTTCTATGCAAATTACTTGTTTCATACATTGCTATACAAAAAAATGTATAAAACAAAAGTTTAAATTACATTTTTCAAAGCTGCAAAAAAAGCTCCAGGCTTTGCAAAGATTATTCTGCAGTAATATCGGGAGGAACAATTTATTATTAAATATTATAATTAAGTTTAGAAATACATTATTAAGAAACTCATTAAGTTAGAGCAGAAATTACATTTAAACTCATTTCCACCCTTCTGCCTGAAAGATTTTTATAATGCCAGATACTAGCCTATATGGATCGGTTAATAATATCACTAGAAATGAACTGACAATTAAAATATTTAATATATATATATTCTAATTATTTTGAATTAATTTAACATTTTCAATTAATGCACAGAGTTTGAATTGAATAGGTAATAAGAGACTGGTTATGATTATTAGCATAAAATATGCATGATATTTTCGTCCAACTATAAAAATAATATAGGAAAATGGAAGGTACATGCCACTCATTTCCTTGTATTCACTTAGAAAATAGTTTTAAATTTGCCTTTAAGGGAGAAATTTATAAATGTGTGTGTGTGTATGTGTGTGAGCACGCGCGTCATGTATCTGTGTGTGTATGAATGTATGTATATAGTATTTACAGGAAACACCTGTTAATTGATCTCGTGAACAGGTAAACCTGATTTTCAAGGGAATGAGAGGGTCACAAGGATATTCAGTGGTTTCCCATTGCCTTCTGCATTATACCATCCACCAATAAAGCCATGATGAGGCACCCATTCCTCCATCGCCTGCAGCCTGCATCAGCTGACTAATGATAGACTATTAGCCAGTATCAGTATGCAGACTACATCCTTAGTCCACCCTCCAGTCTTGCCCCACACTCATGTTGTGAATGAGAATTTAGACAGGGAGGGGAATATATATATATATATATATATATATATATATATATATATATATATATATATATACACACTCAACCGCAAAAAAAAAAAACCGGACACTTAGATTTAGTCTTATAATTTTGTTAAATACTTAATATATATGTATATTAATCTTTTTAATTAAAATAATTGGTTAATCTATAGGTTATTTAAACAAAATCTGCCAAAAGAAAAGGTAAATTAACACATTAAAAAAAAAAATTATTCTTCATTTTTATTACAGTGAATGGTAGACTTCGCTACCCCAAGCGTTTCGGCAATGTAACGTAAGCTCCGGCCTTCCATCTAAGTTTGAAAGACCCATTATTCTGGACCGAAATAAAAATAAAACATTAGTTAAAGAAAATGCTTGGTTAATAATTAAAGATGTTTAAATATGCGAAAAACTACTTACAGTTTAGAATAGATCAACTTCACGACAAATAAATCTAATCTGAGTTTTATCTAATTGTTTACTAATCCTGAAGGGATTAGTTCAATGGACTTAGACTCTAAATTCTCTGTAATAACTAGAATACCCACATAAAGAAAATTGCTGAAAATTAGCTTTTAATAGGACAAAAATGAAGTGTCCGGTTTTTTTTCTGTTGAGTGTATGTATATATATATATTAGAAAGGAAGGTGTTGAAAGCATTTTGTATATACACTCCCGTCTACATGCACTATGACATGAGGCATATAATTATGGTAACTTTACCATATGTAACTTTAGTGAGTTTGGCGAAGAGCTGATCATGCTCAACATAAGTAATTTAGGACACTGATATAAGGTAAAATTATATAAAGCAAGTGTTGCAAATAAATGTTATGATATATTGTTACACTTATCATAGATTGTATAACTTTATGTTGACAATTTAAAATTATTTTATAGGATTATTTGAAGTTGTCCAAAAAAAGGCCGAAATATCATAAAGAACTAAATGAAATATTAATTTGGGTGGAGATCTGTATTCTTGGTTATTTTCTATATGGATCTATGTATCCCCAAAAAATAAAAAATGATCTAAAATAATATATATTATTATTCTTGTTAAACAGGGGTAACTGGGAAGAGTTTAGTGGAGCAGCCGCAGTGCCAAGGTACCCACCAATCTCCGCTGAATATGAGAGGCCTCCTCCGTACTATTACCCTGGACCTACCCAGCCTCAGTGAGTATTTCATCTCATAGCCAATTAATTATTTTACAAATATTCCATAAAAGATTTCACCCACCAATCTCCGCTGAATATGAGAGGCCTCCTCCGTACTATTACCCTGGACCTACCCAGCCTCAGTGAGTATTTCATCTTATAGCCAATTAATTATTTTACAAATATTCCATAAAAGATTTCATTTGCAATAATCTGGAAGATCGATTAGAAAATTTTCCCATATTCTGTGTTTTTCCAGAAAGAGTTGTAACTTCTGAAAATGTTTTTATTTCCTAAAACCTATAATGATTATGGTCATCAAACAAACTAATTCAGTTGAGGTATAAAATAAAATTAGATTAGTAAGGTAACTTGACATGAAGATATAATTAAATACAAGTAAAGTTTATAAAAAGTATGTGAATATTTTGTCAACAAAAAAAAACTTCATTTCTATTTCTGTACTTAATGAAGGGGTCATTCCATCTCAAATCAACCAAAAAAAAATGATTTCGACACCCATGATTTCAGATTTTGCTGAATTTTATTTTGGGGGTTCTATTCATTGATTTAAGAAACCATACCAAATATTTTTGATATATCTTTAACGGTTTGGATTTTATGGCCTCTTAAAGTTTTGTGATTTTAGTGTTTTCTATCGATTAGGAACTGTAAAGTTAATTTGTTTTCATTTCAAAAATAATTTGTAACTTTCTTATTTACGAACCAATTTTGATGGAATTTTTTGTGTGTATTCATAAATATATTTAAAAACAATAAAAAAATAAACTAAGGTACCAAGTAAGTATTTGTGGACAGAAAAAAATTGCAAAGTGTCAATTTGAGCTTTTCAGAAAGCAAATATATAGTTTCACGTAAAATTGAATATCTCCAAAAGGGAAAAGGATAATCATGGAAATCTTTTTTTATTTATGTTCTAAGACATATGACCTACTACCTAAAACAAAAAAATTAATGGTTATTTGACCCCTTCATTGTTTATTCCAAGTTTAAAAATAAATATATAGAAAAATTTAGAAATTTGTAAGAATTAAAAGAAAATGATAAATAAAGGTAACTAAAAAGATAGTTTACATAGGTTTATTGTACAATAAATACAGTTTACATTATTGTTTACCCCAGTTAAGTGTACTTTAATATATACAATTCTTATGGTTGTTTTGGTCAATTTTCTTTACAATTTTAAAGTATCGTTTAATTTTGCTTCAACACTTGACATACATTGTTGAGAAAACTGGTACTTTCTTCCTTTCATTGTTTTTGAAGATTCCACAGTCGTAATAATATGAAGAATGGGTACAGCACATATATCCTCCTTTTTAGGCCAAGAAAAAGATGCGGAAGGTCCATGGGGATGAAGGAACTGTACTGTGACATCTTGTTCTTTGGTGTTCACCTCACTCACCATGCCAAAGTACCACAATCTGTCATATACACAAGCAATGAAACATCCTGGGCTTAAATCTTTCAATGTTACTTGACTCTTTGATCGATTGTTCAATAAATTAAAAGTGAGAGATGGTTTTTCGTCCTTGCTAATTCTTCGGGCCTCAATGGTTCCGGTTTCATCTATTGGCTGAAAGTTGTGAAATGATCTTGTCCCTAGAAGAGTTTAAACATCTTTGAAGCGAGCTTCCAAAGCAGGACGAGTTATTTCAACTATTTCTTTAGATATGAAGAAAAAACTGACTTTTTCTATTCTGGTTTTGCAAAAGTCAAACAATTGAGCCACTGATATTATTTGGTTTTCTAAGGGTCTTTGCAAACATTCCTTCCGAGCTAATCATTTCACTGTACCTCCAATTCCATCACATTCTGTTCTACCGTGACTAGTAGCAAAAAAATACCATTTGGCCCGAATTTCAAAATCTTTCTAATGTAGGAACAGATTTATGAAATTGTACTTATTTTATATTGCATTGAGCAGCACACCCATCACTGAAGTAATGAACTTTTTTGATATGTGGGTGGTTTTCTTTCAAAAATTCAATCACATATTTTTGGATTTCATACACCATACTTACATCGTGTTTGAGGTCATCAGATATAATGCAAAGGGGTAGGACAATATTTTTCTCAGTTGCATCTTTGCAGTGTATGATGACAGGATGTATAGTGCAAGAATTTGAGGTCCAGTGGTATCCTTGGGCTTCGTCTTGTAATGTGAATGAATAATTTTCACTAAAGTCCATTGAGATAACGGCTGTGTCAAAAGTAGATGTTTCCTTCAATTTTTTAAAAGTTGTTGGTTGTGATTTAGCAATGTAAGAATGAGGTATCAGTTTGTGAAGTTTTTCAACTAACGTTTCAATGAATTCTTCAACAGTGCTGGAACACTGTATCATTTCTGTTCTATCTGTGGACACCCACTGATTGTACTTAATGACGTCTTTCTCGTCATAGTCTTCGAATTTTGATTCTAAAATTTTAATGAGTTGATTTTTTGAAATTTTCATGCCTGAACAAGCCAGTGAGCCTGTTGAGGAAGAGATTTTTCTTGTTACAACTTGATTAGTTGTACTTTACATTGTACAGCTGCAGTTTTATGAATTAAGATAACTTAATCAAATTAACTTTAAGTATATACCATTAACTATTTTACTTCTGAGCTCTTAGTTACATTTATTTATCATTTTCTTTTAATTCATACAAATTTCTAAATTTTTCTATATATTTATTTTTAAACTTGGAATGTACAATGAAGGGGTCAAATAACCATTAATTTTATTGTTTTAGGTGGTAGGTCATATGTCTTAGAACATAAATAAAAAAAGATTTCCATGATTATCCTTTTCCCTTTTGGAGATATTCAATTTTACGTGAAACTATATATTTGCTTTCTGAAAAGCTCAAATTGACACTTTGCAATTTTTTTCTGTCCTCAAATACTTACTTGGTACCTTAGTTTATTTTTTTATTGTTTTTAAATATATTTATGAATAAACACAAAAAGTTCCATCAAAATTGGTTCGTAAATAAGAAAGTTACAAACTATTTTTGAAATGAAAGCAAATTAACTTTACAGTTCCTAATCGTTAGAAAACACTAAAATCACAAAATTTTAAGAGGCCATAAAATCCAAACCGTTAAAGATATATCAAAACTATTTGGTATGGTTTCTTAAATCAATGAATAGAACCCCCAAAATAAAATTCAACAAAATCTGAAATCATGGGTGTCATGGTGTGGTTGAATTGATGTGGAATGACCCGAAGGATAATCAGATTGATTGATTGATTTTTTTTTTCCAGCAAGTGAATTTAAAAATGAGTGGTTTTAGAATTTAATTTAGCCTTGCCTGACCAGAGGAGCGCACGACATTCTCCCCACCGATTTGAACGAAAATGTTTTAGTGTTTAGTACCTGATAAAAAAACAATTCTGTTAAAGCGAGAGAATGCACTTCTCAATTGTTCGTCTAAAAAAAAATTGTTAAAGTTTGCCTGAAAGTCTTGAGTTGTTCCCAAGATATGTATTTCAACAAGTCCCCTGTGACTATTTTTTTTTTTTTTTTTCTTTTAGGGTGTTTATTTAATATTAATAAATAAATAAAACCTTTTTTTTTAATTTGTAGCGTGTTCTATATATTTATAGAAAATTCTTATGCTTTCTGTCAAAAATGTAATTGGTATAAGGAAATATTTATTATTATACAAGAAATATATTATTAATTGAAACAATAAGTATATAACAGTTATCAATAACACAGATATTTTAATAATATTTTTAAACAGTTTTATCTATCTTTACCAATTTATTTGATATTATTTTATTTTAATATTCATAAAGATATTTAAAATTTTCTAGCTCTAGACTTAAAAATATTCTTTTAACAGTAATATTCTTTTATACTTTAGAGGTTTTTCATTGTGCTTGGCCTTGGACCACTGATATATACTTGTATCGAGTTAACAATTTTTATTGTTTTTTACAGAAAGCATTCGATTTTATTTATTTATAAATATTAAATAAAGGCCCTAGAAGCAAAAAATTTTAAAAAAAAAATCCAGAAAAAAAATTCTCGAGCGAGTTTGTTGAAATACATATCTTGGGAACAACTCAAGACTTTCAGGCAAACTTTAACAATTTTTTTTAGACGAACAATTGAGAAGTGCATCCTCTCGCTTTCACAGAATTGGTTTTTCATCAGGTGCTAAACACTAAAACATTTTCGTTCAAATCGGTGGGGGGAAGGCCGTGCACTCCCCTTGTGAGACTGTTGGCTCCTGAGTTAGGTTTTAATCAATTTTATTATTATTTTAAATGAATTAGTATCATAGATCTACCGATTGCTAATTTCAACGCTTGTGTATAGATGGGAATTGGGAGTAAATAGCATTGCAACATTTGGTAAGGTAGCTGCTATATATGTATAGAAATTATTTTATGGATTCAGGTGTTTTAAGCTTAGGTTTATAACAGCTGCCAGGAATTAATTGTTAAGAAAAAGTATTTGTTTAGTGACGAAGAATTGAAGTTGCTACTGGACCATCAAACTATGAGAATATAAAATGAACTGTAAGTTTTTCAGTCAAATTTTGAAGGAAGTATAAAGAATTGAGTAGTTTGGTTTATTTATTTAGAGTCTGCTTTCAATTTCCTATATACATTACTCCATAGATAGAAATAAGGCTTAAGTGAATCTTAGATTAGAAATAGGCATGATGTTCATTCATTTTATATTCATTGAGACACGCAAGTCTGTACCAGTTTTCATAATCAATATCTCCCCTTTCCATTAGTTCCCTATATTTATTTAAATAATTATTTCTATTTTACTATGTTTATTTTGGTATGTTTTGTATAATATTAAAATTATATATTACAGGATAAGCCAAGTTGAGAATTAGTTCTCGAATATTACTTATGTTATATCTGTATGTATTCCAGCTGTCGAGTTTTATAGCCAGTTGCTACATTATTTTTTTTTTTTTTTTTTTTTTTGTTTTCTATCAAATAGGAAAGTAGTATTGTCACAAAAATGTGAATTTGAATAATCACTTAAATGCTTCTTATTGGAATAACCCCATAACAACACAAACCTACATAGCGAATTCCCTAGGCCATTTAACACTCACTACTTCACTACTTGTAGACGAAAAATAATTATATAACAGTATAAGCTTATATTTTTTTTATGCTAATGAAATACAGTATTTAAACTTTTTGATGGAATAGTAAAGTATATACAGTTGGCTGATCACGACCATATATAATTGTCCATAAAAGAAGCCAACTCTTTGGCAGAAATGAAAAATGTATAAATCAGAAGATCGACACTAGCTCATCCGACGACACAGCTGTGAACTACTATTTGGTGGAAAATATGAATTCTAATACAGCAAGCTTGTTTTTAATATTCCCTTTTTCTAACATATCCAGAGGCTCAAAAACATGCATAATGCTATACATATATATATATATATATATATATATATATATATATATATATATATATACTAGCTCAGATACCTGGCTTCGCCCGGGAATTCATTTGAGGCTGAATGGTGATGGTATTTTTTAGCAGGCTTTACATTGCACAATATTTTGACATTTACCCGTCCCAGTGTTTAGGTTTGATACCCAATTTTGCCGTGGATTTGCTAATAATAGAATTATTTGTTCGATAAGGCTTCTCAGTCTTCGATATTTTTATATTTCCCGTCTCTTATACATGTAAATATGGTGAATTTTTATTTAAGGCATACCTTATAACCCACAACCCATTCGAACCTAAAAATTTTAATATAACTTATAATCATGGAAGAATCAATGCTAATTGACATACCGAGTTTTGTTAAGTTCGGTTCAACCGTTAGTCCCCGCTAAAGTTTTAACGTATAACTCATTTATACTTAGGTATAAGACAAAAGTGTATATAACAAAAGTTACTCCAAATAACAAAATAAACAACTTTTGCTATGTTTATATTTGCGGAAAAACCAATAGGAAACGAAATATCGCTATTTTTAATTTCAGGCTTCCCTTATAACCCCCACTCCTGCCCGTCCAAAGAAATGTTGGTATGGCTTATTATAATGAAGGCCTCACTGCTAATACACATACCGAGTTTTATTTAGTTCGGTTGAGTCTTTTTTGGCAAATAATATTGTTGACTCCCGCTATAATTTTTAGCGTATAACGTATTTAAAATTTGGTATACGACAAAAGTGTATATAAAAAAATTTACTCTATATAACAAAATAAACAACTTTTGTTATGTGCATATTTACCGAAAAACCAATAGAAAACGAAATATCGCTATTTTTAATTTCAGGCTTCCCTTATAACCCCCACTCCTGTTCGTCTCAGAGAATATTAGTATAGCCTAAAGTCTAAATTGGGTCAGTAGTAATATACATACCAAGTTTCATAAAATTCGGTTCAGCCGTTTATGCGTGAAAAGGTAACAAACAAACATACACGAAAGAAACAAAATGCAGATATGGTGTCTATGACATGTGAAATGAAAAGTTATCGTGAAATTTCGCGAAAAAAATCAATGTACAGACAGAGGTTACAATTTTATATATATATATATATATATATATATATATATATATATATATATAACAGAAAGATTGAGTTCGTTAACAGAGAGAATCGTCCAAGGGGAGGGGGAGGGACTAAGGGGCTAAATACGAAAAATCTTCATTATTATGTGCCGGATTGAAAAGTGCTTGTTCAGTTTAAAAATTGAAGCAATAATGAAACCAAGGATGCCCCCTGAAGAGTGCTGTATTCTATAGGCCACTTGTGTAAACACTGCCTGAGAGGACATCCTTGGGTCTAAAAGTGCAAGAGATAAAGAAGGCAGGCTGAAAGAGTAGAGTGAATAGGACAGCAGAGGAGAGAGTAGAACCTCTCATGAGTGGCAGCAGTTTTAGTTTTCTCTCACCATTCCTAACAACCAACATGAGTGAGTGAAGGAAGGGGCATCCAGGGGGAGACCAGGATGGAAGGAGGAAGAACAGAGCATCGAGAACATTATCACAATTTCATCAGCATCCCTTGAAGTAATCATTAATCTACTAACACATATCTGCCCTGCAATAGTCCATCCCCCAATATCATGTAATTATCCAATATAATATTAATAGTAACAACCGTCTTATACATCAACATGGTCCTCCGGTATTAAATCATATACAGCTTTCATGAACCAGCGCCTCTCTTAAAATATTGCAGGCCGTTAGCGAGTAAGGCCGAAGGGCTTGTAAATACAGTGCTATATAACCAATCTTGTTGCAAATTTAATTTATTCATCTTTGGTTCTATGCATTTTAGCAGATTTCCCTTAAGGAAAATTAGCTGTTGAGGTTGTACTATTGACTCGATTTTTGAAAGATTTCCTCAAATGTCCATTGATCCTACCCAAAAGATGACGAAAATGAGGTCCATTCAAAACTATATATATATATTTGTCTGTTAACGCTCTAGCGATCGCAATGTTTGTTTACTCATTATCAAAATTGATATTTTGTCTTTTTATGTAAAAAAAAAAGATCAAGTTCGTTAACGGTTGAAATCGGACAAGTGAGATGGGGTGAATTCTGAAAATTCTTTTACGTTTTGAGGTAAATGTACATTTTGAGGTGACGTGCATAGGAAATCTGCTTAGTTAACACAGCCCTGGAAGTGACAGACTTTTTTTTGCAGTCGACTAGTGGTTTAGGAAATATGATGATCTTTCTTTAGAAAAACGATACAAAAATCCCTTCAAATCTTTCCTGAAGCTGCAACTATTGTACTTGCTTAGCTTTATACCTATTAATATAATTACAGTGTAATGTTGTGTTATTTAACTTTTTGATAGTTATTAGAATATTTCCCATAAGGGAAATCAGCTTTTGAAGTCGACTGATGATGCGATTTTGAACATTTTCTTCAAATGTCCATCAATCCTACCCAGGAGAAGACGAGAATGAGGAAATTTTATATTATTCAAAATATCTCTGATGGTATATGTTAGTTCAAAAACTTGTATAGAATCAATCTTATTGCTAATTAAATGTACTATAAATATTGTTATATACATTTATTCTCTATCTTAAATATTAACCGAAATATTTCCATTTTTAAATTTTCAGCCTTCAGCAACCCTCCTCTCCTACTCATGTCATATTAGCAATAAGGTGTTATTTCACAGTGTCTTATTCCAACCTTAAATTCGACATATTGTTATTATTAGGCAATTAGTACATGGGGTATAGAGAAGGAGGAATTTTGAAAATATCACCGTTATGAGTCGGGTCATAAAATGTTATAGAACCTATCTAGTTGCAAAAATAATGTTCTACAATTGTTGTTGTTTATGTTTTTTACGCTAATTCGATGTTTAGAGGAGTTATTTATTGTTGAAGATTGCGGATAACAGAAATGAGATCGGCTATTGTTGGTTCTGTTTGCGCTATTCCGCTAAAAGTTACTTCGGTCGTTTCCGTAACTGTACTGCTCTCATCAAATTGGTTTAGACACTTGTGTAAGCTTCTACTCTGTGAGAAATATGCGAATACGTTCTGTTGGTCCCCCCCCCTTCTTTAGTTCTTGTACTACTAAAATTTGAGTGATTTAGATAAAAATTATTCTGATTCATTATAAATTACAGTACTATAAAAATTGTTATAATTCATTATAAATTAGTACTAGATATAGTAAATAGTTTGCAATATAGTTAATATGTTACATTCAGAAATAATTCAGTAATTGTTTTTCTTTTCGGGGAAGAATATGTCTATGTATCAGTTCAACTCTGAGTGGTTGGCAGACCTGTTTGTTTACAATTCAGACACTTGAGTGAGTTAGTGCAATTGGTATGTACTTTTTGTGTCTTGGTGTTGCTTGCTATACCCATGTATTTTTTTCTTCCTATTTCTCTATATTGCATGATTCACAAAATGGCCTCTTGCAAAGCCAGTGTTTACTTGCATCCGTTTTTATGCATGTCAACATTTTTTCTTCTGCATGACAAGTTTTAGACTCTTGTCATTATATTTTATTAGGGGCAGACCCTTTTTTCTCCGTTTAGTTATATAGATTCAGCTTTTTCAACATTTCTGAATGCAAATAAAGCATCCGAGATTGTGATGCTATTTCTTGGTTTTGGTAAAATTAATGAGGTTTTGATTCGTTTATGGCCTTTTCACGGGCCAATGAACAGTGAGAATTGTGTAGGGTATCTACCCTGGGATTGGGGCACCTATGGGTTAGCAGGAGTCTGGCAAGTATGTGCACAGGAAAATAAAAGCCCTGTCACGCAGGGGCTGCAAAAACTGAGCAGATTTCCCACAGCTAGGATAGACATACCAGTGATATCTCACCATATTGTATGTAATATGTATGTTTTTGAGCCGCTAGATATGTTAGGGAAAAGGAATATTTAATACAAGATTGCTGTAATTGAATTTATAGTTCCCGCCAGTTAGTAGTAGTTCTGTTTTTTTTTTTTTTTTTTCTCCCAATGAGAAGTTATTTATTTGAATACATGTTCCATTGCCACATGGCATTTACATGTATGATTATGTTTAAATACATTTTTATTTTACAATATATTCATATTGATCAAATATCTACTCAAATATAATATAAAAAAAAAACATTAAAATAAGCAAGGTAATTACAAATAAAATTAATAAATGAAATGAAAACATAAATAAATAAAATAAGAACAAATCAAGTAGTTCTCAGTTGTGTTGAGAGTAACGCTGGCATCAAAATTCTGATTTATACATTTTTTAGCAGAACATTCTGAATTTATACAATGAAAAAGCCTTCTGCTCTAGGAAAGAAAAAAACTAAACAAACAACTTTCATAAGGAATCGTACCATGTTGAAGAACATTGGTTATCCTGAGAATTGTCTCCATCATTGCCGACATGATTTTGACAAGCAACGAAAGATCCTCAAGTATTTATTCGTTTATTTGCAACAACATATATAAATGTTACAAGAAAATGATGTGAATGATATAACAATTGGCTTGGTTATTGATTTGAGGTGTGAAGTTGTCCATTGGCAATACCCACATTGGGAGGGAACATTGGGTTGTACTATATGGAGTTATACTGTGAACTACACAAGAAGATCTCTTTTCGGTTTTCTGGAATATGGGTAGATGAGAGTGATTCGACTAAAGGATTAGGATGTCCGGGAAGGAGAGAGTGGAATTTCTGATATATAGGATCTGGCGAGGCTATGGACAAAAGGAATGTTGAGGTCGTTATGAAGAGTTAAATTGGATACGCAAAATGGGGAATCTGTAATTTTGCAGAGTATTCTGGATTGGAGGGTTTGGATTTTGTGGGACTTTGAAGGTTTAGTGGAACCCCAAAGTTCAAGTCCGTATGTTCATATTGGTCTGAATACTGTCATATAAATCAATCGTTTGTTATGCAGTGATAGTTTAGGTCTGTTGTCAAATAGTCTTAGTAGAAGTCTGTACCGTCGATTCAATTCTTGTATTTTTATTGTGATGTGAGGTTTCCAAGTTAGTCGCTTGTCCAATGTGAGTCCTAGATACCTAATTTGTGATTTTTTATGAATTAGTGCGCTATTGAGTGTAACTGGAGGGCAAATGGAACGTTGGAGGGTAAATGTTACATGGCTTGATTTGCTACTGTTGACCTTGATCCTCCATTGAGTCAGTCAGGATTCTACCAGAGCTTGAAGGAGTGTTCTTGTACATACCATATTTGGGTCTGAGTTGAACGTCAAGATTGCAGTATCATCTGCATACGTGAGAAGGGACGTTTCAGGATGTGATGGGATGTCAGCAGTATAGGTAAGGAATAAGAAAGGACTTAGGATGCCCCCCTGTACTACACCTGCCAGCTGGAGAAATATGGGGGAGACTGAGGAACCAAATGAAACTTGAAAATGTCTGTCGGAAAGGTATCATTTAAGGATGAGGTAGTAGGTGAAAGGGAGTGTATTTTTCAGTTTGGACAGTAAACCTTGGTGTCACACCTTATCAAAAGCTTGGGATATGTCAAGGAAGACTCCAGTGCAGTACTTTTGTTTTTGAACGAGGAGGTGATCAAATCAAAATCAACTATTCTATGTGATTGCTGGACTGTCGAATGAGATTGTCAGAAACCAAATTGATGAGGAGGAAGTATGGGGTCAAGGAGGGGATATAGGCATTTTCCTTAGTTTACGCGGTTAGGCGTTAGTCTCAGTTTAGGCAACCCTTGCGTGACAGACTTTTTATATTGACTACGGAGAATAATTTTAAACTTAGCCTTGTAATTGCTAAAACAACAAAGAGTGTTGGTGAGACCCGAATATATTTTTTTTAGTGCCTTAAAATACTTTTATTGGTGGTAAGGATAAGGTATAATTTTATTATTTAATTTTTTTTTTAATTTGGTCCATTTATGTTTCAGAGTTGCAGCAAGCAATACTTGAAGCGGGGAGGAGGAAAATTTATTTTATTTGACTGACTCTTAGGAGCAATATTTATTTCCACACGAAACATACACATAATCGTTTAGCTTCCTCTTAACGATGTATTAAAAAGACATCTCGTAAATCGAACCTCTTCATTTTATCTTGAGCATACTCTTTAAACAGTAATAATTGTCTGGAAATGCATTTATAATACTCTATATGATAGGATTTACCTCTTGTCTCTTATGTACTATAATTAGAAAAGTAGATGGATGTCGGCACACTAAATGTTATATTATCTCCAGACTTCTTCAATATTAGTGTGCTCATCTAATTTCTCGTTCATTATATTTTCTTATTAAATACAGCCGCTCAAACGTTGGGTTTTAGTTGTTTTCCCAGCGCCGATTTTCGCAATTTAATATTAATTTTTTTATATTGTATATTTTATTAATTCTTGTACGTGAATAATTTCGACAAAAGATTTAAGGTTTTACGATCAATTATTGAGCGCTCCTCGATTTTCGAAAATACATTAATCCTCACGAGATTGACTTATTTCTACTAACGACAAGTTTTTCAGTAGCTAGAACAGAGGAATAAAAGATGCTTTTTTGTTTATGAAATGGCCTATATTTTTCTTAGAAAAAGTTACTATTCTAAATACTTCAGTATTCCTTCTGTGGCATCTTGGGGTGAGTGCGTACATAAACAGTTCACCAACTTTAACATTTATTATATAAATGGAAAATTATTAGATGTAATTAAAATTCGAGTAGCTACTAGAAAAATAAAACATAAAGAAAGTGATTGGCTTTAAAGTTTAAAAAAAATGTTATGACATTTCTAGAGGAAAAACATCATAGACTTTTTTTCACTAAACTGTTGCTTGTTTTGTTGTTTGTTTTAAGTCAATATTCTTTAAGCATATTTTCGTTCCAAAATCTGGCATTTTTTTACGATGTTTGTATGTCATCGCATGACTAGGAATAAAAAGGCTTATTCTACATTGTCTGTAATCAATCTTAACAAAGCTGGTTTGTATTTATCTACGCCCATTATCAACCTCAATTCTAACTAAAATGTATTACATCCCAGTCAGTTTACACGCAGAGCATATAAAACTTTTAAAAACATGTCACACGTTGGTGAGGAGTAATGGAGTTTTGAAAATGGGTTGAATACTGAAAATTCGCTCTGATTAACATTCGCAAATCAAAGTTCAAAGACTAAACAATTAGTTTTTAGGCTCACTTATGGTTCTCTGTCCAATTAATGCCAGCCAGTTGCTTACCACCCAATATGTATATACTCGTATTCCTACTTGAAAGGTCATTTTACAACTATTATTTCTCTAATTCATCCTAATAGGATAAAAACACACACCTGACAACTAAATTATAATTTAAAAAAAAAAAAACATAGATATTTTACTAAAATATAGAAAATATAAATTAACTCATACTTAAAACTAACAGTCAAATGAATAGTGTTAAATTTATCTTTTGTTAAAATACAATTATCTTGAAAGATTTTATGAATCCAAATCTTGCTCTAAGGAGGAATTTAGTTTAAATCTGATTTCCCAAGAAATGTCAGTTGACCAAGGTTTTTAATGGTACAAATACTGACGCTTTCATGAGATTTTTCTGCTTCAAGGCTGAGTTTTATCCCCAAGGAGATGAAATAGAATACTTTCAATCTCGAGAAAGGAAAAATGACGTCATGAAAGTGACTATCGGTCTCAAATCTGAAAAATTACCCTGTCATGAAAGTAGCTATCAGTCTTGAAGCGGAAAAATGATCTTGTCACAAAAGTGGCTATTAGTCTCAAAGCGGAAAAATGATATTGTCACAAAAGCTGGCTATTGGCCTCAAATCGGAAAATTTAACTCAGAAAAGACCATTTTACTGATAACGATATCAGTCTCAAAACAGACAAATGACCTTGTCATGAAAGTGGCTATCAGCCTCGAAATGGAAAAGTGACCTTGAGCTTGTGGCTATCAAGTCTCAAATGTGTTAATTACTAATATCAGAACAATGACTTCATCTCTAAGATGTATTAGATGTTAATATTAACACATCTGTTCCAACACAACATTATTAGCAACTTGTTGCTATTTCGTTACTGAGTAAGTTGTTGGGATTAAACGGAAGATACCATAGATTACCTATAACTACCCACCTCCTTTATTGAGCTTTTATTTGCGAGTTTGTCATTTAAAAACTTTAAACAATGTTTGAGATTATTTACAATAAGTAATCTAGACTGTGCTGGGACATATTGCGCTTTTTGAGCGGCTGTATAAACTTGTTAGATACTTTGTAAATATTAATGCATGCTTCTTGTTAGAATTGTAATATTATGATTAATAAAATAATTTTGCCATGTATCTAGTAACTTATTTATATATATATGTAACGTTTAATTACATTTTCTCACTCTTAAGTGTTCAGCTGTTTACAATTTTCTGGTTGTCCCATTAAGACAAAATATATTTTATAAAAATAAAAGACAAAACCATTAAAAAAAAAGTAATTAAAATTAAATAAACTGATTCTTCTCGATGTGTTTAGAAAGTGATGTATTAATTGTTCTCATATTGCATTGCCAATGTATTTTGAGAGTGTTATCTATAAGAGAAGTATATATTTTGTCTAATATATTTTATTAAAAGCTGTCTATTTTAGCCGAACGTAGGTAGCTGTTCTCGGCAATTGGTCTTCACATTATGTACCTGTATAAGATATATTATGACTTGATCGTGTTTAAAGTTCCCTTGACAAATAGTTCACCGTTTATTCCTTACAAAACGTATTATTTAGGAGTAATTTATTATGAATGTGAATGCTCAATATTGTTTTAATTTTATTGATATTTATTTTATTTCTTACCGACAAATTATCACTTTACTAAGTGTTGTTAAAGCTTTAAATTAGTGTGTATTTATAAAAAAAAGAAGAAAAAAAACTCTCAAGTGATGTTACAATGCTTTTATTTTAAAGTCCTATTTTATTTTATAGCTTTTCATTTTAGAATTTTGTTATGATTGTATAAGTATTATTTTTATTTATTTTATAGTGTTTATCTATCCTTTAAGGAATTAATAGATGATAATAAATTGACATTAATTAATTTAAATTAATGTGGTTCTTTATTTATCTTAACCTATTTCCTGGAGTTTAACAAATCAAGAGTGGAAGGACAAAGGGAAGGGGTTGTTAAATGAGACAAGAGGGTGAACGAAAAGGAATCTTATACTAATATCAAATCTACCATTGTTACTCTCTTACAGTCGACTACAACTTCCAATCACATTTATCTGAGTGCACCTGGTTACAGAGAACATAATAAAATTTAGAGGTTAAGAGAGATAATGAAGATACACTGATGATTAATAGCAAAAGGAATAAACCAATCTTTAAGAGGTAAGAAATAAGCCAATCTTTAAGGGGCAAGGAATGAGGCTATCTTTAAGAGGTAAGGAATAAGGCTATCTTTAAGAGGTAAGGAATAAGCCAATCTTTAAGACGTAAGGAATAAGGCTATCTTTAAGAGGTAAGGAATAAGCCAATCTTTAAGACGTAAGGAATAAGGCTATCTTTAAAAGATAAGAAATAAAACAATCTTTCAGAGGTAAGAAATAAAACAATCTTTTAGAGGTAAGGTATAAGGCTATCTTTACGAGTTAAGGAATAAGCCAATCTTTAAGAGGTAAGAAATAAAACAATCTTTTAGAGGTAAGGTATAAGGCTATCTTTAAGAGGTAAGGTATAAGGCTATCTTTACGAGTTAAGGAATAAAACAATCTTTAAGAGGTAAGGTATAAGGCTATCTTTACGAGTTAAGGAATAAATCAATCTTTAAGAGGTAAGAAATAAAACAATCTTTTAGAGTTAATGTATAAGGCTGTCTTTACGAGGTAAGAAATAAAACAATCTTTTAGAGTTAATGTATAAGGCTATCTTTACGAGTTAAGGAATAAAACAATCTTTAAGAGGTAAGGTATAAGGCTATCTTTACGAGTTAAGGAATAAAACAATCTTTAAGAGGTAAGGTATAAGGCTATCTTTACGAGGTAAGAAATAAAACAATCTTTAAGAGGTAAGGTATAAGGCTATCTTTACGAGTTAAGGAATACGCCAATCTTTAAGAGGTAAGAAATAAAACAATCTTTTAGAGGTAAGAAATAAAACAATCTTTTAGAGGTAAGGTATAAGGCTATCTTTACGAGGTAAGAAATAAAACAATCTTTTAGAGGTAAGGTATAAGGCTATCTTTACGAGTTAAGGAATAAGCCAATCTTTAAGAGGTAAGAAATAAAACAATCTTTTAGAGGTAAGGTATAAGGCTATCTTTACGAGTTAAGGAATAAGCCAATCTTTAAGAGGTAAGAAATAAAACAATCTTTTAGAGTTAAGGTATAAGGCTATCTTTACGAGGTAAGAAATAAAACAATCTTTAAGAGGTAAGGTATAAGGCTATCTATAAGAGTTAAGGTATAAGGCTATCTTTAAGAGGTAAGAAATAAGGCTATCTTTAAGGGGAAGGAATAAAACAATCTTTTAGAGGTAAGGTATAAGGCTATCTTTAAGAGGTAAGAAATAAGGCAATCTATAAGGGGTAGGAATAAGCAATCTTTAAGAGTTAAGGAATAAGCTTTTCTTTTTCAGCTTTGTCTGCTCTCAAGTACAGTGGAGTTACTTTGAAAGTGGAGAACACATTATCTCAAATAAAAATGTTGACAAATTGTTAATAAATCTATTAAGACTTTTAAGTAATGATAAATTAAAAATTTGAAATATTGTCCAACAAAATAAATGTACATTTGAAGAATTATAAACAGAACAGTTAAACAGTTATGTGTTTAGTTTACCAGTCGTTTTATAGCTACAGCAATTTGCAAGGGAACCGTACGAAGTACAACTCAACTGTAAATTATTTGATAGTCTCCTAACAAAATTTAATGAATAAGAAGTAAGTAAAACGATTCAGACGTTCATTATGGTTAGTTGACAGCTATTTCTTATTACTCTACGAAGCTTCTTGAGTATTTTTATTAGACGGTTTTCAACCTTTAGAAGTCGGATTTCATAGGGTTGTTCTGCTCCAGGGTGCTATATAAAAATTTAAAAGTATCAACTTACATGAAAATCAGTTGTAACATCATTCAATGGATTTATGGGCTACTTCCAATTATAACATAAAGTCCATCGCACAGCGGCTGCAGATACTAAGCAGATTTCCCACCTGCTGGTAAATCAGTGCTGTTCACTAAAAACTGTACTCCACTCATGTTTAATGCCAGATTTCTTTTTTGGAGGTAGAGGGAGAGAAACACTAAATATATATATATATTTCCTTTACTACCGACATGGTCTGTTTATTTGGGAAAATCTTTTGTAATTTCTTGATCGATAAACAACACAATTCGTTTACTCCTTTCAACAACGTCATATTTCAAAAATGAGCGATTTTTGATTTTTAGTTATGACTGTTTCTAGAATGCCTGGAAGGAGAAGTATTTTCTTGTAAGATCGTCATAGGTGTAACTCAATATGCAGCCTCTAGAGAGCGAAAGTGTCATTTTTTCTTTTCATTTGTCTACACATGTGTTCTTTTCAAGACCGTCACAATTCAGTTGCTGTTGAACTATTGGCCAGTATTCACCTGTGAGATTTAGTGCAAGAGTGAATTATTTGGTGATATGACATTATTGTACACAAGGTAAGTGCATTTTGTATCCTCAGTTTTTAAGCAAGAACATATTATTCTGTTTTATGTCAGTATAGCAAGAAAAACGAATGGCGTCCTACCATGTTTTATTTTTATTTATGACGTTCTTGCATGGTAAATGAGATACGTCGATTGTACTATTTCAACTTTTGACGTTTTGACGATGAAAATTTTTTCCTTAGACCACGTGGCGTTTGGATTATTTGGTTCTATGACACTATTGTACCAAAAATTTGACTCCTACATAATAAAATGTGTAGTTTCATTTCGGATTATGTCATTATTGTCAATGAAGCTATCCAATGTTTACAAGTTACGACAGGTTGCATCATCCTTCTGTCTGTCCCTTCGGACGTGGTTTGCGTGGACTGCATTATGGTTTCTCTTAACTTCCTTCATCTGCAGATCCTATCATGATAGGAGCGCTTGCAACCACGTTTCATACAGTAACTTAAGACAGGTCACCCTGCTAGTCATTGTAATTATGAATAAATAAGCCAGTAGAGGTAAAAAAAAGGCTTTTCTTCGGTCTATGCTATTTAGCATCTGCCTGGGTAATTATTATTTGGTAATTCTTTCGTTTAAATTTCTTCTTTTTCAGTTTGAACATTATGACTTCTCGAAGGTTGTTAAAGTTAGCACTTAATACTGCTATGGAGTCTCAAGTAGATGTATCATGTGGCAATTCACCCGACAGTTGTGTAGGTAAGAAAATTAGAATTAGAAAAATAAGAATAAGAGTAATTTTGAGATTCTATTTGCTTACTGTCTTACCTAATTTCATACAAATTTTTTGTGTCGGCTTTAATTTTGCGGCTACTGGGTGACTGTTTTTTTCTTTCTTTTCTTTTTACAGACTCATCAGAAGGAAGATTGGAGAAAACGAGCAGGGAAGGTAACATTCATGCAAGCGCAAGTACAGTGCAAAATGCCAACCAATTGAATTTCAGTGATGACAGTGATTATGAATATTTCGATGATTCTGAAGCAGACAGAGATTATAACCCTTTAGTCGACAAAGAAAGTAGCAGTGAAGACGAATGCCAAGAAGACATCAAGCGTTATGTTGTGGTACCCCAAACACCTTTAACCAGTAAATTTTGTAAGGTAACTCCAACCGCCACCGATCCAGATGTCATGCAGTCAGCGTCTTCAAACAGCACTGCTGGTCAAACTCCTGAATTATCTGATACTACTACCCCTACGTCGATCTCCGTTTCAACAACCTCAGGTTCATCCGTTGAAATTTTGAGTCCAGTTAAAAAATGTAAACGAAAAAGGAATGAATCCAGTTGGAAGAGGAATGTGCTGAAGGTTGCTAGAAATAGTGGAAAAGAGTACCAAAGTCTTTCAAAGAAACCTGAAAAGCGAGTAAGAGGAGAAAGAAAAATGAAACCCCCATGTAAAGAAACATGTCGATTAAAGTGTTCTGAAAAAATAACTGAAGAAGAAAGGAATAGTCTTTTTGATTCTTATTGGAACCTAGGGGATATTGCCAAACAAAGGGAATTCATCAATAGCTGCACTGCTGAAATTAAACCTAAATATCGTTATGTACGTGAAGGGGGCACAAGGCCCAGAAGGAATAATAATTCCGCGTTCTATTTTAATATTGGTGACAGGCGCATTCGCATTTGTAAGATGTTTTTTAGAAATACATTAGATATCAATGACCGTCCTATTCGCATTGTATTTGAGAAGAAAAATAAAGTGGCTGGTGCCGTGATGGCTGACGAGGAAAGCAAGGCAATCAGCCCAAGATGGACGAAGCAATCAGAACAAGAATCATATAAACAGAATTCCTAAAATCGAGAGTCACTACACACGCAGAAATACTATGAAGCACTACATTGAAGGGGGCAGAACCATAACTGGCATTTACTCGGACTACCTCAACGATTGCAAAAAAGATAACGTTGTGTCCTGTAATTTCAATTACTTCTATCATGTTTTCACTAACGACTTCAATTTAAGTTTTTTCCAGCCCAAAAAAGATCAATGCGAAACATGTGTTGCTTATGAGAATGCGCCAGAGGCCGAGAAAGTTAATTTGAAGGCAAAGTAAGATCAGCACTTGGTAGAAAAAGAGCTATCAAGGAAAAATGACAAGCAGACACTAATGGGTAAAGCCTTATTATCAGTTTACGATTTACAAGCTGTCATGCCATTGCCAAAAGGCGATTGTTCTGCCTTTTATTATTCTTCCAAATTGAATGTCGTAAACTTCACAATTAGCGATCTTCATAAAAAAACAACCGAATGTTATGTTTGGGATGAATCAAACGGGCACCGTGGAGCAAATGAGCTAGGTTCGTGTGTTCTAAAATATTTAGAGAAGAATATTGGATTATATAAGGAAGCAATTTTTTATTCGGATAATTGTAGCGGTCAGCAAAAGAATCGGTTCATGTTAGCCGCCTATATTTATGCTCTCCGTAAATACGGCCTTAACTCAATCACAAATTTCTTATCAAAGGGCATACACAAAATGAAGGTGATTCTGTCCACTCTTTGATTGAGAGGAAAATTAAGCAAGCCCTTAAAAGTGGCCAAATTTATACCCCCGAAGGTATCATTTCTTTGATCAGAACAGCAAGAAGAACTGGTGAACCATTTTATGTTAATGAACTATCCTATGAAGACTTTTTTGATTTGAAACGTTTAGCGTCTGATATTGGACCTGTGCGTATCATCAAAAATACAAAAAATGAGCCTGTTAAATTTACAGAAATAAAAGTTATGCGAGTTCAATACAATTATCCGAATTCACTTTTTTATAAGTTTTCATTTGAGGAGTCAGACTTTATGGAGGCTGTTATTATCAGGAAATATAAGCCTTTCAATGTCACGTTACAACCTGCCTTCACTGAAAGAGTTAAGATTTCTGATGCCAAAAAAAACAGACCTAATGGCACTCATTGAAAAGAATTTAATTCCAAAAGTTTACAAAAGGTTCTATGAAAATCTTTGAACTTGAACCTACACCTGTTTATTTCAGTATTATTCAATATTATAAGTTTTATATTTCTATAACAATGTAGTTTATACTTTTGTACTTTGTTGTATTGTCCATGTACTAGATTTGTAATTTTTTCCCGAGTGCATCTGGTATTGTTCTAAGAAAATAAAAGATTTATCTCTACCAAAGTTTTATCAGAATAAATAGAAACCTGTGCCTTTCCCACATCCTTTCTATTTCATCCCATGAGGTAGATATAATAAAAGTTATAATCTACGCAGGATGTGAAAAGATGACCAGATTCTCCGTACAAGTGTTTATTTAATGCTAAGCGAGGTCACCTTTACCTTCACTTCTCGGCCTGTACTCCGCTGTCACTCATCCCTGAGCCCTGAAGATGAGGCCTTAGTGCCTTGAAAGTGCTTTATGTTAAATAAACACTTGTACGGAGAATCTGGTCATCCTTTCCCATCCTGCATGTCCAACTCCGTTAGCAGCATAATCAACAAAGTTATAATCTATTCTTTGCTTAGTAATTTCCAACTGCCTCTCTGAAATATAATTATCCTTGCAACAACGACGTCGTTCAAGTTACTTCAATGCCAGACTTCGAAATTGTTCTTTTTAAGTGACAATAACGACATATTTTGACTTACTCCAAGCACCATTCATTTAATTTAGATGAAGAACGTCATAAATCAAAAGGTGTTTTTTAAAATTTAAATTTTTTTAACATCTTCTTCTTCAAAAAGGGGAAAAAAATCAGGGCATAACTACACTGTTTTGCTGCATATGAAAATGGTCAATTGTTTGCTCAAAATTTATTTTTAATAAGTTTTATTCTATTTTGAAACTTTAAAATCGCTCTTCTGAAAAATGACAAATTTTGAGATATGACGTTATTGAAAGGAGTGAGCGAATTGTGATATTATCTCACCAATTATTCTCTATTTATATGTTGTTGCGATCTGGCTGCAGCAATGGGCAGTGGAAGCTGTAAAAATAATAATTCCCACAACCAAATCACTAGCAAAGAATATAGGGAGGTTAATCAGAATAGTTATTTATTATACAAGTGACGAAAGTAGATCATTTTACAACTCGAGTGAAACGTTTTCCCACACGAGCGAAGTGAGTATGGTAATTTCTCGAAAGTTGTAAATTCTACTTTCGTCACGAGTGTAATATTAAATTTTTTCTGTAATCGTGTAATACATGATCAGATTTAACCAGAATATGAACAAAATTAGGATGTTGTGAAGATTATGGTGTTGGTAGGTTATAAGCATGGTTGTGAAAGGTTATAAGCATAGTTATAAAATAACTAGTGATGATTGTGAAGTAGTGCAGGTTATAAACAAGGAAGGTAATTATTATTATATTTGAATTTTAAAATATATTGATTATTTTCACCAATAATTCACTCACATTTCAATTTATTTTGTTAAAATAAATTCTTACAGTTAAGAAACATTTAAAAGCATTTAATTTCCAACTTCAAATTATTTTTTAATTTATACTTACTACTAATTAAGAAGGCAATTCACTTTCTTCACTTGTGAAGAAAGTGATTACTTTCTTCACTCATTTCAGTTTAGTAATGTTACCATTATTCAACGATTACAGAAAAACACTTTTTTGTGGCTTCTCACACGCTTGGCGCTTTCGGGAATTAAATTCCCATCCTCAGAGCTAGGAACAATAAATCACTATTATTAAGGAGTCTAAAAACTATGTTTTAAAAAATGTACATAATTGGTCATAAAACAAAACAGTCAATAGCACTATACAAATTTATAACAATAACACGTATGTTTAACAAAATAGTTATAATTAAAATATAATAAATTAATAATGTCTTATTTACTATCTAAGCATTAAAGTTGCATAAGACAATATTAATTTCTTATATTTTAGCAGATTTCCCTTGAGGGAAATCAGCTATTGAGGTCGTACTCATGACGCGATTTTCAAAAAATTTCTTCAAATGTCCATCGATCCTACCCAGGAGATGACGAAAATTAGGTCTGTTCAAAATTATATATATATAGATTTTCGAAATATCTCCGTTGTCATACGTCGTATCAAACAATTGTATAGAACCAATCTTATTGCAAATTAAAGTTACTATAAATATTTTTCTATACATTTACTCTATACCTTGAATATTAACCAAGATATTTCCATTTTTATTAAATGTGGGCGGTAACGCACGAGTGAGTTTCCCACCAAAAGCTAGGTCGGCCATTTCCGTAACTGCTTGGTTCTCTTGTGGAGATTTCTCTATTGTATAACTTCACGTGGGAAATCTGCTTAGTTTACTCAGCCCCTGCGTGACTGACTTTTAATTATAACTATCTTGTTAAATATACGTGTTACTGTTATAAATTTTATAGCGTTATCAACTGCTTTGTTATACGATCACTAACTTTTTAAAAAATAGTTTTTAGACTCCTTAATTATAGTATTGGTAGCTCTGAGGATGGGAATATAATTCCCGAAAGCGCTTAGCGTTTTAAGAAATAATTTGTGAGGAGCCACAAAAGAGTGTTTCTCCCTCCCCTATATCATCACTCTCACCACCAGATGAAAACAAAAAAGTCCGTCACGCAGGGGCTGCATAAACTAAGCAGATTTCCCACGTGAAGTTTTACAATAGAGATAGGAAGAAGCCTAATAATAACAGTAGTAGTAAGGAATCTCTAAACCTATTCACGAGGGACGAATAGTTACGGAAATGGCCGCCCTAGCTCTCGGTGGAAAGTCCCAAACATAGCCGACCACACACACCATACAAATGCAAATATCTCGGTTAATATTTTCGATCGGGCGCAAAATAATGGAGATATTTTGAATTTTCAAAAATCCCCCCTCTATACCCCCCCTCCCACTGGTCCGATTTCAGCCATTAACGAACTTGATATTCCTTTTTACATAAAACGATTAAATTCCGAGTTTGGTAACGATCAAACAAGAATTGCGACCGCTAGAGCATTAACAGACAAATAGATATATATATAATTTTGAACGGACCTCATTTTCGTCATCTCCTGGGTAGGATCGATGGACATTTGAAGAAATATTTCGAAACTCGCGTCCTGAGTACGACCTCAATAGCTGATTTCCCTCGAGGGAAATCAGCTAAAAATGAATTTAGGAAGGGTTTCACCAACAATTGACTCGATTTAAAATTTAAATATATATATAAATTTATTTATAATAAAAAATGCTCCAAAAATAAATATGAATTAGAAATGATAAAAGGCATCTTTTAGCGATATTAAGGGGACACTTATATCTACTTAAACTAAATTACAAGGAAGAATTTAGCAGGTTTATAGAAGTTGAGACTCTGCCGTGAGAGGTAGTGGAGGCTGGAGGATTACCGAGATGACACCAACAAGGTTCACCCTTCCAGAGAATCTCCCTTTACGAGGTTGTCCTTTTAGCAGATTTCCCTGAAGGATTTGAGTTATTAAGGACAAAATATTAACATAGATTTGAACTAATTTTTCCACGTGAGGTATCTGGTAGTTCATATTGGAAAGAATTGTTGAGGATACAATATTTCAAGCGAATTACTTGCTCCACACATTGTTCCTGGAGAAATGTATAAAACAAAAGTTAATCTAAATAACAAAGTAAACAACTTTTGTTATGTGCATGTTTGTCGAAAAACAAATAGACAATGAAATTCAGCCGTTTATGTGTGAAAAGGTAACTAAAAATCAAAATGCAGTTATGGTGTCTATGACATGTGAAAAGTATCGTAAAATTTTGAAAAAAAAAAAAATCAATGTACAGACAGAGGTTACAATTTTATATATATACTAGCACAGATACCAGGCTTCGCCCGGGAATTCATTTGAGGCTGAATAGTGATGGTATTTTTTTGGCAAGGCTTTACATTGTACACTATTTAGGTATTTACCCATCCCAGTGTTTATACCCGTTGTTGGAATTTGTTAATAATAAAATTCATTTTTTATGTAAGACTTCAGTCCTGCATATTGTCATATTTCCCGTCTCCTGTGCATTATGCATAGATTTCAATTATTAAGAACAAAATATTAACATAGATTTGAATTAATTTTTCCAGGTGAGGTACCTGCTAGTTCAAATTGGAAAGAATTGTTGAAGATATCAATATTTGTACGCAAATTACTTGCTCCTGACATTGTTCCTGGAGAAATGTATAAAACAAAAGTTAATCTAAATAACAAAGTAAACAACTTTTGTTATGTGCATGTTTGTCGAAAAACAAATAGACAATGAAATATTGCGAATTTTTATTTCAGGCCTCCCTTATAACCCCCACTCCCGTTCGAACCTAAAAATTTTAATATAGCTTATAATCATGGAAGAATTAATGCTAATTGAGGTACCGAGTTTTGTTAGAGTTGGTTCAACCGTTAGTGCTCAATAAAATTGTTGGCTCCCGCTAAAGTTTTAGTGTATATCTCGTTTATACTTTGTTATAACACAAAAGTGAATATCACAAAATTTACTTCAAATAAAAAAATGAACTACTTTTGTTATGTGAATATTTGCAGAAAACCGAATAGAAAACAAAATGCCGCTATTTTTAAATTTAGGCCTCCCTTCCAACTCCCACTCCTGCCCGTCCCAAGAAATGTTGGTATGGCTTATTATAATGAATGCGTTAGTGCTACTATACATTCCGAGTTTTATTTAGTTTTGGTTAAGTCTTTTGTGCCAAATAAAATTGTTCACTTCCACTATAGGTTTTAGCGTATATCTCGTTTATAATTCGGTATACGAAAAAAGTGTATATAACAAAAGTTACTCTAAATAACAAAATAAACAACTTTTGTTATGTTCATATTTGCCGAAAAACCAAAAGGAAACGAAATATCGCTATTTATAATTTCAGACTTTCGTTATAACCCCCCACACCTGTTCTTTTCAGAGAATATTCATATAACCTAAAGCCTATGTTGAGTTAGTAGTAATATACATACCAAGTTTCATAACATTCGGTTCAGCCGTTTATGCGTGAAAAGGTAACAAACAAACAGACACGAAAGAAACAAAATGCAGTAATGGTGTCTATGACATGTGAAGCAAAAAGTTTTCGTGAAAAAAATCAATGTACAGACAGAGTTTACAATTATATATATATATATATATATATATATATATATATATATATATATATATATATATATATACTAGCTCAGATGCCCGGCTTCGCTCGGGAATTCATTTGAGGCTGAATGGTGATGGTATACTTTTGGCAAGGCTTTACTTTGCACAATATTTTGACATTTACCCGTCCCAGTGTTTAGGGTTAATACCCGTTGTTGGCATTTGTTAATAATAAAATTATTTTTTTATGTAAGACTTCACTGTCCTGCATATTGTCATATTTCCCGTCTCCTGTGCATTATGTATAGATTTGAATTATTAAGGAGAAAATATTGACATACAATTGAATTAATTTTTTCAGGAGAGGTACCTGGTAGTTCATATTGAAAAGAATTGTTGAACAAATTTCTCTAAATAACAAAATAAACAACTTTTGTTATGTGCATATTTGCCGAAACCCCAATAGGAAATCATTATTATTAATTTCAGGCCTCCCTTATAACCCCCACTCCTACCCGTCCCTAGAAATGTTAGTATGGCTTATTATAAGGAAGGCGTTAGTGCTAATACACATACTGAGTGTTTTATTTAGTTCGGTTGAGTCTTTTGTGCCAAATAAAATTGTTGTCTCCCGATATAATTTTTAGGGAATAACGCCATTATACTTCGGTATACGATGATAGTGTATATAAAAAAAAAAGTTTCTCCAAAATACAACATAAACAACTTTTGTTATGTGAATATTTGCCGAAAATGCAATAGGGCACGAAATATCACTATTTTTAATTTCAGGCCTTCCCTATTACCCCCACTCCTGCCCGTCCCTAGAAATGTTAGTATAGCTTATTATAATAAAGGTGTTAGTACTAATCCACATACCGATTAATTCGGTTGAGTCTTTAGTGCCAAATAAAATTGTGGACTCCCGCTTTAGTTTATAGCGTATAACACATTTATGCTTCCGTATACGGCAAAAGTGCATATAACAAAAGTTACTCTAAATAACAAAATAAACAACTTTTGTTGTGTGCATATTTGCTGAAAAAGCAATAGGAAACGAAATATCGCTATTTTTAATTTCAGGCCTTCTATATAACCCCACTCCTGCCCGTCCCTAGAAATGTTAGTATGGCTTATTATAAGGAAATCGTTAGTATTAATTCATATAGCGAGTTAGGTTTAGTCTTTTGTACCAAATAAAATTGTGGATTCCCGCTTTAGTTTATAGCGTATAACACATTTATACTTTCGTATACGGCAAAAGTGCATATAACAAAAGTTACTCTAAATTACAAAATAAACAACTTTTGTTATGTGCATATTTGCTGAAAAAGCAATAGGAAACGAAATATCGCTATTTTTAATTTCAGGCCTCCCTTATAACCCCCACTCCTGTTCGTCTTAGAGAATATTATTATAGCCTAAAGTCTACGTTGGGCTAGTAGTAATATACATACCAAGTTTCATAAAATTCGGTTCAGCCGTTTGTGCGTGAAAAGGTAACAAACAAATAAACAAACAGACACCAAAGAAACAAAATGTAGTTATGGTGTCTATGACATGTGAAACGAAAAAGTGTCCTGAAATTTTGAGAAAAAAATCGATGTACAGACACAGGTTACAATTTTATATATATATATAGATATAGATCTCATCTCGTCTGTTATCCACACAACCTTAATAAAAATGTAAATATCTCAGTTAATATTCAAGATAGAGAATAAATGTATACAATATTCATAGTAAATTTAATTTGCAATAAGATTGGTCCTATACAATTTTTTGGGAAGGGGAGGTATAGAGGAGATGAATTTCAAAAATTCGAAATATCTCTGTTACTATGCATCGGATCAAAAAATTGTATATAACCAATCTTATTGCAAATTAAATTTAATATCAATATTGGTATATACATTTATTCTCTATCGTGAATATTATCAAAGATATTTGGATTTTTCAATTTTCAGCAAACCCCACTTCTACTCATGTCATATTAACAAGAAGCTGTTATTTTATGAGCCACTTCAATTCAAAGCTAAATACCAAATATTATTTTCATTGAACTTTTACTTTGTGAGATATATGCCATTACGTTGTGTGACCCCCCACCCGCCTCCTTTTTTTTCTTCTTGGATTACTAAAAATTAAGTGATTGAGATAAACCTGATTCTGATTCATTACAAATTACAGGACTAGCTTTAGTAAATTGTTTTCAATAAAATTAATATGTTATATTCAGATTGATTTTGTTTGTCTTTCCGGTCTAGAGATTATTAACTTGTATTGTAAATTGACTGAAAGACCGTTTGTATTTATTCACTTAACATTCACGGTAGTGTTACCTGAACGTATATTTATCTATTGCCTTCGTGTGGGAAATCTGCTTAGTTTAGGCAGCTCCTGTGTGACGGAATTTATAAGGTATAAAGTTTCTTATTCCAGGAAAAATGTCAAACACGCAAGGTGACAGACTTTTCTTATGATTATTAAAATTTTCAACTACCGCTAGTAGAGAATTAATGAGAGGCATTCAAATAATGAGTTCAAAATATAGCTAGTGCCAAATATGCTACTGGCAGTTCTAGCCGATTAGGGAAAAAAATAAATTTATTAATGTTTACTTTTTGCAACTAAGGCTAATTGGGATGGGTGATACATAGTAAGGTCCAAAAGTTTCCGGCCTGGGATAGAAGGAAAGGTGAAAGAAAAAAACTGGTTTTACTGTTTTTCAATATATTCTCCTCTAAGTTCAATAGACTTATTACAATGCTTTGGCGACATTTCTATACCATGAAAAAAATAATTTTCTTCTGTTTTAAAAAAAATGTTCTTCCACTGCTGCTTGGAGCTCTTCGTCGGTGTTAAATCGCCTTCCACGAAGGTCAGATTTTAATTTTGAGAAAAGGTAGAAATCACTAGGGGCCGGAAACTTATGGACCTTACTACGTATATAGGTGTCCATCCTTTTCTAGCCAGAGGACAACTAAAGATTTTATTTAATGAATTCCATCTCTAAATAAATTCCTCTGCCCAGACGGGAATGGAACTCGCCACTCTATGCTTACCATCTGAGATTAAGGTCAAGGCTTGAACTCACTGGCCAACCTGAGCCCCTTCTTTTGAGCCCGCCTTACAGAAGGGCACTGACACAAAAAATTGGTTATAGACTCATCAAAAATCCCTCTCCTCAGAAATCTTTAGTAAAAGGTGAAAGATTTCCGTGTTTTGAACAGAGACCAGAGTTAGGATAGATAACTACAGTCAACCCTATTCTTACGATAGTAGTCTACATATTTAGTGAAATGAAACTTTTTTTCTCCAAAATCACTTATGATGCTTACTAAGGAAAAACAAGGATTGAAGTAAATGAAGAGAAATATAAAAATTAACATTTTAATATTAAATTATAGGCTAATTATAATAGAAATGATTGTATTAAACAATTCATATTTACACTTATTTCTTATTTCAAGATGTAATTCAAAGAACACTAAGTATTTTAATAACAGATTAACTATAAAATATACTTAGCACATTTTTTTTGATAATCAACATGATTAGTCAGTTATATAAATATACATTTAAAAAAAGTTTCACTTAACAGCATATAATATGCTTTGCTTTTAAAACAACATATTTAGAACTTTAAAAATTAAAACCAAATTAAAATTACAAACAATATTAGGATGTTCTGTACATTATGATTTGCCGAGTTTATCCAATAAATTTGCAAGAGAAACATGGTCAATAATAATAGTTTCTCTTCTGGCCTTCTTAACTTGAAGTTTGCACTTTGCCCTGATGACATGGTCTAGCCTCTTCATGGCTCCCTGCACACTTTCATCTACTTCTCGTAATATAGCAGGGATACCGAGCGTTTTGTTGTCAAGGAAATCCTCCAAATCCGCACTCTACAACAACAATAAGATAAAATACTAATTGTTCATTAAGAAATAGTGTAAGGATAATTTATTAATTTAGACTCTTTTAGCAGATTTCAACAATTGGAAATCACCAGTTGAGGTTGTATGATACTACCTCTCTCCCTCCCTCCCCCCCCCCTACGCCTGGGTTATAATTATATGAGTCCCTGAACATCCTACTTCTTGGTCTGTCATACAAGGTGCACTCCATCAGCACGTGTTCTGCAGTTCACTCTAGTTGCCGCAATGCCAGTGTAGAGATTCTCTCCTCTTGAACCTGTGGAGGTAATGGTTGAAATCACTGTGCCCTGAGAGAAATTGTGTGAGGAGGTATCTTGGGTTCAGCCAGGCTCTATCAAGCCTTGCCTTGACTGTTGGAAAGAGTTTTTTGGTGTAGGCTCCTTTTTTGCTCTCCTGGCATCTTTTCTCCCATTCCCTTATGAATAGATCAATGAAGGCTTCTTTTAAACCTTTTTTAAGCTCATAGGAACCACTGATACTGCTTTGACTCTCCTGAACTAGCGTTCAGAGGATCGGCAGTTGCCTTCCTTTTAGAGCTGTCCACATAGGCCATGAACAGAAGATCGATGGGTGGAGTTCCTGCTTTTACGTTCAGTGCGTCGTTTGAGATTGTTCTGTAAGCTTTCATGGTTCTCAAGTTTAAGGTTCTTTGCGATCCCAGAGGGCAGCCATGTGTCCCTTTTTCGCTTGGAACTCCCAGCTGGGAGCTGCATAATTGATCACAGCCAATGCGTATGGGTTGTAGATCTGCTGTGATGCGTGGAATGTGATTCCCCGCATGTTTCTCGCAAGTAAGGCCAGTGTTTATGATGTCGTTTATCTTGGGTTGCAACGCCGCAATGTGCGGTGTTATAACAATTCCTGAGCCCAGAGCCACTCCCAAGTACGTCACCGCATCTTTAAAGATTAATTGGGATCCACCAACTGGTACCCTAGGAGGATGTGCCCTGTTGAATTCACCTCACATGATAAGCGCTGCGGTCTTATTGAGTGCCAATTTCAGTTCATTTAGACTTTGCTACACCAACTCTCTAACACTTCAACAGCTCTTGTGGTTTCGGACTGAACTAGCCTCATTGTGTCGGCTCTGATCACGACCGCTAGGTCGTTGACGTAGGCAATCGCACTTATATCTTCCTCCTCTAGCTTTCTCAGCAAGCCGCCTATGAGCAGAGTCCACAGTGTGATCCTAAGATTGATCCCTGAGGGCATCCTTTAGTTACCTTGTACGGTGGCTCAGTAACACTCTGTGTGATGAGGTGTGCATACCTGTCATCGAGGAAGCTACTGAGCAGAGCAAATAGATTGCTTGGGAGTTCTTACTTCTAGCTAGCACTGCTGGCCACCAGGCATTGTCGTATGCACCAGCCACATCCATGAAGACCGCAAAAGCGTATTTGGACAGGCCTCTTTTGCATTCTCCCAATAATAAGTGGATCTCTCTCCCTCTCTCCACCGTGAGGGAAGAGAGAGGAGGAGGGAGAGAGGAAATATCAAAATGATGGAAAAATGTGAAGAGTACTCGCCCAACCCAGCCCAAAATAATAATGAATGAAATATAATACCTTGAATTGGACTATAACTTCATGGGCAGCAGTTCCTGTCCCAGTGTCATGGAGTTTCTTCCGGAACCAGACAAACCACTCGCTTATATAAACATACATTTCCTCTTCGGTGAACGACCTCAAGAGTGAAATTGTTTTTTCCTTTTCCTGCAAAAATCTACAATTATACTTTGCTATCAAAACACTCTAACTTTAGATTAAAAAAATTGCCATAATAAAGTGATCAAAACAAACTGTAAAGAATAAAATGAAAATAAAAAATTGCTCACCTCAAAGATAGGATATGCATATTCATTGATGCCTCTTTGGAATAGTTCGGTAACGGTAGATGTTTTCTTGGCCCTCAAAGCAAGGATGAGGAGAGCCCTAACGGTTAAACCACACAGTGAAACACTCACACCTCTCTTACAGACACGAATATATAATTTAACAGCTGATTGTGGGTGTGTGTCACTTAACTCAAACAATTTGTACAGGAGAGGTTCAAAATATTCATTTAGGTCTGCAAAATAAAGAAACTGAATAAATTATATCATCATATACATAGTGATGGGCAAAAACGTCCGTCACGCAGGAGCTGCGTAAACTAAGCAGATTTCCCATGCAAATGTTTACAATAAATAAAATACATACTCATAACACCACTGCAAATATTGGGTTGTCCAGAAAATAATGCAGGATTTTGGTATCAAACAAAAAAAAAAAAAACTAGTTACTTTAAAGCAATGTTCTTTAATCAAAATAATTTCCCATACTTTCAACACATTTCTCCCAACGTGTTGGTAACTTATTAATACCGTCTGAATAGAATTCAGATTTTTTAGAATTGATAAAGTCAAAAAACGCATTTTCCAGTTCCGTTTGATTTTTGAATATTTTGTGTTGTAAATAGAGGTCCAGGTGTCTAAAAAAATGGTAGTCAGTAGGCGAGAGGTCCGGAGAGTAGGGTGGGTGAGGCAAAGTTTCATAGCCAAGCTCCAATAATTTTTGTGACGTTACACGTGACACATGTGGTCGAGCGTTGTCATGCAACAAAATGGGCCCTTTCCGATTGACCAGCGAGGGATTCATTACTGCCAATTTCTGATGCATGGTATTAATTTGGTTACAATAAGATTCAGCATTGATGGTTTCGCCAGGATTTAAGAAGCTGTAGTGTATTAAACCAAATGAAGCCCACCATACCGTAACCATGACCTTCTTTTGATGAGTTGGGGGCTTTGGAAAATGTTTTGGAGCTTCTCCTTTGTCGAGCCACTGTCCAGAACGTCTAGTGTTATCGTAGAGAATCCACTTTTCGTCACATGTAACAATTCTGGCCAGAAATGGGTCATTTTTGTTTCGACAAAGAAGTGATGCACAAACACCAAAGCGCTGATTTTTTGACGATCGTTTAATGAGTGTGGAACCCAATTTTCGAGTTTTTTCACCTTTCCAATCGCCTTGAGGTGGTTAGAGACGGTCGTTTTACTCACTTTAAGTTGCTCTGCAAGTTCTCGAACAGTTGTTTTGGGATTTTCTTCCACCACAGATTGAAGAACATCATCATTAAGAGAGGAAGGCCTTCCACGACCTTCTTCGTCTTCAAGACTGAAATCTCCCTCCCAAAATTTTTTGAACCACCTTTGCACAGTGCACTCATTAACACTACCCTCGCCCCAGACTTGGTTAATGTTTCTGGCCGTTTGGGCTCCGCTTCGGCCGAGTGTAAACTCGTAAAAGAAAATCGTACGATATTCACGCTTTGACATTATAAGGATGACTGAATTAATTCCAAGTAGCGGAATGCTACAGAGGTAAACAAACAATATCATTTGGAAGAGGATTAATAAGTGTTGACATTCATACACATGAGTAAACCTGTAAATGTAAACAGTTAATTATACCGAGGGGTATTTTAATGAAAACTTAAAATCCTGCATTATTTTCTGGACAACCCAATATTAAGAGAATAAATACAAACGGTAATGAGAAATCTTTCAGTTACAAGTTAATAACTCTACAACGGAAAGTGTGTGAATTGTAAACTAACAGGTTAGCCAACCTGAATCCTATACATATGTTAATGAAATATATTTGAATATAACAAATTAATTTTATTGAAAACTATTTACTATAGCTAATGCTGTAATTTGTAATGAATCAGATTAATTTTAATCTTAATTACTTAAATGTAGTCGGGGCTAGCCAGGTTAGCCATATGAGTTAAAACGTTGCCTTTAATCTCACATGGTATACCTAGAGTGGTGAGTTTGATTCCCGCCTGGGCAGAGGAATTTATTTAGTGATGGAATTCATTAAATAAAATCCTGAGTGCCACCCTGGCTCAAATAGGTTGGTAACCTGTAGATAATCCATCCCAATTAGCCTTAGTTGCAAAAAATGGACGTTAAAAAATAATTATTTTTTTTAAAAATTTAATCCAAAGAATGTTTTTGCATATATCTCACAAAGTAAAAGTTCAATGAAAACAACATTTCTTATTTAACCTTGTAATGAAGGTGGTTCATGATATAACAGCTTATTATTAATATAACTTGAGTAGGAGGGGAGTTTACTCAAAGCGGAAAACTATAAAATCCAAATATCTCGGTTAATATTCATCATACAGAAAATATGTATATAACAATATTTATAGATCATGTAATTTGCAATAAGATTGGTTCTATACAATTGTTCAATCCGACTTATAGTAATAGAGATATTTCAAATTTTCAAAAATCCTCCACCTCCTACTGTGGTCCGATTTCAGCCATTAACAAACTTGATCTTTCTTTTTGCATAAAACGAGTAAATATACAAACACATAGAGCGGTAATGGACAAATATACATATACGTATGTATGTATGTATGTATGTATATATATATATATATACAAACAAACAAAATAAGCTGCCCTCTTTCTGAGGGTACCTGTATGGTCAGCCTCCTAATCTGCCAATTTCTGGTAATAATGTTTTTTTTTTTAATTTTATTTAAATTGTATGCGAAAAGTTGGAATAATTTGAATATTGTAAATTAGGGGGGTATCTCAGGTGAGAGTGCAGCTTATTATTTTTTTCTTTATTTTTTATATAAATGATGATGGACAATTCTTATTGATGATTTTAGAACAAGCGTGGATAAGTTCTTCAGATCATCGTTTGTTAGCCCTTGTTCTATTAGTATCTTCGACGTTTTTTGATGGAGGACTCCTCTTGAGCCGAACAGTAGCCCCATAACTGTCCAGTCTTGGATTTCGTATTTCTTTATGAAATAGGGGCAACAAGGTTCATATATGCTTTTCTTCTCCTGGTCCACCTCGTCTGCTTGCTTTTTGTTAATCTCAAAACGGACAGTAGGATATATATATATATATATATATATATATATATATATATATATATATATATATACAGTAGAGCGTCGTTTATCCGAACTAATTGTGATCGCGCACGTTCGGATAATCGATTTGTTCGGATAACTAGTTTTTTTAAGAAAATAGGATAATTATTGTATAAAACACTTTGTATTCATCATTACTTATATTTTTATTGAATATGTTCAACTATTTAACATTAAAAACAACATTAAAATTTAATTACATATTAAAATACATACTTCGTCATTTTATTGGAAGAAAAACTGAAGTGAAAGCTTTTTCAATGATGAAACCCTCTTCTTTGCTGTGGTGTCTCTTAATTTCTTCAGAAATAGAAGATCAGCTGGCTTACACTCTAATTGATGTTCCCACCAGGCCAGGACGGTATTCAAGGAGGCGAAGGCTTCGGAATGACTCGGCAGTTTTGGGTTGGCTTCTTCCTCGTCGTCTTCTTCTTCTCCGGTCCCTTCGCGTTCAGAAGATTTGATTTGAGTAATGATATCCTCATCATTTAAGATTTGAAATCCCTTGTCATTTTGGTCAACGTTCAGCCATAATTGTACATCTTCTTTGTCACACTGAGAGAAACCCGGGATTGTGGCCGTAAGTCCAGCAATTTGGTCTAATTCCACCTCTGATTGGTTAGAAGGCTCATTCAATGAAGAATACTCATTAAGCATAAGCTTATTCCAGCCATTTTTCAAATTGTCTGCTGACAATGAGTTCCATGCCTCTGCCAACATGTAACATGCGTCTTTGAGGTTTAGTTTTTTTAATACTATCAGAACACTTTCTTCACAGGCATTTTCTTCTTGAAACAGAAGGTGTCGAAGTACTTGTTTCCTATAAAGCCTTTTTAATTTTTCTATTATACCTTGGTCCATAGGCTGTAGCAGTGAAGTCACATTCGGAGGTAGGAAAACAACCTTGAAATCGGGATGTAGCGAATTCAAAACCTCTGTTGATGGGTGAGAGGGAGCATTCTCTATGAGGAGCAAGACTTTTCCTTTCTTCTCAACTTGATCCTGATGTATTTTAACTTCCGAAATAAACTCATGTTGGTACCAATCAATGAATATGTTTGAATCCATCCAAGAATTTGTTTGAGCTCTGTATGAAACCGGAAGAGCTAATATATTCTTAAAGCAGCGAGGGTTCTTGGATTTACTGATAACCAACAGCTTCAGTGCGTGGGAGCCAGTAGAATTGGCACAGACCATTGCAGTAATGCGCTCTTTGGATACTTTGTATCCAGGCGCTGCATTTTCACGGGCCGAAGCTAATGATTTTCTTGGTAATGCTCGCCAGTTTATGCCCGTTTCATCCGCATTATATACGTTCTCAGCCTTATAACCTTCATCTAGAATCATGGTGTGCAATTTTGTTTTAAAAGAAGCTGCAGAAGCTGTATCAGCTGACATTTTTTTCATCTTCAATGTTTAGCTCCCTGATGGCATGACGAGATTTAAAATTTTTTAATCAACCGGTACTTGCAGAGAAGGTTGTTGATCCACCAAGCTTTTCATTGAAATCCAGCGCTTTCTCACATAAGAGGTGGACCAGATATTGGATCTTCAAAAGCTCTTCTCTGAAGAAACCAAAGATAAACGGCTTCGTCCAGTTTATCGTCAGACGCTGTACTCATTGTTTTTCTAGACTTAGGTCCATCATCCAGTTTTGATGCGAAATTTAATATTTCTTCCTTCTTCTTCTTAATATCGGAGATAGTCGCCTTGCCTAACTTATAAAACTGGGCAAGAGAGGTTATAGTTTCTCCTTTCTCTAACCTCGAAATAATATCCAACTTCGTCTGGATAGAGGTGACAATTCTTTTACGCTTAGGCTGTCCTGATGTGGAATCCATTTTACAATTTGCAAATAGAAACGGCAGACAAGAAATCCAAGCACGTTAAACGGACCTACGCGCATGAACTGTTGTATAGAACTGACCTGCAAAAAGAGTGGGAGAGGCGGATGGGCTGACTTCCCGCGTTTCCAGCCGCGGAGTAGACTTCCATTTCAGGGAAACAGAAAGAAGCTCTGATTCCCCGAACGGTAGGGCTCAGTCAGTCCCGCGAACACAAAAGGAGGGAACCCAGCATTTTCCGTTCTGCTAAAAAGTTATTCACGCTCTAAACAGGGCATTGCTTCAAAGAATACATATTCTTGAAATTTTCAACTTCTTCATTCCTTATATAATACAGCATGCAAATTGAAATACATATGTAGTTAAAAAAAAAAAATAAATAAAAAAAAAAAAAATTAAAAAATAAACTTTCCAAAGCGCGTTCGGATAGGATTAGGTAGGATTGAAGTGTATTTGAAGAAAAATTTTGAAAATCACGTCATGAGTACGACCTCAATAGCTGATTTCCCTTAATGGAAATCTGATAAAAAACTAATGTTATTTTATTAAACCAACAATGGCTTACTCAAACTAAATACAAACTGACGTTATATTTTTTGTTTTAGTTTGACTTTAGTTTCAAATTAGCTTAGCATAATGATTAATCATTTTAACACAGGATAAACTCTGTCACAGAGAAGTATTAGCAGAGATATTTGCATATTTCAGTTTTCAGCCTTCAGCCACCCCCCCCCTCTACTACTCGTGTCATATTAATAATAAGCTGTTATATCATGAACCCTGTTCATTCCAAGGTTAAGTACCAAAATGTTGTTTTCACTGAACTCTACATTGTGAGATATATACAAATACATTCTGTTAATCACCCCCCCCTCCTTTTTTTGTTATTGGACTACTAAAAATTTGAGTGATTGAGATAAAAATTATTCCAATTCATTTCAAATTACTCCACTAGCTATAGTAAATTAGATTAGATTTCTCATTACCGTTTGTATTTGTATATGCTCATGGTGGTGATAAGTGTTATTAATATTCAGGGTGGTGTTGTGTTACCAGTATGTAGAATTATCTATTGTAAAACTTCATGTAAGGATTTTTGCTTAGTTTTTGCAGCCCCTGCGTTACCTGAAATACATCCTGAGTTATGCGAAACACATATGTACAGATGTCATCTCAAAATAGATAATACTAATGATTTTGAAAACCCAAACATTTTTGCAATTAAAATACTAAAAAAATTATAGAAAAAACAACTCTGAATGTAGTGGCAGGGAGGTATAGAGATCACCTCAATGCTCTTTAACACGTTAAGGACGGCACGGGGTCAATTGACCCCATACGTAACTGTCTCCCAGGACGGGTCGGTTTTGAAGATAAATGTTCAAAAAATACTTTGACGGTTTTTGCTTTGTACTAGTAAATATAATTAAAAATAGTACGTTTATGCATTTCAAATCCAAAAAATACGTCGTATATCATTGAAAAATGCACGGGGCTTTATGACCCCGTGCCGGCCTGGAGAGTGGTATTTGGGCTCTAGTCCGGCACGGGCTCATATAGACCCGTGTTATTTCCCGTGCTTTTCCTGTGAACCGCTTGTTCTTTTATTTACAAAGGCTTATGTAAATGACAGAACGTGTCCCTCCCCTTTCAGTTTACTTTTTGCTGTCGTTTTGAAACATTAATCTGTATAATGAGCAAATCACGTGCCCGAGTATTAGTGGATTTAGCTTTATTAAAAAAGTGTTCCGGGTGTTTCGAAAAATTAAGAAAAACATTGTCCTCTAAAGAAGCAGAAAAAAAGTTAGAACGTATTGTGAAGTGAGCAACATGAAGTCACTTTGTCTACAATGCTTCAACAACTGCCATAAATCTATGTCCTAACCATTGTGATAATGACGAATTGTTAATTACAAAATAATTATTTGTTTATTCATATTTTTTCTTTATTATGTTTATTTTCCAATTATTTGTTTAAACTAAACTCCTAGTTCCTAGTTTGTTTTTCTCGTTTTGTAATTTTATCTTTATAAACTAATAAATTTTGATTGTAATGTGTCGTAATTTAAAGTTAAATCATATTCACCCATTTTAAAGTATAAAAAAAATTAAAATCCTTTCTTGATCACCAAAATTATCATACAAAGGAGAAAAAAAGTTCCCGACAAGGTGAAAAATGTAAGATAAATATTCATTTCTAAGTCAAGTAACAAAAAATTGATGAAAACACGGCCTGCAACTGCCATATATTTTTTGATGTCCAAAGAGTAATAAAATGTTTGAATATAGCAATTTAGTTCATTTTTCGAGTTGTAGTAGCGCATTAAAAGGGGACATAAGAACAGGGACCCCGTGCCGTACTTGTGGATAGACCACATTTTTGATGTCCATCCTGAACGTGTTAATTTATTTAATTTTTTTGAAGAAGTAAAAATATAATGAATAATATAAAAAAATGAAAATAGGTATTAATTTTCTACAATCTTACATACCTATGGGCATATCAAATTGAACTTGAGCTTCTAAAATGCGCTTGAAAAGCATAACAGCGACATCTGTTACATTCCGGTATAACAGCTCTGTCAACAAGAAGTTAACCATCACCTGAATCCACTCTGAATCTTTCTCTGAAGTAGAACAAACCATCCACTCATCTGGAGGATTTATTAATTTCAAATCTGCAAAATACATTAAAAATTGATTACTAATACCTTTTAGTTATGAGAAAAATAAAACGGAGATAAACAATCTTTACAAAGATTCTATAAAGATACGAAATTGTGTTCTATTTTCATTTATTCATTTATCCGTATTTAATCGTTCTATGTAAAAAGGAAGATCAAGTTCGTTAACGGCTGAAATCGGACCAGTGGGAGGGGGGGTTTTCGAAAATTCGAAATATCTCCGTTATTATGCATCGGATCGATAAATTGTATAGAACCAATCTTATTGCAAATTAAATTTACTATAAATATTGTTATATACACTTATTCTCTATCTTGAATATTAACCGAGATATTTGCATTTTTATGAAGTCTGTGGTCGGGTGTTGTTTGGGTTAGTTCGGCAGTTTTCGTAAGTCTTGGCTCTGGCGGAAGCTTCTAACCTAACCTTCCTAACCTTCGTTACTTTCTGAGATTTATGCAAATACGTTCTGTTCATCCGCCCCCTCCCTTCTTTAGTTTTTGGACTACTAAAATTTGAGTTATTAAAATAAAAATTATTCTTACAATTCAGAAGCCGTTTCAGTTGGGAGTTTATTAAAATTAACTGAAAGATTTCTCATTACCGTTTGTATTTACTTATGGTGGTGTTGTGTTGCCAGTATGCAGATTTCTCTAATGCTAAACTTCACATAGGAAATCTGCTTAGTTTACGCAGCCCCTGCGTGAAGGACTTTTTTTTATATTTCCCGTCTCCTGTGCATTAGTTTATAGTGTATATCTCGTTTATAATTTGTTAAAAGACAAAAATGAATATGACAAAAGTTACTCTAAATAAGAAAATAAACAACTTTTGTTATGTTCATATTAACCGAAAAACGAATAGAAAACGAAATACTGCTATTTTTAAATTCAGGCCTCCTTACAACCCCCACTCCTGCCCGTCCCTAGAAATGTTGGTATGGCTTGTTATAATGAAAGCGTTAGTGCTAATACACATACTGAGTTTTATTTATTTCGGTTGAGTCTTTCGTCTCGAATAAAATTGTTCACTTCCGCTAAAGGTTTTAGCGTATATCTCGTTTATAATTCGGTATGCGAAAAAAGAGTATATAGCAAAAGTTACTCTAAATAACAAAGTAAACAACTTTTGTTATGTGCATATTCGGCGAAAAACCAATAGGAAATGAAATATCGCTATTTTTAAGTTCTGGCTTCCCTTAAAACCCCCACTCCTGCTCGTCTCAGAGGATATTAATATAGCCTAAAGCCTAAGTTGGGTTAGTAGTAATATACATACCAAGTTTTATAAAATTCGGCTCAGTCATTTATGCGTGAAAAGGTAACAAACAGACACCAAAGAAACAAAATGCAGTTATGGTGTCTATGTGTACATGTGAAACAAAAAGTTATTGTGAAATTTCGCGAAAAAAATCAATGTACTGACAGAGGTTACAATTTTATGTATATATATATATATATATATATATATATATATATATATATATATATATATATATTCCCGATTAGCTTAAGTTGCAAAAAGTGGCCGTTAATAAATAAATAAAAATATATATATATATATATATATATATATATATATATATATATATATATATATATATATTAATGCTCTAGGAGTCACAATTATTATTTATTTGTTACATTGCTCAATATTTAACCATTTCATGGATAACTAAAGGTTATAGTAGGCAATGGCTAAATTTTTCTCAGGAAGAGAGGGGTCTAGAAATATCTCCTTTATTTGGAATCTGTTCTAAAATTTTTATAAAGCCAAACTTGTTAAAAATTTAATTATCTATAAACATTCTTTTATACATATTTTCTCTACCTTGAATATTAGCAACTACTTGTCTTTTTGGGTTTCAGGCTTTAGTAAACCCCCAGGCTTTTGTCTACCAAGCATTTTAATTCTTGTTAATATATATATATATATATATATATATATATATATACATATGTCCAAGATGGCTGACAGTGTTGAGTTGTGTGAAAAAGTAGTTAATCTTCTTATACCCCTTAGAGAGTTTTCTACTCTAAGAAAAGACTTAAAAAACAATTTATTCGAAGCTATTAGTATCGTTCAAGAATTACAAAAATCAATTGAATTGAAAAAGCAAGATGTATCCAAGGAAAATAGTGAAGACCATATTAAGGTTAGTGACAAACCAACATACTCACAAGCTGTCAAATCGAAAATTTCTAATGTTAAGCCGTCACATAAACTTTTAATTAAAAACAAATCAGCCAATACTACCGCTGAAGACACTAGAAATATTTTTAAAAGTTTAATTAACCCTGTAGAATTAAAAGTTGGAATCAAAAATATAAGAACCACAAAAAAAGGTGATTTAATTGTAGAAACTGAAAATAAAACTGACATGTTAAAAATCCATAGCAAAATTGATAAATCACCTACTATAGATTCCAATCCTATAAAAAAAACTGAAACCCAGCTTAATAATTAAAAATATACCAGAAGAAATAACCAAAAATAATCTATGTGAAGTAATTTTGAGCCAAAATGAAGAATTAGGGATACAAAAAGATGATATCTCAGCTGCATTTATAATCGAGTCCAGAATTAATAGAAATAAGCGGCATGCAGTGATTCATGTGTCCCCCAAGGCAAGAAATACATTATTACAGTCAAGACTCAAACTTTTTTATACAATTTGTTTTACTGAAGATTTTGTATCGATTCGTCGGTGCGGAAAATGCTCAAGATACAACCATGGATCTGCACATTGTTCAGCCACAACCCCAACCTGTCCCTTCTGCACAGGAGAGCATAGAGCCCAGGACTGCCCCAAGAAGGAACTCAATGAAGAATGGAAGTGTATTAATTGTCTCAATTACAACAACTATTGTAAACCACATCAGAAAGTCAACATTTCACATTCAGCATTTAATCAGGTATCATGTCCTACATACAAGTTTTTTCTCAACAGGCTAATTCAAAATACAGAGTACTACTAACTTTTGCTATGAGATCATTAATTAAGATTTCTGATTTTCTAACACTTTTATTAGTTAAAAGCGATTTTCAGCCATGCGAGTTAAAGCGTTGACCTTTATCTCACATGGTAAACCTAGAGTGGCGAGTTCGATTCTTGCCTGGGCAAAGGAAATTATTTAGTGACGAAATTCATTAAATAACGTCCTAAAATCCCACCCTGGCTAGAAAAGGGTGGTAACCTGTAGATAACTCGTCCCGATTAGCCTAAGTTGCAAAAAGTGGACGTTAATAAATAATAATAATAATAAAAGCGATTTTCAAATGCATCTTTTTATTTCTCAATTGTTCAACTTGATATACACAGGTTTTGTTCTGGTAACCATGGTAATGAGCCTGTTATCTCATACCAACAATGCACCAAACATAACCTCTTTTAAGAATCCTAACCTCACTTTGTTTACTATTGTTGACAAACATGTGCTCCTTATCACTTGCTCCTTCATAACCTATATCACATTGTTTTCATTGCACTGTGATATGAATCATATGTTATTATCTTCATACCTTTGCTTTTATTTGTCCTATCAATGTATAATTTTCATACATTTATAAATGGGAATGAATAATCAAGTAAATTTTAAAATTAAATTCTTGCAATTGAACATGAAACATTGTAAAAAAGCAAAGGAATTGCTAGCACATGAAATTGGAAATAAAAAAGTAGATATAGTATTATTGCAGGAACCTTATATTGGATCAAAAATTTCCCATAACTACCAATATAAAATATTTCAGGGAAATGAAAGTTTCTCTCGCACTCAAATTATCTTGGCAAATAAAAATATTGATGCAGTATTAATTTCGAATTTAAGTAATAAAGATATTACTGTAATAGAAATAAAGGTAGCTTCTTCGTCATTTATAGTCATAAGCGCATACTTCGACATCCAGTCAGATATAAACACTGATCTCATTCATTTGACCAAAATTACCCACACATTTAAAGATCATAAAATAATAATGGGAATTGATTCAAATGCTCGATCAAAATTATGGTATGATATACAAACAAACCAACGTGGTCGAAAACTAGAAGAATTTATAATATCAAATAATCTGCTTATAATTAATCAAAATCAGGGTCTTCCAACTTTTGATGGACCACGAGGGTGTAGCAATATTGATTTGACATTATCTTCTTTTAATTTAATAAGTTATTTAACCAATTGGAAAATCGAAACTAAAGAAAATTTCTCTGATCATTTAACACTATCGTTTGATTTATTAATGACTGAGCAAAAGCAAAACATTTTAAATCGTTACGATTTAACTTACAAAATACAGAATGAAGATTGGGAACATTTTGATTCAACGCTGAGAGAACTTGTATCCAAAGAGTTTAATATCACTGGTGACTTGGACTACGCTCTTACTGAGTACCTAAGAACTAATAATTTGAACAGTACTATAGAAAAATTTTCTACAACTTTGACGAAAGCATGTAACAAATCTTTTAAAATTTGTAATAAATTCAAAATTTATAACAATAAGAAAACATATAGTCCCAAACCGTGGTGGGATGATACCCTAAACAATTTAAGGAAACAAGCTAATAAACTTCGTAGACTTTATCAATCCACTAAAAATGATGAAACTTTACGAATAACAAGAAAAGAGATGTATTTAAAACATAGACAGCTCTATAAACAAACCATACGTAAAAACAAATTAAATTCTTGGAAGCATTATTGTAGCAATATAGATCCCAGCCAAATATGGGGATGGACTTATAAATTTCCTCCAGGAAAACTAAAAAAAGAATTTTCATTAACTACGTTAATGAAAGATGATGGATCATACACATCCTCGATTACCGAAACTTATGAATATCTATTGAATACACTGATAAAAAGTGACGACCAAAGTACAGACAATGACCAACATAAACAATTTAGATTAGATGCACTCGTAGAACCAGAAACTCAGAATGACTTGCCTCTAACTGACACAGAAATCACTGACATTATAAACAACCTAAAAAGAAATAAGTCACCTGGAATTGACGGGATTACGGGTGACATTTATAAGCAAGTATTTAATATATTTCCAGAATTTATTAAATATATGTACAAAAGCTGTTTTAAAAAATGCACTTTTCCTGATAGATGGAAATGGTCCAAGTTAATATTTATTAATAAACCAGGAAAACGTGATTGTACTGCCTCCTCTGTACGTCCCATATCACTAATCCCTACAGCTGGAAAGGTACTGGAAAAGATACTTTATAGAAGATTATCACACTTTTTGTACTCTCATTCGTTAATGCAACCAAATCAATTTGGATTTACGCCCCAAACATCTACCACAGATGCCCTTCAGAAAACGTATACATTTATTGAAGAAGCATTGAACGTCGGTAATCATACTGTTCTAATATCATTAGATATAAAAGGAGCATTTGATAACGCTTGGTGGCCCTCAATCTTACTGACCTTACGTAGACTAAATTGCCCTCTTAATTTATATAAACTAGTTCGACATTTTTTTCAGAACAGGAAGACTTACATTACAACACCGACAATTACTTCTCACAAAGTACAATCATTAGGTACTCCGCAAGGCTCAAGTCTTTCCCCATTATTGTGGAATTTAATTATGAATAACCTACTACGAAACGAATTACCTCGTAACACAGAAATCATAGCTTTTGCAGATGACATTATTATTCTGATAAAATCCAAATTGTTTACAGAAATTCAAGTATTAATTAATAAAATTACCCGCATTACTGACTTGTGGGCAAAAGAGCACAAACTCCAATTTAATACCAACAAATGTAATTACATTATTTTTTCTAAAAAAAGATCAATTCCTCTTCTTACCACACGCATTCAAGGCCAACAAATAAATAGGGTAACTACATTAAAATATCTGGGAGTAATTTTTGATGAAAAATTAAAATGGAACACACATATTGACCAACTGCAAAACAAACTGCTTAGACTTATACATAACCTCTCCTTAGTTTCAAAATTGAAATGGGGACTCCCATCTCAAGCATTGCATATAATGTATAAAGGAGCTATTTTACCCGCTTTGACTTACGGACTAAACATCTGGCATCATGGACTAAACAGACAATACAATTTGAAAAAACTACAGAGAGTACAAAGATTGATGGCCCTAAAAATAATAAAAGGTTTTAAAACAGTATCTTATGACGCAGCATGTGTACTAGGTAAATTAATACCAATAGATCTCATTGCAAAGCAGTACGTAACTCAATTCTCTCTTTTGAAAACCTCAACAGCCAACTCGAACTATCTCCCTGAAGAAATAGAAAGAGATATCCATTATAAGGACTGGCTCCACCCGTCGTTATATCCAAGTATTTGTTTAAACCCATGCAATAATGCCGATATAAGCATTTATACTGATGGCAGTAAGGATGAAACCCAAGTCGGTTGTGCTTTTGTGGTTTTTGAAAGAGATGAACTAATAGACATACAAAAATTCAGACTTGGAAAACTGTGTACCAATAATCAGGCAGAAAAAATTGCAATCTTAAAAAGTTTACTGTACATAGACGACAAACAACCTTCAACACACATCAACATTTACACTGATAGCCACAATTCTTTACAATCACTACAAAATTATACAATTCATGACCCTTTGACAGAAAAAATCAGACAGTTACTTACAAAACTTAAACAAAATAATATACACATACACTTTTGCTGGATCAAAGGGCATTCGGGAATTTTAGGAAACGATCTCGCTGATTTATCTGCAAAATCAGCGTCAAAAGATACCAAAATTCCAGAATGCTACAACAAAATAACAAAATCACACTTAAAAACACAATTACTTACTGACACAATTAACACATGGCAACAGAAATGGAATACGACTATGAAAGGACAACATTTAAAGATATTTATTCCAGACATTAAAGAGTACTTAGGACAAAAATTAATATCAACAGACTTTTACTTGACACAATTATTAACTGGACACGGAACAACAAATTCTTACTTTAATCGTTTTGGCCTAACAGATCAACTAAACTGTTACTGCGACTTAACTACTGAACAGACATACAGACACTTGCTCTATGACTGCAGACTACTAACGGACCAAAGAGAAGACTTTAAATCCCAATTAAAATGCCGACAAGAAAATTGGCCTTTTGAGGAAAAACTATTATTTTATAAACATAATAAACCATTAAAAAAGTTTGCTGAAGAAATGTATGACTTCTTAAACTATTTGAAACTGAAATACAGTTAAATTAATTATTCAGCATTGAATCCAAATTTTGTTTTAGTTTTTCTTTTCTTTTTTTTTTTTTTCCTTTTCTTTGATGTATATAATTTTATTGTATAAATATTTTATGTTATTATAGTTTAAAAAAAAAAAAAAAATGTTATGTATCAAGCACACGTTATGTACTAATTACTGTACGGGACGTGTGGATAATAAACTCCCTTCCTGTAGGGTTACTTCAGGAAGGAAATAAATAAAATAATAAAAAAAATATATATATATATATATATATATGTATCACACTCCTAGATTAGGGTAATTATTATTATCATTATCAATAACACAAATAGCATAAAACATATAACAAATCTGATAAAAATAAATACATACCAATAACTACTCCGATCGCTTCTTTATACCTCTCATTGTAGAAATGTACTTCTGAATACAATATAGCAACCCTCACAGGTGAATAAGAACTGCCAGATAGTAAAGGCTGTAAGAAATTTAAAATATATTGGCCTTAATTATACATCTTATTAAATATAATAAAAACAAAAAAGGAGATGCTTAAATTTTTTAGTAGATTTCCCTTGAGGAAAATCAGCTATTGTGGTCGTACTCATGACGCAATTTTTCGAAATTTTTCTTCAAACGTCCATTGATCCTACTCAGGAGATGACGAAAATGAGGTCTGTTCAAAATTGCATATATATATATATATATATATATATATATATATATATATATATATATATATATATATATATATATATATAAAATTGTAACCTCTGTCTGTACATTGATTTTTTTCGCGAAATTTCACGATAACTTTTCGTTTCACATGTCATAGATACCATAACTGCATTTTGTTTCTTTGGTGTCTGTTTGTTTGTTTGTTACCTTTTCACGCATAAACGGCTAAGAATTTTATGAAACTTGGTATGTATATTACTACTAACCCAACTTAGGCTTTAGGCTATATAAATATCCTCTAAAACGAACAGGAGTGGGGGTTATAAAGGAAGCCAGAAATTAAAAATAGCGATATTTCGTTTCCTATTGGTTTTTCAGCAAATAAGCACATAACAAACGTTGTTTATTTTGTTATTTAGAGTAACTTTTGTTATATACACTTTTTTCGTATACCGATTTATAAATGAGATATACGTTAAAACCTATAGAGGAAGTGAACAATTTTATTTGGGACAAAAGACCAAACCGAGTTAAATAAAACTCGGTATCTGTATTAGCAATAAAGCTTTCATTAAACCAAGCCATACCAACATCTCTAGGGACGGGCAGGAGTGGGGGTTATAAGGGAAGCAAGAAATTAAAAATAACGATATTTCTTTTCCTATTGGTTTTTCGGGAAATATGAACATAACAAAAGTTGTTTATTTTGTTATTTAGAGTAATTTTTGTTATATACACTTTTTTCGTATACCGAATTATAAACGAGATATACACTATAAACTAAAGCGGAAGTGAACAATTTCATTTAGGACAAAAGACCAAACCAAAATAAATAAAACTCGGTATGTGTATTAGCACAAATGCTTTCCTTATAATAAGCCATACTAACATTTCTAGGGACGGGCAGGAGTGGGGGTTATAAGGGAGACCTGAAATTAAAAGTAGCGATATTTCGTTTCCTATTGTGGTTTCGGCAAATATGCACTTAACAAAAGTTGTTTACTTTGTTATTTAGAGAAATTCAATTCAATCAAAAATTCTATTCAATATGAACTACCAGGTACCTCACCTGGAATAATTAATTCTAATTATAATATATTATTATAATATGTTGTCCTTAATAATTTAAATCTATACATAATGGACAGGAAAGGGGAAATATGACAATATGGAGGACAGTGAAGTCTTACATAAATAATTAATTTTATTATTAACAAATGCTAACAACGGGTATAAACCCTAAACACTGGGACGGGTAAATGTCAAAATATTGTGCATAGTAAAGCCTTGCCAAAAAAATACCATCACCATTCAGACTGAAATGAATTCCCGAGCGAAGCCGGGTATCTGAGCTAGTATATATATATATATATATATATTTGTCTGTTACCGCTCAAGTGATCACAATTTTTGTTTTATCTTTACCAAACTTGATATATAATCGTTTTATACAAAAAGAGAGGACAGATCAAGCTCGTTAATGGCTGAAATCGGCCCAGCGGGAGGGGGGGGGGGGGTTTAGAGGAGGAGAATTTAGAAAATTCTTAATATTTCCGTTATTATGCGTTGGATTGAAAAATTGTATAAACCATTCTTATTGCAAATTTGATGTTCTATGAATGTTGTTATGTACCTTTTTTCACTATCTTGATTATTAATTGAGATATTTGCATTTTTTAAGTTTTCTGTCTTCAGTAAAACCCCCACTTCTACTCATCTCATATTAACAATATTCTATTATGTGATGAAGCATTTTATTTGAAGCTTAAATACCAAATATTGTTCTCATTGGACTTTGAATTTTTGAGATAAATGCAAAAAAGGGACGCACGTGAGAAATCTGCTTAGTTAACGCAGCTTTTTTAAATTTGCCTCTTCCTAAGTCCACATGCCTACTAGTCTGATTACAGCAATTAACAAAGCTAATATTTAATTCAAATGAAAAGAAATTATAATTGCTAAAAACTTGGGGAAAATTAAAAAAGAAATCAAAACCATTTTTGAATAGACATTTATTTAATGATGAACTCATTAAATAAAATCCTTAGCCCCATCCTGGCTAGAAAAGGGTGGTAACCTGTAGATACCCCTCAGCATTGTAGCAAAAAGTGGACGTTAATAAATAATAATAACAGCTTAAGAGCTTATTCAACACAATACAGCTGAATGTGAGATACTTGTTGGGTCCGAATACCTACAAAGGCACAATAAGTAGCAAAGAAATTCAGTATGGTAGACAGGAAGGTCGCTTATTATCGCTATAAACCCCAAAAAATTGTTGGAAACAGATAATGTAAAGATGCATTGGGCAGAAGACATGATAACTGACCATACTGTGCATCATAACAAACCAGATGTTCTCGTTTTTGACAAGATCAACAACACTCCTGATATTATTGGCATTTCAGTACCCTATGATGAGAATATTTGAAAATACTATATTGAGCTTAAATAAGTATACAAGCTGAAGTCTGCCACAGCTACGGACGGCTATTATAGTAAGTACAAATGGACTCGTGACAAAAACCACAATAGTAAGCACCAAAAATTACCTTTGGCAATAGAAATTATAAGTCCGTCACGCAGGGGCTGGATAAACTAAGCAGATTTCCCACGTGAAGCTTCACAACAGAGAAATGTGCATACTAGTAACAGTAGTAGTAACGAGTCTCTAAACCAATTTCATGAGAGCCAAACAGTTACGGAAATGGCCGAACTAGCTTTCGGGGGATACTCACGAATAGACCAGACATCGGCCGATCTCATCTGCCCTGTTATCCGCACACACTTAATAAAAATGCAAATATCTTGGTTAATATTTAAGACAGAGATTAAGTGTATATAATTATTATTATTATTTATTAATGTCCACTTTATGCAACTAAGGCTAATTGGGACGGGTTATCTACAGGTTACCAACCTTTTCTAGCCAGGGTGGGACTTAGGATGTTATTTAATGAATTCCGTCACTAAATAATTTCCTTTACCCAGGCAAGAATCGAACTCGCCACTCTAATTTTACCATGTGAGATAATGGTCAACGCTTTAACTCACACGGCTAACCTGAGCCCCTAAGTGCATATAACTATATTTATAGTAAATTTAATTTGCAATAAGATTGGTTCTATACAAGTTTTTGATCCAACGTATTGTAATGGAGATATTTCAAATTCCTCCCCTCCCCCCCTCCTACTGATCCGATTTTAGGATTTTAGCCATTAACGATCTTGATCTTTTTTTGCATAAAACGAGTAAATATCGAGTTTGGTAACAAACAAAAATTATGACCGCTAGAACATTGACAGACACAGACGCACGCACACACACACAATCTTGAACGGACCTCATGTCATGTTATCTGGGTAGGATCAATGGACATTTGAAGAAATTTTTCGAAAATCGTATAATAAGTAAGACCTCAATAGCTGAATTCCCTTTAAAATTTTAAATTCCCCTTAACATATTTCACAATTAAAAACTCCACATGGATTGGATTATCCTCTGATGTGGATTTTACACCAGTTTTCTAAGTATAACCTACCCAAAATAATAATAATGAATGGAAATCTGCTAAAGCATAAGGTTTCTTTGAGATTCAACAGTATATACTTAAGACACTTTAATTTTCAGTATGTAAGACAAATTATGTATGGAAACTGAATTACTTACCCTAACTTCATACTTAGGTATATCGCAGAGTGCAAACAGCGAGAAAAAATCATCGGCTACTTTCCATTCAAACTTATTGGCCAACCCTACGATGAAAGTAATAAGAAGAGAACCAAAATGCAATTTATATTCTTCGGACTGTGGAGCTAAATAAAAAAATAGTTATATCAATTAAAACAGAACAATGCCAACGTAAAAAAAAAAAAAATTCATAGTGTAAAGGCTGATCTGTCAAAATTGTAACACACACACACACACACACACACACACACACGGGTGTGCGCACAAACACACATCATTCCTCATTTCCTCTACTCTCTCCCTCTCTTCTCCTACCGTCTTCCCCCCTAGGTAATAGCTAGGAAAGATCTTACTTGAGGTGGAAAATGCACATGTTTTATGGAAAATAGAGTGAAATATGACGTATCTGAAAGGTCTTGAAGAGAGCTACAACTTTTGAGGTGTTTAGAATCCAAACATGCTAGGTCCATTTTTCATTTTTCTTCAGGAGATCAAAAAAAACATAAAAATTTAAATTTTAGATAAAGAAGTTCAATATTTCTCAACCATTTTGGAATAATTAAATTAAATATTTGTCTGTTACTGTTCTAGAGGTGGCAACTTTTGTCTTATCGTTACCAAACTCAATATATGAGTTTTATGTAAAATGGAAAGTCAGGGTTGTGAAATGAAATCAGACCTGTGGGAGGGGGGGGGGTTTAAAGGGAAGGACTTTCAAAAATTCTCCAAAAAGTCCGATCGAAATATTGTACTGAACGAATCTTATTGCAAATGTAATGTTCTATAATTGTTATTGTGTACGTATTTTCACTATCTTGATTATTAACTAAGATATTTGCATTTTATAGTTTTCGGCCTTTGAGTAACCCCCCCCCTCTTACTCATTCCATATTAACAATAAGCTGTTATATTATGAAGCACATTATTTGAAACATAAATTCCAAATATTATTTTCATTAAACGTTTACTTTTTAAATGCGTGGCCCACATAGGAAATCTGCTTAGTTTACGCAGCCCCTGTGTGACGGACTTTTTCATTTGAAAGCTGACTTTTAAATGCTATTTTGGTGGTTCTGATTGAAAACATGAGGCCAGTAGATAAAACATCGTTTGAACTCCTGAAATCCCTGAAGAAAGGTTTTTTTTTTTTTTTTCATTTTTGGGACTGATTCTAACGTCCTTAATTTTGTGGTATCTCTAACGGTTAAGAAGATATTTCAATTGTGGCCCGCATATACGGAACACCCTCTATATACAGAACACAACAGAGATATTATGAAGAAAGAAGGGAGGGAGAGCAAAAAATAAAATAATATACATGCTAAGATTGATTGAACAAATTAAAAAAAAAACTTACTCTCTTGGAATGCCTTGAGGATTTTCTTCATCTTGATGAGAGGATTGTCGTTCATAATATAGTTGTAAGCAGTCGTTAAAAGATTTACTATAAAGCTTTTATTCGCACACGAAATAATAGTAGAAACGACAGCATTATAATTTGAAGAGTCGAGGGCCCTCAGCAATGATGCCGTCATTTTTTCTTCTTCATAAACTTTGAATGGATTTTTGTCATTTGTAAAGACATCTTCATTGTAATCTGACGTTATATCGGGTAAATGACCGACTGACTTGCAACGTCTAAATGAGGAAGTTGGTTTAGATGAAGTCAGCAGGAAATCGGGGGAATAGCTCCTATAGCTGACCGCATTATACATGCTGATTTTCTCTCTCAGCTCTTCAGCTTCCTCAATAAGATGCTTCTCTTTTAGTAAACGTACAAAATCGTTAAGAAGCCTATTGCTGATGAGGCTCAGCTTCTCCGACGGCAGGCCTAGAATTAGTGCGGCCATTTTCAGATAAATTTTCCGAACGTCTTTACTCTGAATTTCTAAAACCTCTCCTAAGACTTTAGATAAAACAGTCACTCCGAGTTTAAAACCTTCGATTTTTGTCAACGGTTCAATTATGTACCAACAATTATTTACGGACATGCTCTGCAGATTCCACGTTTCGACCATTTTTGAAATTGTCTGAAAAAGGAAAATAAGCAACATTAGAAACAATTAAATCTTATAGACAGATACCATTGTTTTTTAGAAGGTTCATTGGGGCAGGTTCAATAACATTTTTTGATACAGCTCAATCATAACTATACATTAATTCTCTCTCTAACCCCCCCCCCTTTCCAGGTCCCATTTCAGCCAATTGATTCAATCCAACTCACAACTGAGATATAATTTTGTTTATTTAAACCCCCCCCCCCTCACCACTGGGGCGATTCTGTTCAATAATGAACTTGATCTTGCTTATCAGTTTAAATATGAAGCTTAGTTTCAATAATCTGTAAATTTGTGAGAATGGAAGAATGCAAACACACACGAACATACGCATGTGCATGCATCCAGGCACACATGAGGAGGAAGGGGGGGGAGAGAGAGATCAAATTTTAAAATTCAAACAGGTGTTATTTTTGAGACCCATTTACTATGATTCACAAAGATTTGGTGAAAGTTTTGCTTAATTTTGTTATGTAAGCAACCCCAATAGCTACTTTTTCTAAAGAAACCCCTCCCTACCTTTTCTAAATGGAAGGATAAGTAACAAAGCACTGAATTCCCAAGCCCATTCCTCGATAATTTTTTCTTTTAAAAATTAAAAAAAGATGTTAAATTGTTCTTAAATAGAGAGTAACAAAGGGACAATATGAATGAAACATAGTCCCATCCTACTTTAAACTAAAGTACTAAAAAGATTTATGAAATGTAGTACCTCGGGAGTTAAAGATGAGATCAAAGTAAAATTATGATCAATAACTGTTTTTATCGCCTCCCATCTGGAACAAATTTGCATTGTTAATTGAATTAGTCAAAATCATAAAGCAATTACTGTATTAAGTACTAATTAACATCAGGCACAACTTACTTCTCAAAGCCACATGCCTGAAGAGCTTTAAACAAGTGATTCCAGATGACTTTAGTATATTGTACATCGGTAATATCCCACTTTATGATGTAGCTCGACAAGGTGAGGATGTTGCTTTTCGCCTTATATAAGCCTAGAAATTCAAATATAGCGACCATAAAACAGTCGGAGACTTTGGTAGCGTGCTTCAAAACAAAATCCAGAACTATAAGTACATCCGCAAGTTGCATATGATTAAAACACTCCTTCCTTATCTGAAAAATAAATTTTACACTAATAATTTATAAATACATATGGAAACAAAAAGTCCCTAACACATGTTTTGCGTAAACTAAGCAGATTATACAAGTACTGGAATGACACACTGGTCATCTCATCTCACTGTCTATTCTGTATTTTTCCAATAAAAAGAAGCCTATGTGAACATAAATTGAAATGTATCCTGGAAATGAGATTTTTAGTAGCTAAGTCTTTTAAGGTAAAAATCAGACAATTAAGGGGCGGATCATTACTGATGACAGAAAACAATAAAGTCCGTCCCGCAGGGGCTGCGTAAACTAAGCATATTTCCCTCGTGAAGTTTAATAATAGATACATACCCCTAACAAAACACCACCATGATTATTAAGTGAATAAATACAAACAGTAAAGAAATCTTTCCCGAGCCGGCGGGAAGCGTTTCAAATGTAAACAAACAGGTCTACCAACGGCTCACCGGAAAGAAAAACAATAACTGAAACATATCAGAATACAACACATTAATTTTATTGAAAATTGTGTACTATATCTAGTACTGTAATTTATAATGAATCAGAATAATTTTTATCTCATTCGATCAAATTTTAGTAGTCCCAGAATTTAAGATGGGGGTGGGTCAAAAGAACATATTTGTATCTATCTCGTATAATAAAGGTGTCTGGAAAACAATATTTGGTATTTAAGCTTTGAATAATGTGGTTTATAATATAACAGAGTATTGTTTATGTAACCCAAGTAGAAGTGGGGGTTTACTGAAGAATGAAAACTGAAAAATGTAAATATCTCGGTTATTATTAAAGATAGAGAGTAAATGTAGATAGCAATATTTATAGTAAATTTAATTTGCAATAAGATTGATTCTATATCATTTTTCGATCCGAAGTATAGTAACAGAGATATTTCAAAATTCCTCCCCTATATAGCTCCCCTTCTCCCTGGTCCAATTTCATTTCAGCCGTTAACAAACTTCTTGATCTTTCTTTTTACAAAAACGACTTAATATCGAACTCTAAAGCCTGTGTGTTAAATTTTGCAACCCAAAAGAACTCTAATAAACGTTTATTATTTTTGTAATAGACGCAACTATATATATATATAATAATTGTTAGAAGTGAATGAACTCCTTTACCTCGTGTTTCTTGGAGCAGAGCAATTTGTTCTCACAGCAGCCTGTCATGAGCATATCACGACAAAGTGGCCGCAACATTTTCACTATTAATTCTGAAAAAAAAAAAAAAAAAAATTAAGTCACTCAAAAGGGATTATAAACTAAATAAAGATTGTGAAAATATTATACAAGAAAGAGAATCACTTTATTGTAAAATACAATTTGTGGGGCTGTTCAATTACATTGAAATGCTGAAGCACACAGCAACTTAAGTCAATCCCTAGGACAAAATTAAAACAATACATATTGTATTTAGTCAGCTCAATAACTAAAATATTAACAAAATAAGCACAGAGAACAACCTAAAAGATGAATGTCACTAGATATAAATTAGAAAAATCATTATTGTAATAATATGATCCGTCGATCTATAATAAGATCACTGGTCACAGCTAAAATTAAAATATATGGTGGGAAATAATCCCTAAGGTATCAATAATAATACCCTCGACCTAGGTTTGCAGAACGTTCTTCTCCATACCCACCTCGTCAAAAAATGTCTGTGTACGTTTAGGGACCGTTCCTCAGCCACCGAACCACAAGCCTATCACCAGAAAATCTCACTCCCCAAATGATTTTGACCGAGACTGTGTCTGCTCTGGAAACAACCTCCAAGTCCAACCTGCTCAGACACATGTCTGCCTCTACTTCATAATGGAAGATCCTATGAAACAGTGGATCGCTCACCCGCGCCAATTTGCAAGCCATTGCCAGATGCTGAAGTGGTGCCTCCCATTCGCATCTCAATAGACCAAGCTCTGCACACATCTTGTCCCTCGTTGTCACAGCCTGGTCATCAGCAAATCCGGTAAGGATAACACCCTCCTCCTCTTCAACCAACTTATAACCCAGGTTGTTAACCAGCACCTCATCACAAATTTCTTCGTAAAGGAAATTTATACAAAGGTTAAAGAGTGTTGGAGACAGTGGCCCACCTTGTGGGACTCCTCATCGGACCTTAATAGGGCCTGTTGACATTCCCCCCTGAGTTCACCGTTAGAAAAGCCACTATCAGGCTCTTGACATCCTTCGACACACCCTTGGATTCCAATGTTCGCAGTACATGAGAGTGACCCATTGTCAAATGCTCCAATCACATCCAGAAAAGCGACCACAGCAGACTTCCTTTTCAACCTGGCGTCTTTGAGGATCGCATTAATTATACGGGCATTCATATGACAACCAGGCATTCCTTTAACAAAGCCCCTTTGGACTTATGGAAGCCTACTTGTTGCCTCAGTTCTGCGTCCAAGACCTTCTTGATTATGCGTCTCAGAATAGGGAACACTGTTATGGGCCTCCAAGAAGCAATCTTAGCAACAGGTCTCTTTCCTTTGTATATGAGGATAGTCTTACCTCTGCGCAGAGGCTCTGGAACATAGGAAGTCCTCAACATAATATCCGCCAACACTTTTATCACCGGGACAATATCACCTACCTTGAGAGTTCTAATACTCCATCCGGCCCGGGAACCGTAGAGAAGTTGACTTGATAGTACTCCGAATGGTTTCTTCCCTAACATTCAAAATATCCGGCCTAGATTGAACTGTGCTATAGAAAATTCTCTCTTTACTGTTTGGCTCTCCAAATGTACTCTTGAAATGCCTTTCAATATCCTCTGTAGGAATTGAACATTGTTTAGGCGCATTTGCATTCAACACATCGTTGACTACTCTATTTCTCCTATTGTAATAGTGGTATTGGGCCACCTCATATTGGTAGATCTCACGCCGCCGTTCTCGCGCAGCCTTGTTTGACCTCATAGGGTTCGAGGCCTTAGCATGCCCTTTTTGTTCGTTGTTGGTTCCTTTGCTCTTCTCCCTCTGCTTGAAATGCCGCACTGCAGGGTGCTTTGGGCCAGGACAGTAACTAGTACAGGCAGAAGAGGAAAAGTATTTTATCATTGCCCCTGGCTATTTTGAAACTAATACTGCAAAATTTTAATGTTTATTACATTTTATATACCCAACTATTTTTTTTTTCCAGAAATGGAACACAAAAACAAAATGGGAAAAAAAAAGAACAGAAATGGAACACAAAAACAAAATGGGAAAAAAAAGAACAGAAATGGAACACAAAAACACAATGGAAAAATAAGAACCCGAAATGGAACACAAAAACAAAATGGGAAAAAAAAGAACAGAAATGGAACACAAAAACAAAATGGGAAAAAAAAGAACAGAAATGGAACACAAAAACAAAATGGGGAAAAAAAGAACAGTAATGGAACACAAAAACAAAATGGAAAACCAAGAGCAGACATGGAACACAAAAACAAAATGGGAAAAAAAGAACAGTAATCGAACACAAAAACAAAATGGAAAACCAATAGCAGACATGGAACACAAAACAGAAATAGAAAACAAAAATGGAACAGAATACAGAAATGAAAAAACAAATGGAAAACAAAAAACAGAAATCGAACACAAAGTAACAAACAAAAGATAAAATCCAAAACTAATTACAAAAATTAAAATGTAAGAAAAACAAAAAAGAAAAAAAGAGTTATGTTGCATAATAGGGAAAACAAATAAAAAATTAAACTAAAAACAATAAAAATAAAAAATTGATAAATAAAATGGAATATTTATCTAAAATGTGTTATCAATGAATTTACCTCTCTATTTAGTCTTTTTTTAGACTCAATTTTCTTTTTTCATTAAGCTAAATATGACTATATAATCATTTAATTCAACATAGGCATTTTATATTGGTGAACTTTAAAATTTGTTACACTTAATAATTTAAAAAATAATAATAATAATAATGCATACCGGACGATTGGGAGTTATTAGAATCATTGATTATTGATTCTTTTAACAGTTTTCTAGATTTTGCAATTTTCAAGTAATCACATCCATCATCAAATCCTCGAAACCCATGCAATGATTCACCTTGATAATAAACCTCCTTACAAAACACATACCATGGACGATGACTGAAAAAAAAAGATAGAAAGAGAAAATGTAATAATTAATATATTCCATTAAACAGAAAATATTTTAATTACTTTTATAAACAAAAGTACGTCATGGAGGGGCTGCATAACCAAGCAGATCTCCCACATTCTAGTATAACACACTAGTTATCTTACCTCGCTACATATTTTCCATTTCTAAGGCAAAATTCAATGAGTAGTAGTAGAAGTTTTGCTTGTGTTTATTAAAATGGTTGAAAGTTGAGTATGTTATATACCAAATAAACATTTTTCAGTTAAAAACATACAATCTGAATTGGTGAGATCATCAAATAACATATTGCATGAATCTCTCATATTAAAGGTGCGTTAAAAAAAAACATTTGGTATTTAAGCTCGGAATAAGACTTGTCATGATATATGTATTTATTGTTAATATGGGATGAGTAGAGGAAATGGCTTGCTGAAGGATATAAATTAAAAATGCAAATAATTTGATGAATATTAAAGTTGGGTCAATGCAATCTTTTGACCTGATTCACAATAAAAGAAATTTTTGATTATATATGTGTGTATATATATTGTGTATACACACACGCACGCACGCACACACACGCACCCACGCACGCGTACACAATCGTTTCGTAAACAATCTACTAAGTGCCTTAATTTGTAATGAATCAGAATCAGTTTTATCTAAATCACTCAAATTTTAGTAATCCAAGAACAAAAGAAGGAGGGCGCTCAACAGAACGTGTTTGCATATATCTCAAAAAGCAAAAGTTCAATGAAAACAACATTTGGTATTTAATCTTGTAATGAAGTGGTTCATGAAATAACAGCTTATTGTTGATATGACATGAGTAGAAGTGGGGGTTTTCTGAAGGCTGAAAACTCAAAAATGCAAATATCTTGGTTCATATTCAAGATAGAGACTAAATGTGTATAACAATATTTATAGTAAATTTAATTTTCAATAAGATTGATTCTATACAATTTTTCATCGGTGTATAGTAACAGAGATATTTCGAATTTTCTAAATTCCTCCCCTCTAAACCCTCCCCCCCCCCTCCACCTTGTCTGATTCAGCCATTAATGGACTTGATCTTTCTTTTTACATAAAATGACTAGATATCAAGTTTGATAACAATTAAACAATAATTGTTACTGCTAGTAGAGTGGTAACATACAAATATATATATATATATATATATATATATATATATATATAGAGAGAGAGAGAGAGAGAGAGAGAGAGAGAGAGAGAGAGAGTTTTGAACGGAGCTCATTTTCTGAGATTATGAATCTCATAGATCCCACACACAGGCTGGGCGACAAATGAACTGGCAACAGACCATCCAGCTACAATGGGACCTGTCAGCTACAGGAGACAACTCAATCCAGATCCACCTTAACATATATATTATTTTATGTAAAAAGAAGGATAAAGTTCTATAAAGAAGGGGGGAAGTTTAGAGAGGGATTTTCAAAAATTTGAAATATTTCCTTTACTATACGTCTGATCGAAAAAATTGAATAGAACCAATCTTACTGCAAATTAAAGGTGCTATATATATTGATTGATATTCTGATTCATTATAAATTACAGTACATTATAAGTTACCAAACTAGATATTTAATTGTTTTATGTAAAAAGGAAAATCAAGTTCGTTAATGGCTGAAATTGGATAAGTGGGAGGGGGGGATTTATAGGGGGGGGGGTCAAAAAATTTAATGGAACCAATCTTATTACAAATTAAATGTACGATAAATATTGATATATACATTAATTCTCTTTCTTGAAATGTTTGCATTTTTTCAGTTTACAGCCTTCAGGAAACCCCCACTTTTAACAGATTTCCCTTAAGGGAAATGAGCTATTGAGGTTGTACTCATGACGCGATTTTTGAAATTTTTCTTCAAATGTCAATCGATCATACCCAGGAATTGACGAAAATGAGGTCTGTTCAAATCTGTATGTATATATATATATATATAGATATATTTGTCTGTTACCGCTCTAGCGGTCGCAATTTTTGTTTGATCGTTACCAAACTCAATATTTAGTCGTTTTATGTAAAAAGAAAGATCAAGTTCGTTAACGGCTGAAATCAGATCAGGTAGAGGGGGGGGGGGGTTTAGAGGGGAGTATTTTTGAAAATTCGAAATATCTCTGTTACGATAGGTCGGATCGAAAAGTTGTATAGGACCAATCTTTTTGAAAATTAATTGCATTATAAATATTGTTATATACATTTATTCATTGTCTTGAATATGAACCAAGATATTTGTATTTTTCAGTTTTCAGCTATCAGCAAACTGCCACTTCTACTCATGTTACATAAACAATACTCTGCTACATAATAAATCACGTTATTTGAATCTTAAATACCAAATATTGTATTCAAGAGACCTCTATTATACGAGATACATGCAAATATGTTCTGGTGACCCCCCCCCATCTTAAGGTTTTGGACTAGTAAAATTTGATTGATTGAGAAAACACACATTCTGACTCATTGTTAATTACAGTACTAGATATAGTAAATAGTTCTCAATAAAATTAATATGTAATATTCTGATATATTTCAGTAATTGTTATTCTTTCCGGTGTGAGGCGGACAGACCCGTTTGTTTACATTTCTAACCCAACGCTTCCTGTCAGCAGGTTATTGAAATTGAATGAAACATTTCTTATTTCCGTTTGTATTTATTCACGGTGGTGTTGTGTTAGCAGTATGTATATTTATCTATTACTAAACTTCACGAGGGAAATCTGCTTAGTTTACGCAGCCCCTGCGTGATGGACTTTTACTAATGTTACATAAACAATACTCTGTTATATAATAAACCACATTATTCAAAGCTTAAATACCAAATATTGTTCTCAACAGACCTTTATTACACGAGATAAATGCAAATATGTTCTGTTGACCCCCCCCCCCCACCACCCCGCCTGTCTTAAGTTCTTGGGCTACTATAATTTGAAAGAATGAGATAAAAATTATTCTGATTAATTATAAATTACAGTTCTACATATTGTAAATAGTTTTCAATAAAATTAATGTTATATTCTGATATGTTTCAGTAATTGTTTTATTTCTGGTGAAAGGTTGGCAAACCTGTTTGTCTAAATTTCAGATACTTCCCGTCAGGAGGTTATTAAAATTGACTGAAATATTTCTTATTACAGCTTGCTTTTATTCACTTAATATTCACAGTCGTGTTGTGTTACGAGTATGTAGATTTATCTATTGATAAACTTCACGAGGGAAATCTGCTTAGCTTACGCAGCTCCTGTGCATTGGACTTTTTGTCATCACCTGGGTAGAATCCATGGATTTTTGAAGATATTTTACAAAAACTGCATCAGGAGTACAACCTCAATTGGTGATTTTCCTTAATGGAAATCTGCTAAAACTAACCCACTTTAATTGTTTGTCCTAATTTAGTTTTTTTTTTAAATTGTTTTTGTGTGTTCTTTTTTGAATGAGCCTTTTTTGTGTCCTCTCTTGAGTCTGTTGTTATTTGAATATATTGTTTGAGAAATACGTCGAGTACAACCTCTGTAGCTGATTGCCCTTAAGGGGAATTTGCTAAAACTTAGTTTAAATGATCAAAACATGTTTATAGGTCAAAATGTAAGTCTAGCAATGTCAGGTCAGAAGGGTCCTGGGCAAAGACTGCGGATCCTAAAAGATTGATAATATTAGTAAGAACAAATACTCACTGAATTATATCTTCCTCATCCTCTTTATGTATTGATTTATTATCGGTAGATAACTCGGGCTCAGGACTGCTGTAGCCAACGGAAGTGTTTCCATCCTTTTTAGTTTGGGATGACGAATTTCTCTGTTTTCCTACCTGAAAAGCATTTAAGTATCAAATAATTTCTTTCTTGATATTAATAATAACATTAAGATAATTTTTCATGATGTTTTAAAACAGCCAAAGTTTTTGCCTATAAAACACTGGCAGAATTACAATTTCACTGGAGGCTTTCACTGTAGGTTTATATATTCTTCATCAGCTACAAAATTAGGGCAGAAATTTTATTTTAATAGTGCTATTAATGTACACATATTTTTAGGGAGGAAGAAAATTGAGAATAAAAAAAGTCCACAAATCAGGGGCTGCGTAAAAGAAGCATATTTCCTATGTGAAGCTTTACCAAAGATAAATCTGCATACTGGTAACACTTACCACCATGAGTAAATACAATCGGTAATGACAAATCTTTCAGTTAATTTTACAATTCAGAAACAGCTTCTGAATTGTAAACAAACAGGTCTTCCAACCACTCAGAGCTGAACAGATAGAAAGACATATTCTTCACCAGAAAGAAAAATAATTACTGTAATGTATCTGAATATAATGTATTAATTTAAGTGAAAATTATTTACTTTATTTAGTATTGTAATTTATAATGAATCAGAATAATTTTTAGCAGATTTTCCTTAGGGTAAATCAGCTATTGAGGTTGTACTCATGACACGATTTTCAAAAAATGGTTTCAAATGTCAATCGATCCTACCAAGGAGATAACGAAAATGAGTTCCGTTCAAAATTATATATAACAACAACAAAACAAAAATTGCCACCGCTAGAGTATTAACAGACATATATATATATATATATATATATATATATATATATATATTTATATATATATATAGACATATATATATATATATCTATATATATATAAAATTGTAACCTCTGTCTGTACATTGATTTTTTTCACGAAATTTCACGATAACTTTTTGTTTCACATGTCATAGACACCATAACTGCATTTTGTTTCTTTGGTGTCTGTTTGTTTGTTTATTTGTTTGTTTGTTACCTTTTCACGCATAAACGGCTGAACCGAATTTTATGAAACTTGGTATGTATATTACTACTAACCCAACTTAGACTTTAGGCTATATTAATATCCTCTGAGACGAACAGGAGTGGGGGTTATAAGGAAAGCCAGAAATTAAAAATAGCGATATTTCGATTCCTATTGGTTTTTCGGCAAATATGCACATAACAAAAGTTGTTTATTTTGTTATTTAGAGTAACTTTTGTTATATACACTTTCGTCGTAAACCGAGTTATAAACGAGATATACGCTAAAACCTATAGAGGAAGTGAACTATTTTATATGGCACAAAAGAATCAACTGAAATAAATAAAAATCGGTATGTGTATTAGCACTAACACCTTCTTTATAATAAGCCATACTAACATTTCTAGGGACGGGCAGGAGTGGGGGTTGTAAGGGAGGCCTGAATTTAAAATAGCGGTATTTCGTTTTCTATTCGTTTTTCGGCAAATATGAGCCTAACAAAAGTTGTTTATTTTGTTATTTAGAGTAACTTTTGTGATATTCATTTTTGAATTTTAACGATGTATAAACGAGATATATACTATAAACTAAAGCGGGAGTCAACTATTTTATTGGGCGCTAACGATTGAACCGAACTTAACAAAACTCGGTATGTCAATTAGCATTAATTCTCCCATGATTATAAGCTATATTAAAATTTTTAGGTTCGAACGGGAGTGAGTGTTATAAGGGAGGCCTGAAGTAAAAATTCACGATATTTCATTTTCTATTTGTTTTTCGGCAAAGGTGCACATAACAAAAGTTGTTTACTTTGTTATTTAGAGCAACTTTTGTTTCATTCACTTATGTCGTAAAATGAAGTAAATACGGGATATAAGCTAAATCTATAGCGGGAGTCGACGATTTTATTAGTACTTATTTAAGTGTTTTTAATATAGGCATATTATGACAAATGATGTTATGTTTTAGCCTTATCTATTTCGATTATTTAGTACTAAGTATGATTCGGATTAGTGAGACTATAAATCCCCCTCCCCCTTCGCCTCATTTATTTATTTTCCCTAGAAAATAACTTTGTTATTTATTTCCAATAGAAATTTAAACTATAAGAGCATTTCCATTATTTAATTTGTATAATGTATTATTTAAAAAAAAAAAATCGTGCTGAATTTCCTCAAGGAGTGATAGGGGAAGTAGTAGGGAATCAAACTCTTTGATTTTGGTTATATACTATCTTATTTCCTATATCTTCATGTTATTGAAACAAATATGTACTATCATAACAATTAAATGTTAATGTCATTATGACAAAAGACAAAATGCTCTTAAACTCGATATGATTGTTTAAAGTATTACTTAGGTTGCAGGGACGGCTACAATCTTTTCCCCTCGACTAGCTTTTTGAATATAATTGAAATTATTTTTAGGGTAACATTATTATTTAATTCAATCAGGTAGATAAATTATTACAATAACATTTTGAATTAATAATTTAAGGAGAAGAGTGTTGATAGCTCTAATGCAAGAGCGGAAATAGACAAGGCTAATAGAGTTAATTGAGTTTACTAATTTCCTGTGAAATGCTGGGCATTACGGTAAGTGATTACCACTGAGATCTACTATTATGAATATAACCTTATGTGCTAAACTATGCTTAAACTATATGTGCTCGGATGGGTTTTTGACAGGAAATAAGTTTCATTATAGATGATATTTAATTGTAAAAAATACTATCCATGATTATGGTTTGAAGTATTCAAAAAGGTGAGTTAAAAAGTGGCAAGGGATAGATTAGGAACACATTTTTATTTATTCTTCAAATATAAAATTTCTCATTTATAAGTCGCCTGCCTGACCCTCACAGCAAAACAATGCGTGCCGACGGGAAGTGTAGTTGTAAACATTGAAGCCTTGCCCAAAAAAAATACTATCATCATTCAGCCTTAAATGATTTCCCGAGCGAAGCCGGGTAATATATATATAGATATATATATTTGTCTGTTAACGCTCTTGCAGTGGCAATTTTTGTTTGATCATTACATAACTCGAAATTTAATCGTTTTACATAAAAAGAAAGATCAAGTTTGTTATTGACTGAAGTTGGACCAGTTGGGGGGGGGGGGTTAGAGGAGGGGATTTTTGAAAATTCGAAATATTCCTGTAATTATGCGGCGGGGCGAAAAATTGTATAGAATCAATCTTATTGCAAATTAAATTTACTATAAATATTGTTCTATACATTTATTCCGTATCTTGAATATTAACCGAGATATTTGCATTTGTATTGAATGTGTGGTCGGCAGAAGTGGGCTATATTCGGGACTTTCTTGATCTTTAATTTTATATAAAAATTTTAAATATCTAGTTTCGAAAGAATCAAACAAAAAGAGTGTGTGTGCATATATAGATATATTTATATATAAAGTTTGAACAGACTTCATTTTCATCATCTAGATAGGACCCATATACACCTCTGAAATATTTTGAAAATTACATCATGAGTACAACCTAAATATCTGATTTCCATGAAGGGAAATCTTCTAAAACCGAACTAGTTAACTTGACAAAGTTTATTACTTATATATCTTTTTAAAAGTATTACCTTTTTTGTTTGTAGATTGCTTTTCCCTTTTTCAGATCCTTTAAATTGTTTTCCCTCTTTGACTATGCTTCCTGGCTCTTCAGTTTGAAATTTTAATACATCATCGTCATTAAAACTGGAACTTTTCAAAACAGATTTATCAACAAATTTACAACTCACTAACTTATTTTCATATTTATCACTGTTTTTCTTTGGATTATCAGATGTTTCTTCTTCATCGTTGGTTTCTTCTGCTGATTTAATAACCTCATCAGTGGACATTTCGTCATCATCAGAGCTAAAACGAAGAGTTACTGGAACTCCATCATCATCACGCAAGCTAAAACGAGAAGTTCCAGGAACTCCATCATCATCATCAGAGCTAAACTGAGGAGGTGCTGGAACTCCATCATCATCAGAGCTAAATCGAGGAGGTGCTTGAACTTCATCATCATCTTCATGAGGTCTAAAACGAGGAGTTTCTGGGTCAAGATCATCATCGGAGAATATCAACTCTTCGGGAGCAGAGTAAGATGCATCAATTTCTTTATGGAATTCAAAGGTCGATTTATGTTGGTTTTTAACTTCTTCATCCGTAATAGATTTTTCTGGAGTTTCACACTTCAATTCAGATTCATTAACACTCTTTGCTAGACTAGATTCAGAGTTAGTAGTACTTTCTTCTTGAAGGTTACTTCTTGGTGACTCATCTGAAATACTTTTGGTTTCCATTGAGTCATCCGGATCTGATTTGATATCAGAGCTATCATCTGATGCTTGTATGTTAGACTGATCACTAACAATGGAAGACTTATTTAACGTACTAGGTTCATTTTTAGGGATGTTCTTCACTTTTTTACTACCCGTGGGTTCATCCTCGGCTGAACGCTTTTTAGTTTGTTCCCTTTCTGAAACAAAAATCGTTTTTTTTGCCCAATTTTCACTTACTATGTACAAGTTATTAGAACTATTGCTTTTATTGCCCACGTCTGAAACAGAAGAGCCTGGGTTTATTGAGATATCATTACAATTTCCATGGTATACGTTATCTGATCCTTTTTCTTCATTATTATCCTGGCCGACAGTTCTAAATTTATTCATCGGTTTTGTGAAATCTTCACCTTGAAGTTTATACGGATATTTTCTGAGCATTCTGTTATTTAAATTTCTTAAAACCAGCCGGTTTTTATTCTTAATAAATTTGGATTTTTCAAATTTCTTAGAAGAACGAGTGTCTTTGGAAAACTTCGCAGGCTTCTTGGGTAGAGATTGAGAGCCTGTCAATTTTTTTGAAATAGAACCATTTAAAAACGACTCATTTGTCAGTTTTTCCTTGTCTAAATAAGGGTTCTCTTCAAAACGGTTAGTTTTTGATGAATCATCCAAACAAAAGGATGATGTCTCATCATTCATGCTTAAGGGCTTATCGTAATGTTTAGCAGATTTCAACTTACGAAAAAATCTGGAATCATCAGAATCGTCACTCTCTTCGATTTTAATAGGATTCATATAATTTTCATAAGAATTAAGTTGTGAATCACTATCATTTATTTCTTGTTTACTTACTCCCTCATATTCAATTTTCAAGGTGAGCTTATTGCTTTCTGGATCGATTGTATTAGCATTAATGTCAGGAGAATTGGACATTTTTTCTTTTTTGATATATTTCACACCTTCAATATTTTTAGGCGAGGCGGAATTAGTAACAGAATCAATGTACTTTGTAGATGCAATTGATTCAGAAGAATTATCTTTACCTGATTTTGATAAATGAGACTTTTTGGATACTGGAGATGGATTATCTATGTGAGATGCACTGTTTTTGGTTTTTGAGGACTGATGGTGAGGGCGTTTTTTAGGTTTTGAGCCCTTCGATAGATTATTAACTGTTGTAGGCTCATTTTTATGAACGTCTCTCTTACTTGTTGCATGTTTTTCACTTTTCTTTCCAGTAGCTCCTTCAACATGTTCGTTCTTTATCAAGCTTTCAACAGTATTCGTAGCAGAATTAATATTAGTGAGTTTGCTATATGACATTTCTTTAAGCCTCGATCCATTTTTGACCGAACTAGTGCTAGATTTTTCATTAGAAGTTAATGGTGTAGATTGTTCTTTCTTAGTTTTCTCTTTTCTTAATGACTCATTAGGCACAGCTTCACCTAACTTGGAAGATGAACTGCGGCTGTTAATTGAAAATGAATCACTGGTAAGAGACGAATCATGCCCACTATCACTCATGATATGCTCCTCCGATCTGCTTCTATCTTCCACACGATTAGCATCAGGATTAATATTGCTTAAAGTACCGCCATTATTTACTTTTTTATCTTCAGTTCTATGCCTACTTTTACTCGAATTTTTAAATGTTTTTTTATTAGAGGTATTTAATTCAGAGTCGACTTTTTCATTAGAAGTTACTAGTGTAGAGTATTCTTTCTTAGTTCTCTCTTTTCTTAATGACTCATTAGGCACAGCGTCACCTAACTTGGAAGATGAACTGCGGCTGTTTATTGAAAGTGAATCACTGGTAAGAGACGAATCCTCCCCACCATCACTTCTATCTTCAACATGATTAGCATCGGGATTAATATTGCTTAAAGTCCCGCCATTATTTACTTTTTTATCTTCAGGTCTATGCTTGCTTTTACTCGAATTCTTAATTTTTTTTTTATCAGAGGTTGTTAAATCAGAGCCGACTTTTTCATTTTTCCCTCTTTTAGATGAGTATTTTGATTCACTTTTAAATATTTTGGCCGACAGTGGCCCAACATTTACAGAAGGTAGGTCTTTCGAAAGGACAGTGGCTTCGCCAGTTTCTCGCCCATCGCTCGCATATTCTGATGAGTCAGGACTAGGCACTTTTCTTTTCTCGTTTCTCGAATGAGATTTTTTTAAAAAAGATTCCGATTTAGATTTCTTTGCTTCGGCCGCTTCTTTAGAAGAAGTCTTCCTACTGTAGCATTTAACATTTGTCTTCGGCAATTTTTCGTCTTTATTTTCACATTTCATTGGAACAGGATTATTCTGATCGTTGCAACTCTCCTTCAAATCTACTTTACCTGAAGTAACATTTATGTCATCCTCTTTATTGTTCATAATGTTTTCACTATCCGATTTAGATTTCTTTTGAAGCTTTGCTTCGGCCGCTTCTTTAGACGAATTCTTCCTACTGTAGCATTTAACATTCGTCTTCGACAATTTTTCGTCTTTATTTTCACATTTTAATGGAACAGGATTATTCTGATTGTTGCAACTCTCTTTCAAATCTGCTTTGTCCGAACTACCATTTATGTTATCCTCTTTATCCTTCATAGTGTTTTCACTGTCCGATGTAGATTTCTTTGGAAGTTTTGCTTCAGCCGTCTCTTTAGACGAATTCTTCCTACTGTAGCATTTAACATTTGTCTTCGGCAATTTTTCGTCTTTATTTTCACATTTTAATGGAACAGGATTATTCTGATTGTTGCAATTCTCTTTCAAATCTACTTTGCCTAAATTACTATTTATGTCACCCACTTTATCCTTCATAAAGTTTTCACTAGCTGGTTCATCAGTTTCGAACATATTACAAATTTGATCTATAGTTTCAATGCTGTTTTTAACCACTTTATGATTGTGGGAAATACCACTTTCAGAAATCCCTTTTCCTTCTTCAATTTCAAGAGAACTTCCTGCTTGATTTTCTATAGATTTTCTCGAGTCATTTTTATTAATATTCATATTATTACATTCTGCTAAAACCTTTTCATTTTGGTTCGACTCATGAGAAGTTGATTTAAGATCTGTTTTACATGTACCACTACTCGACGGGCGAGATTTTATTTCATCGTTTGAAGAACTTGATTTAATACTCTTGGACAATGGTTTTCTATTTGAGTTATTCCGAACATTTTTCTTTACTGTAGAAGCGTTGGAAGAACTATTACTGTGATTCAGTATCTTCTTGGGGGAAATTTCATGGTCGCTCATGACATGTTTTCTGTAAACAAAGGAAATAATACAATTCAAATAGACAATAATCAAAAATCTACATTCCATATAAAAGTACAACATTAAAATATCAAGAGTAAAAGTCCATGAAGCAAGGCTGCAAAAACTAAGCATATTTCCAAATAATAAAATAGTAATAATAATAAAAGATAACAAACCAATTATCCTAATTCACCTTTTTCTCTATATTTCCTATAGAAAGAGCCTATGTAAAGCGGGAGATGAAATATAAGCTGGACAGTCCTAATGCTTTGCTTTCATTTATCAAACAAATTATGAAATTTAACAAATATTCATAAAATGAATATTTCATTTTATTTATTTAGGGACTGAATTTTGTCAACTTGGGCTATATTATGAACTACCATTGATAGGAGATGGGACTGGAACAACCTTATATATTTATCTGGAGCATTCGCTACAAAGCGATATTAATCAAATAACAAAAACAAAAAAGATCAGCATCAACAAAAAAAATAAAAGTCCGTCACACAGGGGCTGTGTAAACTAAGCAGATTTCCCTCGTGAAGATTAATAGAAGTTAAACCTACATACTGCTAACACGACACCACCGTAAATATTCAGCGAATAAACACAAACGGTACTAAGAAATCTTTCCCCTCCCAATGGGAAGCGTCTGAAATGTAAATAAACAGGTCTGCCAACGACTCACAGAAATAAAAACAATAACTGAAACAAATCAGAATATAATATATTAATTTTATTGAAAACCATGTACTATATCCAGTCCTGTAATTTATAATGAATCAGAATAATTTTTAACTCGATCAATCAAATTTTAGTAGTCCTAGAATTTAAGATGGGGGCACATTTGCATGTATGTCATATGATAAAGGTCTCTGGAAAAAAATATTTGGTATTTAAGCTTCTAATAATGCGGATTATTATAAAACAGAGTCTTGTTTATGTATCACAAATAAAAGGGGGGTTTGCTGAAGGCTAAAACTGGAAAATGCAAATATTTCGAAATAGGTGATGTGTTAGCACCTGAGTTTTGGTTATATTTGTTGTGTTCTTTTGTTATTGTTAGTGACTTCGTTTTTTTTTCTTACAATCGTTGTTCTTGCTAATGTTTATAGCAGATTTCCCTTAAGAGAAATCAGCTATTGAGGCCGTACTCATGATGCAATTTTTCTCGGGTTTGTTCAGAACATTTCAGCGATAGTGATTATGAAAGGAATTTACAAGCAGAATTGTTAGGCTATGTTCCTAATAGACTGAAATTAAAAGAAGAAGCTGTGCTCCGTCTAAATTTACCAGTGTCGTCCGTAAGTAAACAAACATCTACTAGCACTACTTCTGACTCAAAAAATCTGTCACGTAGGGGCCGCGTTAACTAAGCAGATTTCCCACTTGCACCAGGTATTAGCAATTATCTTATAAAGAAAAAGTTCAATGAGAACAATATTTGGTATTTGAGTTTCAAATAAAGTGTTTCATTATATAACAGTGTATTGTTTATGTGACGGCTGCGTATTGTTTACTGAAGGCTGAAAACTAAAAAGTGCAAATATCTCAGTTAATGTTAAAGTTATAGAATGAATGTTTAAAGTTATGAATAACATTTATAAAACATTACATTTGCAATAATATAGTTTCTATACAATATGTCAATCCGACTCATAATAACAGAAATATTTCGAATTTTCAAAAATTCTCACCTCTAAACCCCCACCCTCTCCCTGGTCCGATTTCAGCCGATAACGAACATGAGCTTTCTTTTTGCATAAAAAAATTATTTTTTCTGTAATCGTTGAATAATGGTAACATTACTAAACTGAAATGAGTGAAGAAAGTGAATTGCCTTCTTAATTAGTAATAAGTATAAATTAAAAAATAATTTCAAGTTGGAAATTAAATGCTTTTAAATGTTTCTTAACATTGTAAGAATTTATTTTAACAAAATAAATTGAAATGTGAATGAATTATTGGTGGAAATAATCAATATATTTTAAAATTTAAATATAATAATAATTACCTTCCTTGTTTATAACCACTACTTCACAATCATCACTAGTTGTTTTATAACTATGCTTATAACCTTTCACAACCATGCTTATAACATACCATAATCTTCACAACATCCTAATTTTGTTCATATTCTGGTTAGATCTGATCATGTATTACACGATTACAGAAAAAATTTAATATTACACTCGTGACGAAAGTAGAATTTACAACTCTCGTGAAATTACCACACTCGCTTCGCTCGTGTGGGTAAACGTTTCACTCGAGTTTTAAAATGATCTACTTTTGTCACTTGTATAATAAATAACTATATCAAGTTTGGTAACAATAAGACAAAAATTTCAACCGCTAGAGCGGTAACAGACGAATATATATATATAATTTTGAACGGACCTCATATCATATTTTTAGAAACTCAGTCAAAATGAAAATCGGATGAGTAGGAGTGGCTCAATGTGACTCACCTATTCCTAATAGTCTCTTGGGTTATTTTCTCCCGCTTGCTAGCCTTCGACAATGGTTGTTGGTTAGGAGGTAGATTCACAGATTCCATGCTTTCTTCCTTGACGGCCACCAATTCTCTCTTAACATTGTCAATGGCGTATTCATCCAGTGGGCTTTCATTGGATTCTAAAACATCCCAATAGCTAAGATTATTAGCACACAGGCTTAGGCTCGATAATTCAGAAAAAATTGTTTCACTACTGCTGCTACTAGTTGAAGAGAATGAATTTCCTAGAGTACGTTTATCTGAAAAAAGCAATCAAATACCATCAGTTAAATCCAAAATCTTCAGCATTACACCAAACTGTTAAACATCCACTTTTGTAGTAAGTAAAAATCATGCAGCTTAAAATATAAAATCTTAAATAATGTCTGACAGAAGAACATAGTCAACATAAACATATTAGGCATTGAAGCTTTGAAGAAAACGTTTCATGATATATCAGCTTAGTATTAATATGACATATGAATGGGGATTTACTGAGGGTGAAAAAAAGTCCGTCACACAGGGCACCGTAAACTAAGCAGGATTCCCTCGTGAATTTTAATAATAGATAAATCTACATACTGGTAACACAACAGCACCGCATATTAAGTAAATAAATACAAACGGTAATAAGAAATTTTTCCCCTCATGGCGGGAAGCACCTCAAATTTAAACAAACAGGTTTATTTATTTAAACAATAACAGAAAAAAACAGAATATAACATTAATTTTACTGAAAACTATGTACTATATCTAGTACTGTAATTAATAATCAGTCAGAATAATTGTTATCTCAATCAATCAAATTTTAGTAGTCCAAAACCTTAAGGCGGGGGGGGTGGGGGTAACAAGAACATATTTGCATCTATCTCATAAATAAATGTCTCTGGAAAATAAAATTTGGTATTTAAGCTTCGAATAATGTGATTTATTATATAACTGAGTATTGTTTATGTAACACAAGGAGAAGTGGGGGTTGACTGAAGGCTGAAAACTGAAAATATCTTGGTTAATATTCGAGATAGAGAATAAATATGTACAACAATACTTATAGTACATTTAATTTGCAATAAGATTTATCTATAGGCTTTTTCGGTCCAATTTATAGTAACAGAGAAATTTCCAATTTTCAAAATTCTCCTCCTTTAAATCCCCCTCTCCCTGTTCCGATTTCAGCCATCAAGGAACTTGATCTTTCTTTTTACTTGCTAAATATCAAACAAAAATTGCGACCACTAGAATGGCAACAGACAAATATATATATATATATATATATATATATATATATATATATATATATACTAGCTCAGATACCCGGCTTTGCCCGGGAATTCATTTGAGGCTGAATGGTGATGGTATTTTTTTGGCAAGGCATTACTTTGCACAATAATTAGACATTTACCCGTCCCAGTGTTTAGGGTTAATACCCGTCATTTCTATGGATTTCTTAATAAAATTAATTTTTTTAAGACTTCACTGTCCTCCATATTGTCATATTTCCCGTTTCCTGTGCATTATGCATAGATTTAAATTATTAAGGACAAAATATTAACATACGTTTGAATTAATTTTTCCAGGTGAGGTACTTGAACTACCAGGTATATATATACCATATTGAAAAGAATTGTTGAGTAAATTTCCCTAAATAATAAAATAAATAACTTTTGTTACGTGCACGTTTATCAAAAACACAGACAATGAAATATCGCAAATTTTTTTTTCAGGCCTCCCTTATAACCCCAGCTCCCGTTCGTACCTAAAAATTTTAATATAGCTTATAATCATGGAAGAATTAATGCTACTTGACATACCGAGTTTTGTTCGGTTCAATCGTTAGTGCCCAATTAAATTGTTGGTTCCCACTAAAAAAGTGTACTTAAAAAAAGTTACTCTAAATAACAAAATAAACAACTTTTGTTATGTGCATATTTGCCAAGAAACCAATAGGAAACAAAATATCGCTATTTTTAATTTCAGGTCTCCCTTATAACCCCCACTCCTGTTCATCTCAGAGAATATTAATAAAGGCAAAAACCTAACCTGGGTTAGTAGTAATATGCATACCAAGTTTCATAAAATTTGGTTCAGCCGTTTACGATTCTATAAAGGACATACAGACAAACATTCATTTTTATATATATAGACAAGAAAAAGTCCCAAGGATATTCTATTCAAAGAAAGCATCCCAATTGAATGTTCCATAAGAAAAAATATAACATTTTACAAACACTTATTCACATATTAAACTTTAACTACTACTATGGGTAAAAAACGACCCGAGCATAAAATAAAAATTAATGTTTGTTGTTAGACAGTGCCAGCAGGTACCATGTATTCTCCCGTTAGTAACAGCTGTTGCGGTTAACCTCTTCTGCTTGTTTCTCTGATTACCTGTGTCTGGCTAATTAACGTTTTGGGGGCATTTTTGACCCGTGGTAGTAATTACGTTATTAAAACGTTGTTTAAAGTATTCATAGTGATATGACTAATGAGGGTTTTATTGTGGATGGCAGACATTATAAGGATTGGTTGGCATATATGAACGAAGATGATGGAAATCAGAATCCTGTGTCTGATGATAATGAGGATCTAATGAGTAATTACAGTGAAAATCAGTCCATTCGTTCTGATCATGATACAGATTCAGAAATACAGCTAAATGAGGATGAATTGTGCAAAATGTCTGACGAGAAACATTCAACAATATGCTATAAATGTAATAATCTAAATGTCTCTGCCAGAACTGTGAAGATAAAATTTTAATTTATTTGTTAGTGTAGCAGAGAGCCCCTCACAGTTTCTTTATTATTTAAGATATTGAATTACTTTCGGTTTCAGAATGAGCAGAACACGCTTAAATATGATAAGAAGAAAGATGGCCCTCTTAAAATTCATTTTTACATATTGATTTTTATACTATTTGAAGACTTGGATTTTTTTCTAATTCAAATATGTTTTTTTTGGAAAGTGTAAAAACAAGTACTTTTTATTGTATTTGTATTTTAAAATGTGTTATGTATTCCATAAAAAAGATTATATTAAAATATTTATTTAAAAAACTTAAAACTTTTTCTGTGTGTGCCATGAGACCCATGGTAGTACTTATGGAACTTTAAAGTATGCTAATAGATGAAGGTTGAAAAACAGTAAAAGAAAGATTATGTGTGTATGTCTTCAATTAGCAAAGCTATTATTAACACTTCATAACTATCAAAAGCTTCAAAGCATCAATGGATAGCTGCAAATCTTAATGGTGAACAGTATATTACAACCAAATAAGTACAAATCGCATCATAAAGTCAAATAGCCATATTATAATTACAGAAATACCTGTTGGGCAGCTAAATGGACTAAATGAGTAGCTTCGGCAATGAAATATTGATATGAAAGAGCAGACAACAAAAATATACTTATCAAACTCTCAAAAACCATCCATAACTTTAAAACTCCGATATTACCTTCCTCACTTTTTGAAAGTTGAGTAACGGACGTCGGTTTGGACTTTGGGCGACAATAATTGCTCAGCTTTCCAGTCGATGAGCGGCTACTAATCCTAGTCGACCTTCTCAGCGGCGAAGCTTCAGTTTTAGAAGATCTATTTCTCTTTTTCGGTGCCATTTGATTCGAAACGGAGCCCAGTTCATCGGAGTCCATGTTGAAACTGACAACTTACACACAGGAAAGAATTTCATCACTCGGCGGCATATTTAAAATATCGTCGTTTAATATTTTAAAAAAAGAGCCCTGAGTGGACTTGTAATTTGCAATGTTTCGTTTTTCTTTCATTTAAATAAGTTGAAACCCTTAGAGAACTCAAATGTAAACAAAGGAAACCAAATTCGGTTCTTGGACTTTACAGTCTAGCCAAACTAATACCTCAATTTACTGATTAATCAGCGAATCTATATTACAGGCTAACATATGTCAAAGATATTATACATACCTTGTGTCAAAGTATTATAACTAAAATCTATATAAAAATGTATCTTACAACGGAAGAAGAAAATAGTAAACAAAATAAAACATGGGGAAAAAGAAGTCGTTCATTTAAATTGAATATTATCTATACACTTTAAAACAGTTAGTGCTGTAGCTTTGTAATATGCAGCAATCAAATAAAGCTATGTGGACAAAATATTGTTCAAAGTAATATGAAGGGGGGAGGGTGTTACTTCAAACTTGCAGCTTGCCTAGAAACAGGGACAGTTAAAGAAATATTTAAAAAGTCAATCACGCAGGGGCTGAGTAAACTAAGCAGATTTCCCACGTACTGGTATGACACGCTTGTCATCTCATATCACAACATATTTCCAATTTCTATGTAAAAAGAAAATACAAGGAAGACAAGGGGGGGGGGAAGGATTACTGAAGGCTGCAAATAAACAAACGTACGAATAACTCACTTAATACTTGAGTTACAAAATAAAGTCCGTCACTTAGAGGCTGAGGTGAACTAAGAGGATTCCCCACCTAAGAGGATGGTAACACCACCAAGAATAAATACAAACAGTAATAAGAAATCATTCAGCCAATTTACAAGTTAATAACACCTACAACAGCTAGCATCTGAAATGTAAAAACAGGGCAGCCAACCTTGCAACGCTGAATAGATAGAATTATTCTGGACCAAAAAGAAGAACAATTAATGAAATATAACTGAAAATAACATATTAATTTTATTGAAAACTGTTTACTATAACCAGTGGAGTAATTTGTAATGAATCAGAATACTTTCTATTTCAATCACTCACATTTTAGAAATCCAAGATCAAAAGAAGGGGGGGGGAGGCCTGTTGAATACAATATTTGGTATTTAAGCTTCAAATAATGTGGTTTATTATATAACAGAGTATTACTTATGTATCACGAGTAGAAGTGGGGGTTTACTGACAACAGAAAACTATAAAATCCAAATGTCTCGGGTAATACTCATTATACGGAAACTATGTATAGAACAATATTTATAGAAAATTTAATTTTAAATAAGATTGGTTCTATACAATGTTTCGATCCGTCGTTTAGTAGCGGAGATATTTCGAATTTTCGAAATTCCTTCCCCCCCCCCTTCCGATTATAGCCATTAACGAACTTCATCTTTATTTTTACATAAAACGACTAAATATCGAGTTTCGTAAAGAGAAAACAATAATTGCGACCGCGCGAGCGGTAACAGACACATATATATATATATATATATATATATATATATATATATATATATATATATATATATATATATATATATAAAATTGTAACCTCTGTATGTACATTGATTTTTTTCGCGAACTTTTCGTTTCACGTGTCATAGACACCATAACTGCATTTTGTTTCTTTCTTGTCTGTTTGTTACCTTTTCACGCATAAACGGCTGATCCGAATTTTATCAAACTTGGTATGTATATTACTACTAACCCAACGTAGACTTTAGGCTATATTAATTTTCTCTGAGAGGAACAGCAGTGGGGGTTATAAGGGAGGCCTGAAATTAAAAATAGCGATATTTCGTTTCCTATTGGTTTTTCGACAAACATGCACATAACAAAAGTTGTTTACTTTGTTATTTAGATTAACTGTTTTTTTTGTTTTTTTTTATACATTTCTCCAGGAACAATGTGTGGAGCAAGTAATTTGCGTAGAAATATTGATATGCTCAACAATTCATTCCTATTTGAACTACCAGGTACCTCTCCTGGAAAAATTAATTCAAATCAATGTTAATATTTTGTGCTTAATAGTTGAAGTCTATGCATAATGCACAGGAGACGTGAAATATGACAATAAGACATACATAAAAAATTAATTTTATTATTAACAAATGCCAACAACGGGTATTAACCCTAAACACTGGGACGGGTAAATGTCAAAATATTGTGCAAATTTCGAAAATCGCGTCATGAGAACGACCTCAATCGCTGCTAAAAATTCATATCACTACAATTGAATCGGTGAGTGCAGAAACCACTTCAGTCAAAAAAATCCGAAAACTCGTTTTCAATGAAAATAAGCGTAGAAAGGCAAGATGCGTGTTGGGTGCAAAAACTACGTTAGTCTGTTGAGTAGTTCCGTAAATACAGGACGTTTGTTTCGAGTGTTGAGTGCAGAAATAACATGAGTCAGTGACTGACGTTGTTTCTGCACCCACCGCTAGATCGCGTGACCAGTCTTGCGTGAACTGTTTTGGAATAAAAAATCTAAAAACTGGGAAATCTGAAATATTCCTGTATCACGAAGGCGTAGCCCATAAAGGAGCAAATGATATATGCACATGCTACTGAAATACATTGACACTAATATTCCATGAAGTGTAAAATAACTATACCTTTTTTCTGATGGTACCGTGATGAATCGAAATCACACCATGATAAGATTCTGCCTTGCTCTTACAGATACAGGACGTTTTGAACAAATTTTCCATTACTTTCCGGTTCGAGGGCATTCATATCTTCCAAACGATAGAGATTTTGGTACTATGAAGAGGATGATGCGTAAACATGATCGGATATACACACCTGATGAATATGAAGAATTGTGTGCTCAGTCCAGTAACAACTTTCACATCACCAAGCTACTCACCAGTGACATAAAAGATTTTGATGGTTGGTGGAAGGAATATTACACAAAAAACCCACTAGCCAGAGAATGCCGAGGGAGGAGTGTGCCAAAAGAAGCAAAATTCAAGTTTGCTCCCACCCGATATAAAGAGTTCCGCTATAACTCTCAAGAAAAGGGGGTAATCACAGCATACATTTTCATTGAAGGATTACAAAAGCACAGCTATCAGCTGCTGAGACCTGCTTTCCGTAACGTCGATATTGATTTTCCTTCAAGTATTGCAGCCTACCCATCAGGGTAAGTTCCAATCAACATAAAGAAAATGGAAGACATCCTGAAAATGATTGTTCATATTCCTGAAAACTTCAAAGTTTTTTATGATGAACTATTTACCTGGCCAACCACTGAACATGACAATGATACTATCGTCGAGAATGCTCTATTTTAAGAGCGTTTCAGTTTGTTATATTCCTGTCGTACAATACCTGTAACTTCATTTCTCATGTAATATGGAAAAATATACATGTGTACATTTTTTTGTGAAATTAATTAAAATTAATATTATTAACTAAAATCGTAACAAAATTAATAACAAATACAAACTTTTAACGAATGGTGAAGTTAATTAAAACAGTTGGGAATTTACCAACTGAAACGGCTTCTGAATTGTAAGAATAATTTTATTTCAATAACTCAAATTTTAGTAGTCCATGAACTAAAGAAGTGGGGGGGCGGATGAACAGAACGCATTTGCATAGATCTCACAAAGTAAGGAAGGTAAGCTAAGGTTAGAAACAACAGGTTAGATGAAGCTTCCACCTGAGCCGAGCCCTTACGGAAACGGCCGAACTATATCCGACCACATGTTACACAGACTTCATAACAAATATCAAACTTATTGACTTATTAAGCAAATATCTCGGTTAATATTCAAGATAGAGAATCTATCCTATACAATGTTTTGATCCGACGTCTAGTAAAGGAGATATTTCGAAAATCCCCTTTCTAAACCCCCCCCTCCCACTGGTCCGACTTCAGCTTTTAACGAACTTGATCTGTCTTTTTGCATAAAACGTTTCAATATTGAGTTTGGTAACGATCAAACAAACACTGCGAGCGCTAGAGCGTTAACAGACAAATATATATATATATATATATATATATATAATTTTGAACGGGCCCCATTTCCGTGATCTACTGGCTAGGATCGATGGACATTTGCAGAAAGTTTTCGAAAATCGCGTCATGAGTACGACCTCAATAGCTGATTTCCCTCGAGGGAAATCTGCTAAAGGAGGATTTACGACCAAGTGGCAAAAACACCCTCCATTTCGGCTTTTAGCATAGCAACAGAAATTGCTTCAACTTGACACAACTTTCAGCATCCAGTCAGTAAGAAATGTCATTCATAGTTTTGACTATTATGTTAGAGTCCAGAGAAACAAGCCATTCATAAGTGAGGCAAATCGTAAAAAACGTTTCGACTTCTCTAAAACGTACCTCAAAGAAAGGTTGGAGTTTGGGAAGAACGTTTTATTTTCAGATGAGAGCAAATGCAATATTTTTAGCTCTGATGATCGCAAATACGTGTGGAGGAAAGCCAACACTGACTTTAAAACGAGTAATAACAGACCAACAGTGAAACACGGAGGTGGTAGTGTGTGTGTGTGTGTGTGTGTGTGTGTGTGTGTGTGTGTGTATATATATATATATATATATATATATATATGTATATATATATAATTGTGCTGATGTTTTCGACCAGGTTGTATTTATATGTGGTGTGTTGTTCTTTTCGGAGCTTTGGTCAATGTTGGTGAAATGAATCTTAGTTTATGCCAATATTTCGAGAATTTTTATTTTCTCTTCCTCAGGGCTGTAAAAATTACATGTACTACATTATAATATTGCACATTGGTGTTATACATTGTTATAAAAGGGTGTGTTTTCCTTATTATTACTTACCAAGACTAAATATATTTATAGACTAGTATACATTCTTATTGCACTATGACTAGGGTTATAGTATTAATATAGGCATAACAATGATTTTAGTAACACACAGGAATGGTTGATATAACATAATAAATATAAGAATAAAAATAGCAACATAAATACAACATAGGAATAACTTTAACATAACACAACAATAATTATAATTTAAAATAACATGACAATGATTGTAATAGTGCATAGCAATAATTACTGTAAAATAATATAAGTTGCAATAACATAGTGGTAAGTGGCAATAACATAGATTTAACAAAACATAGCAATAATTAAAATAGTGCATAGCAATAACCATTGTAAAATAATATAAGAACCACAGTACAACAATTATAATATAGTTTAACAAACAAATACACCATACTATAAATATATAAAACATACAAAAGGCTGTGACCCTGCTATGTAAACAAAACAAGGAAGGTTACTATAACCCTAGTCATAGTGCAATAAGAATGTATAATAGTCTATGAATATATTTAGTCTTGGTAAGTAATAATAAGGAAAACACACCCTTTTATAACAATGTATAACAACAATGTGCAATATTGTAATGTACTACATGTAATTTTTACAGCCCTGAGGAAGAGAAAATAAAAATTCTCGAAATATTGGCATAAACTAAGACTCATTTCACAAACATTGACAAAAGCTCACAAAATAACAACACACCATATATATATATATATATATATATATATATATATATATATATATATATATTTCTCTGTTGCCGCTCTAATTTTTGTTTGATCGTTACCATAATCGATATTTAAACGTTTTATGTAAAAAGACACATCAAGTTCGTTAATGGCTGAAATTGGACCAGTGGGAGGGGGGGATTTTGAAAATTCGAAATATCTCCGTTACCATACATCGGATCACAAAAGTTTATAGAACCAAACTTATGCAAATTAAATGTACTATAAATATGGTTATATACATTTATTCTCTATCTTGAATATTAACCGAGATATTTGCATTTTTCAGTTTTCAGCAAACCCCCACTTCTACTCATATTACATAAACAATACTCTGTTATGTAATAAACCACATTATTCGTAGCTTAAATACTATAAATTGTTTTCAAGAGACCTTTATTATACGAGATAAATGCAAATATGTTATCGTGACCCCCCCCCTTCTTAAGTTCTGGGACTACTTAAATTTGATTGATTGAGATAAAAATTATTGTGTTTCATTATAAATTACAGTACTAGATATATTAAATAGTTTTCAATCAAATTAATGTGTTATATTCAGATATATTTCAATAATTGTTTTTCTTTGTTTCTGGTAAGTAGTTGGCAGAAGTGTTTGTTTACATTTCAGATGCTTTCCATTGGGGGGTTTCTTATTATCGTTTGTATTTACTCACTTAATATTCAAGGTGGTGTTGTGTTACCAGTAAGTAGATTTATCTATTCTTAGACTTCACACGGAAATCTGCTTAGTTTACGCAGCCCCTGCGTGACGGACTTTTTTCAATATCACAAGTGCAGATTTGACTTCTACACAAATCATTACTTTTTTATATGAGTAATTGAAGTTTTATCCATAGATACAAATAAAAATATTTTATTTTCCAAGTGGTCAAAGGACTCTAGCAACTACTTTCAGCAATAATGTTCAGAGATTTCATCAATAAATCATGAAGTTTTAATGTAATATTCAGGGTTTTTGAGTAATTTGTTGTTTATATTCACTTATGTACATTTCTAATAATAGTCAAACCATGAAAAAATTAACATTATTTTGTGGTTATTTCAATGGCAATTGAACATGAAGAAATTTGAAGTAGGGTTTATTTTGTGTTTCGAGGTAATGTGAAGATGGTTAAAACCAATAAATAAAAAGCTCCTATATTATTATTGTCTACTAAGTTAAACAGGTAATTTTAAATATGTACATTACAATTCTTTGAAAAATATTTTACATAGTATGTTCAAAAACTATGTAGAGATACGACTTTGGACACCATTGTATTGCTAAATACTAAGCAAAACAAAAATACGTGTGTTTGTTTATTTTTTGAGTAGTTTTCAAAAATGTTGAGTCAAGAAGAAACATACTTTTCAGCGTATGTTTAATAGTTAAAACTAAATTTCTTGGGATACAACTTTGGTCATTTGCAATTTTGAAATATCTATAACGGTTTAAAAGATATTTCAATTGTAGACCGCATATACGGGCCTGAATATAATTTTGAACAGACCTCATTTTCATCAGCTCCAGGATAGGATAAATGGGCGATTGAAGAAATTCGTTGTGAGTCGTGATATGAGAACTTCAATAGCTGATTTCCTTCAAGTCATATCTGCTAAAATAAAATGTTGGTCATAGTTAACACAGAAAAATCAACAACACCAATCGATCAGCCATTTCTGTATTTGAATGTAATATAATAACACACATATCTCCTCCAAACTATTAATGTTTCTCTTCGTTAAAAATGTATTCTTGTTTTAACAATTTTAATCGATACTATAAAAATGGTGAATAGAAATGATATGTTTCTCCGGCTTAATCATGAGCTATTGCTTTGTACTGCATCCCAAAGGAAGACTTTGGTCCAAGGAAGAACATCTTCAAAACTCATTGATTTTTTTCGTGCACTGAAGTCTGGTTGCTAGATCTCACCATTTCCTAGAGGTAAAAGAAAAAAATTATCAGTTAGACAAGCTGAACACAGAAATACAGCAGCTTTTATTTTATTGTTACCAACTTCGAAATGTAAACATTTTGTGCAAAACTATAGATCAAGTTTGGCTGAAATCATCAGATTGAAAATTTGTACAGAACTAATCTTATTGCAAATTTAATGTCATATAATATTGTTGCGAAAATTAAATATATGAATAATCCTTCAGAGAGAGAGAGTCGCGAATTCTGGAAGTGAGTGATAGATCAAAGAAGCCGACAGAAAGTTCTAGCTCCTTATAGACTCGTCCAGCCCAGCGTCGAAGGAACTAGACAATTCCCCTTTGATGTATGCCGACGACCTATATAAAGAGCCTGACCAGCCACGAGCACTCAGTTTTATTCTCACCTGTCTTGATGTTCACATCAGTGCTACAGTGCGACTTAGTGCAGTGCGATAAAGAGTTTTTATAAGAAGAACAGTGTTTAAGACAGTGCAGTGCCACGAAGTAAAGGACAGTGCAGTACCACGAAGTAAAGGACAGTGCAGTACCGCGAAGTAAAGGACAGTGCAGTACCACGAAGTAAAGGACAGTGCAGTGCCGCGAAGTAAAGGACAGTGCAGTGCCGTCTTGTAGTGAATTTCAGTGACCGTGAGTGAATTGTTGAACTGTGTAATCTGAAGAACAGTGACGCTATCAGTGTATACTGTGAGTAGTAATTAAGAATAATTACCAAGTGTATTGTGCATTGTGAAATAAATTTTGCAGTGATAAAAACTGTGAAACTTGCGAGTATTTAATTTTGCAATCCAAAAGAACTCTTATTAAAAATGTTTATTACAGGTTTTGGTAATAAAACGTAACAATATGTTTTTTTCACTATCTTGATTATTAACCGAGATATCTGCATTTCAACCCTAGCTCTTACACATCTCATATTAACAATAACCCGTTAATGGAGAATTTTTGGATTCTCCCCCTCCCCCGTTCTTGGCCAGATGTCAGCCATTAACAACTATCGACCTCAGAGATGAATTAAAAAAGTCCGTCACGCAGGGGCTGCTTAAACTAAGCAGATGTCCCACGTGAAGTTATACAATAGAGAAATTTCAGAATAGAGTCAAACAGTTACGGGAACGGCCCGAACTAGCTCTTGACGGAAACTCACGACTAGACCCGAAGTTAGCCGATCTCATTTCAGAAGCATAAAACAGAAAAATGCAAATATCTCGGTAAATATTCAAGATACAGAATAAATCTATATAACATTATTTATAGTAAATCTAATTTGCAAAAAGATGCAATTTATATAATTTTTCGATTGGACGTATAGTAACGGAGATATTTCGAATTTTCGAAAACCCTCCCCTTTAAACCCCCCCTCCCACTGGTCCGATTTCAGCCATTAACGAACTTGATCTTTATGTTGGCCTAAAACGTTTAAATATCGAGTTTGGTAACAATCAAACGAAAATTACGACCGCTTGAGCGTTAACAGACAAATATATATATAATTTTGAACGGACCTTATTTTCGTCATCTCCTGGGTAGGATTGATTTGAAGAAATTTTTCGAAACTCGCGTCATGAGTACAACCTCAATAGCTGATTCCCCTAAAGGGAAATCTGCTAAAATCGTCTTAAGAAAAAGACCTTGTTAAAAATGTTAAGTATTAACAGGGGATATTTTTTTTTTTTAGATTATCCGACATTTGATTGACGCATTTTTTTAAAAGTTCGTCACGCAGGAGCTGCTAAACTAAGCAGATTTCCCTCGTAAAGTTTAGTAATAGATAAATATACATACTGCTAACACAATAACACCATGAATAAATACAAACGGAAATAAGAAAAGTTTCATCCAATTTCAATATCCTGCCGACAGGAAGCGTTAGAATGTAAAGGTTAGAAATGTAAACAAACGGGTCGGCTCGCCTCACACCGGAAAGAAAAACAATTACTGAAATATATCAGAATATAACACATTAATTTTATTGAGAACTATTTACTATATCTAGTACTGTAATTAGTAATGAGTCAGAATAATTGTTATCTCAATCAATAAAATTTAGTAGTCCAAAACTTTAAGATGGGGGCGAGTCACCAGGGCATATTTGCATGTATCTCGTATAATAAAGGTCTCTTGAATACAATTTTTGGTATTTAAACTTCCAATAATGTGATGTATTATGTAGCAGAGTATTGTATTTGCTGAAAACTGAAAAATGAATTTTAGAAAATTCTCCCCTCTAAACTCCATCTCCCACTGGTTCGATTTCAGCCATTAACGAACTTGATCTGTCTTTTTACATAAAAAGACTAAATATCGAGTTTGGTAACGATCAAACAGTACATGTACTGTAACAAATAGAGCGGTAACAGACAAATATATATATATATATATATATATATATATATATATAAGGGAAATCTGCTAAAAGGCATTAAAAAATTAAATATCGATTATGGTATTGATCAAATGAACATTTACATATGAGTTTTACATTTAGTAAAGAGTGTACTGAAATCATCACATAATGTAGTTACATTTATCACATAAATTAAAAGTTCAATGAAAACAACATTTGGTATTTATCCTTGGAATTGAGTCTTGCATGAAAGAACAACTTATTGTTAATATGACATGAGTAGAAGTGGGAATTTACTCAAGACTGAAAAATGAAATTAGCAAATATCTTCGTTAATATTCAAAGAAGAGAAACCATGTACATAACAACATTTATAGAACATTACATTTGCAATAAGATTGGTTCTATACAACTTTTCAATCTTACCCATAATAACAGAGATTTATGAAATTTTCAAAATTCCTCTCCCACTGGTCAAATTGGGATTAACGAACTTGATCTTTAAACGTTTAAATATTGACTTTGGTAAGGAAGAGCATTAAAAATTTTATATATATATATATATATATATATATATATATATATATATATATATATCCACACATATACAGTTTTGAGCGGACCTCATTTTCGTCATCTCCTGGGTAGGATCATTTTTGAACACATTTTTTTTGAAAATGGCATAAATATAACCTCAATAGATGATTTCCCTTGAGGGAAATCTGCTAAAATAATTGATCATTAGATATGTGAAATTCAGGGAAAATTAAAACTGTTTACCTGTAGGCTTTTAATATCATTGTCCCAATTTTCCTTAGCGATCCTGGGTATCGTAGCAATAAAGAGCTTTTCAATTTTTTCGACATTGCTTTTAAATGTTTTTAAAACTTCTTCAACGTTGACGACAGATCCTCTCCAGCAGTCGTAGTCCGTAGCCATGGCAACAGCTGCATAAATAAGCCCAGCTTCCCGTGCAAGGCACACCTACAGATGGAAAGTTAAAATCAATATTTGGTATTTAAGCTTAGAATAAAATGTTCCATGTGTTGGCTTATTATTAACATGGTTTGGTAAAAGTTATAAAATAAAAAAAAAAAAAAAAAAATCTGTTATTGTCATGATATGTCAACTTTTTGTTAACGTGCATCATGAAAAGTGGAGGTTTACTAACAGCTGAATATTAAATATAGAAAGTCTGTCGAGTATGGTATAGATGAAATAAAACTTTTTGAATCAAGAACGTAAAAAGTCCGTCAGGCAGGGGCTGCGTAAACTATGCAGATTTCCCATACAAAGTTTTACAATAGAGAAATCTACAGTTTTACAATAGAGAAATCTACATACTGGCAACAAATACACTACCGAGAATATTAAGTGAATCACTTCAAACGGTAATGAAAAATCTTTAGTAAATTTTAATAAGCTCCCAATGGAAGCATCTGAATTGTAAAAAAAACAGGTCAGTCAGCATCTCAGGGCTGAACGGATAGATAGACACATTCTAGACAGGAGGGGAGGGGTCAACAGAACATATTTGCATGTGTCTCGTATAATAAAGGTCTCTTGAAATCAATATTTGGTATTTAAGGTTCAAATAAAGTAGCTTATTATATAACAAAGTATTGTTTACGTAACATGAGTAAAAGTGGGGGTTTGCTGAAGGCTAAAAACTGTTAAATGCAAATACCTCGGTTAATATTCAAAATAGAGAATAAATGTATATAACAATATTTATAGTACATAAGATTGGTTCTACACAATTATTCAATCGATGTATAGTAACAGAGATATTTCGAATTTTCAAAATTGTCCCCACCTAATCCCCCCTCCCCATTGTAAAATTTTATCCGATGAACTTGATCTTTAGTTGTGCTTGAAACGCTTATATATTGAGTTTGGTAACGATAAAATAATAATTGCAACCGCTAGAGCGGTAACAGACAAATGAAGGGTTGCTATCAAAAACGCCACTAGCCAAAAAAACTGAAAAATGGGTTTGAGGTGCCATTATGTAGTGTACAGTATTACTCATATACTGTTACAATTGAAATCGTCCTAAACACTTCGCGTCAGACTGTTTTGGGAGTTAAAAAAAGTCCGTCACGCAGGGGCTGCGTAAACTAAGCAGATTTCCCACGTGAAGTTTTACAATAGAGAAATCTGCCTAATAACAATTGTAATAGAAAGAAACCTCTAAACCTAAAACATTATTTAGGGCGTAATAACCCAGTAGTTTCTAGCCCCGAAACACAGTTAACCTAACCTCTAAACCTATTCACGAGGGACGGATAGTTATGGAAAAGGCCGCCAGAGCTCTCGGCGGAAAGTCCGAACATAGCCTATTGGTACCACACGCAGAATACAAATGCAAATATCTCGGTTAATATTCAAGATACAGAATAAATGTATAGAACAATATTTATAGTAAATTTAATTTGCAATAAGATTGATTCTGTACAAGTTTTCGATCCGACGAATAGTAACGGAGATATTTCGAATTTTCGGAAATCCTCCCCTCTAAACCCCCCCTCTCCGTGGTCCGATTTCAGCCGTTAACGAACTTGATCTTTCTTTTGACATAAAACGACTAAATATCGAGTTTGGTAACGATCAAACAAAAATTGCGACCGCTAGAGCGGTAACAGACAAATATATAGATAGATAGATAGATAGATAGATAGATATATATATATATATATATAGATATATATATACAGTTTTGAACGGACCTCATTTTCGTCATCTACTAGGTAGGATCGATGGACATTTGAAGAAAAATTTCGAAAATTCCGTCATGAGTACAACCTCAATAGCTGATTTCCCTTAAGGGAAATCTGCTAATACGGCGATTCGGCAATAAGCCCACTAGCCAGATTGAATTTTCCAAAGTTACTGTACACATTAGTCAACATTTTGCTTCTTAAATTGTTTTAATCATTTTCATCATCTCTTATGTAGGATTGATGAAAATTAGAAGAAAATTTTCAAAAATGACACCATGATTAGGACCTCAATAGGTTGCACTCAGGTCAACTTTATCGACGTTTAAAACTTCGAAGAACCAACTATGAGGTACTGAGAATATTATTATTGTAAGGCTCTTACTTCAGGGACGAGAGTCATGTTGACTAGAGATGCTCCCCAAGAGCGGAACAGATTGCTCTCAGCTTTTGAAGAGAACCTAGGTCCTTCGATAGTAACAACAGTGCCTCCTTCATGAGTAGTTATTCCTAAATCGGAAGCCGCTTCCAGCAATATCTTCCTGGTCCTGGGGCAGAATGCAGGCTCCATCGGCACGTGCACCACTCCAGGGAGCGAATCAGCTGCCCCGTCATAGAATGTCTGGATTCTAGTCCTCGTCCTGAAAATATATTGTTATGTGACTTTAGCGCCATGTTAGCTCGCCAAATTGTATGTAATTTATTATTTATTGGCCCACTTTAGGTACTAAATATGGTGCTGTAGTTACCACAGTAAATAAGTATAAGATACAAAACATCCGTCACGCAGGGGCTGCGTAAACTAACCACATTTCCCACGTGAAGTTTTACAATAGTGAAATCTGCCTACTGCTAACACTTAACACCACTGTGAGTAAATACAAACAATAATGAGAAATCATTCAGTTAATTTTAATAAGCTCCCAATGGAAACGGCTTCTGAGTTGTAAACAAACAGGTCTGCCAACCACTCAGTGCTGAACAGAGTTAGAGATATTCTCCACCGGAAGGAAACAATTATTGATATATATCTGAATATAACATACTAACTTTATTGCAAACTATTTACTATATCTATTACTGCCATTTATAATGAATTAGGATAATTTATATTTTAATTACTCAAATTTTAGTCCAAGAACTAAAGAAGTGGGGGGATCAACAAAATGTATTTGCATATATCTCACAAAGTAAAAGCTTTGCATATATCTCACAAAGTAAAAGCTTTGCATATATCTCACAAAGTAAAAGCTTTGCATATATCTCACAAAGTAAAAGCTTACACAGTCTCTAAACAATTTCACCAGAGCCAAACAGTTATGGAAACGGCCGAACCAATTCCAGACAGAATCTCACGAACAAAACCGACAATAGCCGATCTCATCTCGTCAGTTATCCTCACACACTTAATAAAAATGCAAATATCTCGGTTAATATTCAAGATAAAGAATAAATGTATATAACAATATTTATAATAAGATTGATTCTATATGCTATTTTTAATTTTAGATCTCCCTTAGACCCCCCACTCCTCCTCCATCTGCCAGGCTGATTTGTGAATTTAAACCATTCAGGGTATCATCCAAACTCATACAAAAAAAAAATATTCAAATCGGTCCAGTCGTTTAGGAAGAGTTCAGTGACATACACATCAACAGTAGAATTATATATATAAAGATATATAAATAAATAAATAAATATATATATATATATATATATATATATATATATATATACATATTTCCTTGCTGAAGTAAGCATACAGGAAGGGAGTTAATTAGCCACACGCCCCGTACAACAATTTGTATATAACGTGTGCTTGATACATAACATTTTTTAAACTATGAATAAAATAAAATACTTGTAAAATAAAATTATTTACAACAGAAAGAAAAGGGAGAAAAAAGAAAGAAAAGAAAAACAAATTTAGGTTTCAATGATGAATGAATAATTAATTTAACTAATATTTCAGTTTTAAATAGTTTAGGTAGTAATACATTTCTTCAGAAAAAATTTTTAACTGTTTATTTTGCTCATAAAATAAAAGTTTTTCCTCAACAGCAAATTTCTTAAAAAGCGCGTCATGAGTATGACCTCAATAGCTGATTTACCTTAGGAGAAATCGGCTAAAAGGAAACCTAAAATCCTGTATTATTTTTCAATATTTACCTGTCGATGAAAGAATCTACGACGACTAAATCGCCAGGCTTGATATGCTCCTGGAGGGAACCAGTTGCAGTAGAAGCAATGACATGAGTACAGCCTGCTTCTTTGAGTGCCCAGATATTGGCTCTGTAGTTGACATTGCTCGGGTTCACCGAGTGCTTCCTACCGTGCCTGCAATCAATCAGGGAATGATTTCACAAATAGGACACAAACAGAATATGAAATAGAAAACTGTAACAAAAAAGTCTGTCGTGCAAAGGCTGTGTAAACTAAACAGATTTCCCTCCGGTAGTTTTACAATAGATAAATCCACATACTGGTAACACCACCATGAATGTAAAGTGAACAAATACAAATGATAATGAAAAATCTTTCAGCCATTTTACATTTAAATAACCTCCAGAACAAAAAGCATCTGAATGTAAACAAACAGATCAGCCAAACTCTCGGAGCTGAATACACATATAGTTAAAAATATTCTTGATCGCAAAGAAAAGCAATTACTGAAATATATCTGAATATGATATATTAATTTTATTGAAAACTATTTACTAAATCTAGTAATGTAATTTATAATGAATCAGAATATTTTGTTCTCAATCACTCTAATTTCAGTAATCCAGTAGGGGAGGGGGTTATCAGAACGTATTTGCATGTATCTGATCTAGAAAACATTAATTGAACACAATATTTGGTATTTCGGCTTAAAATAAGACAGTTAATGATATATTGGCTTATTCTTAACATGCAATGAAAAATAAGGGGAGTTTACTAAACGCTGAAAATTAAACAATGAAAATAAATTATTAATTTATTAATAATATTCTTGATTAATAGAGGGTCATTCAAAAAGAATGAACTGATTTCAAAGCTTTATGGTGCTTTACACCAGCATCGCAGCAGCACACGTTGTGATGCGATGCCGGAAATGTAACATGATGATGATGATGACACCATAAAATTTCAACACCGGTTAAATACATATGTCTTTATTGCAATCTTGTATTACTGTCTGGTAATAAGATATAGCTTAATGAAATCCTTTTTGAAAGAACCTGTATTTCAGAGAAAGAATGTATATAGCAATCTTTATGGGGCATTACGTACTCAATAAGAATGATTCTATACCATTTTTCAATTCAAAGTATAATAACGGAGATATTCCAAATTTTTAATTAAAATTCCCCTTCTAACCCTCCCCCCTTAGCCAAATTTCTGTTAAGGGAAATCTGCTAAATCATGCAAAACACAATTTTTTTCAACAACAAAAAAAGGAACACATATTAGGCGGATATAATTATTTACCTGGCTAATATGACACAATCTACGCCTGCTATCTTGCCTTCAATGAGCACATCCGAAGGTTCGCCATATCTCGTTGAGACTTTCCTCTCTTTACCACCTTCCATTATATTGGGATTGTTCAATCCGGAACCTCCAATAATTCCAATCTTTAACAATTAAACAAAATTCTAAACTAATCCAAAGTAAATATGTAGGCAAGCAAAGGCATATATGAAGAAATATAATGAGGGCACTACATGACTTCATTCTACTCCTGCCATATTAAATAAACAAATATTAGGCTTCACATCAATTGAAATGTTTATACTATATCTCCAATCCAATGCACAACATTGGCTTCAGGTTCAGAAGTATTTATCTATATATATATATAAAATTGTAACCTCTGTCTGTACATTGATTTTTTTCGCGAAATTTCACGATAACTTTTCGTTTCACATGTCATAGACACCATAACTGCATTTTGTTTCTTTCGTGTCTGTTTGTTTGTTACCTTTTCACGCATAAACGGCTGAACCGAATCTTATGAAACTTGATATGAATATTACTATTAACCCAACTTAGACTTTAGGCTATGTTAATATTCTCTGCAACAAACAGGAGTGGGGGTAATAAGGGGGGCTGAAATTAAAAATAGCAATATTTCGTTTTCATTGGTTTTCTGTATATATGTACAGGATAAAAGTTGTTTATTTTGTTATTTAGAGTAACTTTTGTTATATACACTTTTGTCGTATACCTAAGTATATTATGTTAAAAACTACTGCGGAAGTCAACAATTTTAGTTGGCACAAAATACTCAACCGAACTAAATAAAACATTCGGTATGTGTTTTAGTACTAATGCCTTCCTTATAATAAGCCATATTAACACTTCTAGGGACGGGCAAGAGTGGGGGTTATAAGGGAGGCCTGAAATTAAAAATATTTCATTTCCTAATGGGGTTTCGACAAATATGCACATAACAAAAGTTGTTTATTTTGTTATTTACAGAAATTTTCTCAACAATTCTTTTCAATATGAACTACCAGGTACCTCACCTGGAAAAATTAATACAAATTATAACATATTATTATAATATTTTGTCCTAAATAATTTAAATCTATGCAAAATGCACATGAAACGGGAAAAATGACATGCGTGTGCACATGCACATATGCGTGTGCGTGTGCGTGTGTGTGTGTGTGTGTCTCTAACTGTTACTGCTCTGGTGGTCGCAATTATTGCCAATTATTATCATTGCCAAACTCGATATGTAGTCATTTTAAGTAAAAAGAAAGATCAAGCTTGTTAACGGCTGAAATCGGACCAGCGGGAGAGGAGGTTTAGAGGGGATGAATTTTCGAAAAATCTCTGTTACTATACGTCTGATCGAAAAATTGTATAGAAACAACCTTATTGGAAATTACATTTACTATAAATGTATACATATTTTCCGTATAATGAGTATTAACCGAGATATTAGGATTTTATAGTTTTCCGCTTTCAGTAAACCTCCACTCCTACTAGTGTCATATCAATAATAAGCTGTTATATCATGAATCACTTCACTACAAGGTTAAATACAAAATATTGTTTTCAACAAAGCTTTATTATACGAGATACAAACAAATACGTTTTGTTGCCCCCCCCCCTTTGTTCTTAATCACTAAAATCTTAGTGATTGAGATAGAAATTAATCTTATCCATTTCAATTACTCCACTAGCTATGGTAAATAGGTTTCAATAAAATTAATATGTTATATTTAGATATATTTCATTAATTCTTCATCTTTTCAGTCTAGAATAATTCTATCTATTCAGCGTTGGGTGCCCTGTTTATTTACAATTCAGACGCTTCCTTTGTATTATTAACTTTTAAATTGACTGAATGATTTCTTTTTACCGTTTCTATTTATTCCTTTAACATTCACTGTGGTGTTACCAGTATTTATGTTTAACCTTTAGTAAACCTTCACGAGGAAAATCTGCTTAGTTTACGCAGCCCCCGCGTGACAGACTTTTTGTTTATTAAAGGGTATATTTGTGCAAGTCGTATGTGTGTGATTGCTGCAATTTAATCTGGACATGATGCCGCCATGTAAGTTGACATGAATAGGAGTGGGGGTTGAAATCTAAAAAATCTCTAAATTAATATACAGTAAAAATATAAATAAATTTCATAGGACAATGCATTTGGAAAGATTCTGTACAACTTTTCGATCCAATAAATAATAACAGAGATATTTGGAATTGAGGACCCCCCCCCCTTCTCTCGCTGGTCCAAATTCAGCCATTAACAAACATTATTTTTGTTTTTACATGACACGGTGGAATGTTTCATATCAAGTTGCGTAATGAGCAAATAAAAATTACTACCGTTACAGACTTAACAGACAAATATATATATATATATGTCTATATATATATATATATATATATATATATATATATAAAAGTCTTTCTTCTCTTCTTTCTTACCTCCAATCCTACTATCCCTATCCTCTCTTCTTTCATTTTTTCCTATCCTCACAACCCACCAGGCACCGCCAGATGCCGGATAACCCACAGCCCTAGTTCCATTTACCCCCATACCAGCTCACAACACCCCCTTAAAATAAAACAAAAGAGTGTTCAATATAAGGGGAACTGTCGGGACAACCATGGCAGGTCACACTGTCTCCCAACCAACATCTGATTACCCCTGGATCTCTGGTAAAATATATATATATATATATATTTTATTTTTTTTTTAAGTGACTTTCCCAGCTTCTTCAACACCTGGGTAGGATCAATTGTCGTTTGAAGACATTTTTCGAAACTCCTGTCATGAGTACAACTATAATAGCTGTTAAATAAATAAAATAAATCTGCTAATAGTAACTACACCAGGTTCACATATTGAGGCTCTGCCCATCTAAATCTTTAACACAAAAATCTTAGTCCACATCTTACTCAACTAAGATGCATACCTTTTCCTACAAACACTAATTTGCAATTCATAATTTGAATGTATATAATAAAATTTTGAGAGTGTAAATGAATAAATAATCACAGTTGGCTATTTCCAAAATTTTAACATATAACTCAAGAAATTTTAATACATTTATTGCTTTCAACAATGCTAATTAAATTATCATTATGAGTGCTCATTACTTAGTGAGACAAGTGTTTGTACAGTTTCATTAATCTTAAGTAAATATCAAGTTTTATCTTGTAACTGTATTGCATCGACAATTTTACCACTTAATATAATTTTTAATTAAAGCTACTCTTAATGAACATGCGTTAAATATACTATTATTCAGATAAATTAATTTTAGCAGGATTGGCCAGCTAGTGAGGTTGTGATCATGATTTGTTTTTCAAAAAATGTCTTCAAATGTCCATCAATCCCACACAAAGGAGATGAAACTTGCCCCATCTTTACCCAGAACGTGGGGCTAAATTAAAATTTTACATTATAATGTATGAATGTGTATGTGTGTATATATATTCGTCTGTTAACTCTAGCAGTCACAATTTTTGTCTATCTACTACCAAACTCATAAAATAATATCTTATAAATCATAAAAGCATTTTATGTAAAACTAAAGTTTGTTTAGACTGAAATCGGACTGGGAGGAGGGAATGTTTAGAGGGGGAATATCGAAAATTCAAAATATTTTCTCAATTATGACCTGAATAAAACACTAGTAGGTATATATCAAATATTGTAACACATTTTATTTCCTATAAATGCTGTTAGATACATGTTTTCTGTACATTCAATATCAACCAAGATATTTCCATTTCTAATTATCGTGGTCATCATTTGATATTTTGCATTCTAAACTACATGATTTTTATTTGATCAACACCACACTTTATATATAACTGTTTCATGGTAAACTTAAGATTATAAAGGTTATTAAGTAATTAACCCTAGGAGAGGGGTGGTTTGGGGGATTGAAAATTCAAAATATGTCTTTACAGAAGCATATATCCTTTTGTCGAATAAAAACATTTTATGTGACCAAATAGAATGTGATCATATAGAAATGATAACTTTCTACTGCAAACATTATTTACACGCTTTCTGTGTTTCCAACATTAATTATGTTATTTGTATGTTTATGCTTTCAGCCTTTTGTAAACTCCTACTTCTACTCATCCAATTTTCTAGAAGTACTTATGTCAATAAAGATCTCATTTCCATCTAACATTTTAGCTCTTGTTTACATAGGCTTTTTACTATAGGAGAAATAGAGAACAGATGGTGAGGTAAGGTGTTCTGCGTGTCATATTACAGCGCTTGGGAAATCTGCTTAGTTTACACAGCATCTTTCTGATAACTTATAGTATTTGTTCCTCTCAAGCACCAATCAGATTTATTATTTGGGCCACCCATCATTTCATAAGTTATATCTTCAATTTCCTTTAAGAAAAACAACTATTGGGGTTGAACTTTGATGAAGTCAAGGTGCTGGTGAAAGTTGATCGATACCAGGAAATATAGACATAGTGAAATGTCCGAACACCTTCAATAGAGAAGATGACTATAGATCGAGCGAACTTTGGAAGCCTATCACTTCTTTTAGACAGAAGAACATATATAAGGACCATGTTATGAAAAATATTTCTGACAGACGGTTAAAATATGTGTTATTAAATTGGTTATGTTGCTGCTACAAAGTACTGCAAAATATTCACCTGTATGTAGAGAAATCGTAAAATCTATTTTGGGAGAATGAAACCCATTAGAAAATAAATTATGGTTTGGTTTATTTAATTCAGTCAACACTCATTCCTAAATTCGCACAGCCCAGGAAATCAATATGGATATTATTCAATAATGTAAACGTTAAGTTCTGTCTTGAGTTCCAACCTAAATTCTGAAAGTTAGAATCAACTTGCTTTCTTGAACCATAAAAGGCTTAAATTTAAGGTCTGATGTATGAACAAATGTCTGACCGCTTATAGACTAAGGACTGAAAAAATTAGCTAAATATAACATCAATACTACTGAAACTTAAAGAAGCAAAAAAATGTTTTTCTAACACTTGTTTTTGATCTCAAAACAAGAAAAATAACCCTAACTACACTGTTAGCCTTAAGCTAGTAAATAAATACAGCTAATATATAGTATAAAAATAAATACTTAATATGTTTTGAATAATATAGAAATAAATATTGGTATATACTCCTACAGAATATAAAACTTACCTTAATTTTACTAGCTCCAGAATCAGCCATTTTAGTTTCCACCTTTACTGACTAAAGTAAAATGAAATTTTTAAATTATAGAAATCAATAAAATGAATTTATCAGTAGAGATAAGGCCTATAATACCAAACTTGTCCCTAATCTGATAAGAAAGAAGAAGGTATAAAAGGAGCAAGATAAGGGACAGCCTTTGCGATAATAATTCCCAATTGAAAGAACATAAATGTATCCAAAATATTAAACTGGGATATTAAATTAATAGGAGTCCCATTATCACAATAGCTCACGTTTTCCCGTTTAACTGTCAAACACTGGAGGTAATCGATTTATCAGGCGGTCGAGGTAGAAGAAAGAAAAAAAATTCAAAGAAGTTTCATTCTGGTGTATTGTGGTCAGCTCATGACGTCATTGAAACGTGTGCTCATGTCTACTGGCACATTTTTTCTCAAGAAAATCATCTATTGACTTAATATTTACGGTGGTGTCTGATAAAGCGCTTCATAATATAACAGCTTATTATTAATGTGACATAAGTAGGAGTTGGGGTTTACTGGAGGCTGAAAACTGAAAAAGTCCGTTTGCAGGAGCTGCGTAAACTAATCAGATTTCAAACGTGAAGGTTTACAATAGATAAATACAAACGGTAATGAGAAATATTTCCGTCAATTTACAAGTTAATAATCTCTATAACGGAAAGCGGCTGAATTGAAAACAAACAGGCCAGCCAGCCTCGTAGCACTGAATAGATAGGTAGACCGGAAAGACATACAATTAACGAAATATATCTGAATATAACATATTTATTTTATTGAAAACTATTTACTAAAGCTAGTGCTGTAAACTGTAATGAATCAGAATCAGTTTGTAATGAATCTCAATCACTTAAATTTTATTAATCCAAGAACGAAAAAATGGGGGGGGGCTCAACAGAACGTATTTGCATACATCTCACAAAATAAAAGTTCAATGAAAACAATATTTGGTGTTTAGACTTGTTATAAGGTGGTTCATGATATAACTGCTTATTGTTAATATGACACAAGTAGGAGTGGGGGTTTACTGAAAGCTTAAAACTAAAAAATCGAAATATCTTGGTTAATACTAAATAAGCGGAAAATATGTATAGAACAATATTTATAGTAAATTGAATTTTCAATAAGATTGACTTCATATAATGTTTCGATCCGACGTATAGTAACAAAGATATATCGAATTTTCGAAATTCCTTCCTTCTAGACCCCTGGTCCAATTTCAGCCGTTAACGAACTTGATCTTTCTTTTAATAAGGGCGGGCCAAGGGTGCGGGCAACGTATTTGAGTTTCATAGGCTTGAAGGGAACAGTGGTATACCTCCCTTCATATAATTCCAACGAGGTTGGGGTCAGGCGAAGACAGCTGTACCAAAGAGATCCAAGACATCAAGAGTCATTAACTATCATTATTTTTTACCAAAAGGCATTATTATTATTATTTATTAACGTCCACTTTTTGCAACTTAGGCTAATTGAGACAGGCTACACAACTTATCTATAGGCTACCACCCTTTTCTAGCCAGGGAGGGACTAAGGATGTTATTTAATGAATTCCGTCACTAAATAATTTCCTTTGCCCAGGCAATAATTGAAATCGCCACTATATATATATATATATATATATATATATATATATATATATATATATATATATATATATATATATATATATATATATATACAGTGATGGAAAAAAGTATTTGCACATCATATGTTTATTAATAAATAAGTTCAAGGAAACAAAAAAACTTCGCTTTCCTTTGCAAAAATGAAAAGAACATTTATTAAAAACTGAAAAAACCCTTCCTGTTTTCCACGCAGAGTATCCCTCTAACGTGGGAATTTATTTTCATGTTGTGTGCTCCATCCATTGGATACTACACACATTTCAGCATTACATTATAATATTTCTTATATAATAATTGTAAACATTATAGAACAATAAATTAATTAAATAAAAACAAAAATAAAGTAAAAAATAAAAATAAAATAAAACATATGTAACATTACATTACATATGTGTACAACAATAGGTGTATATCTACAAAATGGTGTCCAAATCTTGAATAAATGCATTAAATCCCTTGTTGAATTTGAGTAGAAGTTTCGGTTTGTCCGTCGGCCAAGTTCCGTTTTGTAAAGTAATATACTTGATGAGTTTTGTTCTTGGTCCGTCAAGTAATGTACAGTCATATAAGAGGTGGTCACATGTCTGTTCAGTCTCATTGTCACATTTACATGTATTTGTGTTTGTTAGTTTAAATTTGTACAAGTAACTCTTCGTAGGTCCATGTCCTGATATAAATTGTATTTGTTTAGAATTGGTAAGTGTTATTTTTTGTCTCTGGTATACAGTTGGTATGTACTTATGTAATTGTCGTCCTTTAGTAGTGTTTGTCCATCTTTCGTCCCATTTTTTATAAGATTCGTCTAACAAAATAGTTTTAATGGTCTGTTTAGTCAGTTTAGAGTATGTAATAGGTATCGTTTCGTCTCTTGAAGCTGTATTTGCAAGTTGGTCTGCTGTGTCATTTCCTAAATTTCCGGAGTGTCCCTTTATCCATGTTATTGCCACTATTACATTCTTCTGTCTACATCGTGTGATTAGTCTTCTGATCAGTTCAGTCTGTTCGTTATGGTTTTCGTTACTGTAAATGCGGTCTATGTTAATTTTGCTGTCCGTATAAATTATACTAGTCTCTCTGTCACTTGAAAAAACCCTTTTACAAATAAATAAAAACACTTGATAATCAAACAAAATAATTAAAACAAAAGTGCTTGGAAAAAGTATCTGCACACTTCCACATTTACAAGTTAAAACTCAATTTTAATATTTTGTAAATAGGCCATTTGCGTCAATAATTGCTTGTAGACGTCTGGGCATTGAATTTACTAGGTTTTTAATTAAATCTAGGTTTATTTGTTCCCATTCTTGAACAAGAAGTTGTTTAAGGTGATGTGCACTAGTGAAATAGTCTTTTCTTACATTTTCGTCAAGGGTATGCCATAAATTTTCAATTATATTTATATCTGGTGACTGAGGAGGAGTGTGGAGCTGTCTTGGAACATTATATATTACCACTCCTTAGTTCTCCTCGCAGTATGTTTTGGATCATTGTCCTGCTGGAAATAGTACTGATCCTGGATTCCCATTTTTTCGACACTAACACGCAAATTACGGCGCAAAATGTTCACATAACCTTCCGCATTTAAATTGTCTTCGATGCTCACAAGATTTCCCACGCCATGGTAGGAAACACACCCCAAACCATAACATGACCTCCACCATGCTTTACAGTCGTTAAAACATTTTGCTTCTTTAGGGCTTCATTACGATGTCGCCATATCGTCCCTCGACCATCTGAACCAAACAAATTAAATTTGCTTTCGTCAGAAAGACGACATTTTCCCAAAAGATTAAAGGTTTTTTGTAAATACTCCCTAGCAAAAACAAGGCGCTTTTTGCGATTCGCTTCCATGATGTATTGCTTCTTTCTCGGAACCCTACCATGGAGCCCTTCCGAATTCAAGGCATATCTAATTCTCCTGCTACTAACCTGGACTCCAGACGTTGATTGGACCATGGCAGCCAGCTCCCGTGAACTTATCATGGGATTTTTAAGAGCTTCTTTTCTTATTTTCCTCTTCAGTCTGGGAGTTAACTTTTTTGGACGCCCTTTACGCTCACAGTTTTCAGTTGAACCACGTTCCTCGTACCTTTTTATAACGTATCTCACCGTAGAAAAAATCAACCCTAAGAAATCGGCAATTTGGCGATATGTTTTTCGCTGATTCCTCAGTAAAACAATTTTTTCGCGAGTCACGATACTCAGCTCACTTGTCTTTGGCATGATAATTGTCTATTGATTGAAGAAAACGAAAGTTTGAAAGACTAGAGAATACTGGTAATAAACGATAGAGATAAATTAGTAAACAAACCTATGGACACAGGAGGATTAATGCAAAAGTAAACAAAACTTGTGAGTCAAAGTGGACCAAGTGTGCAAATACTTTTTTCCAAGCACTTTTATTGTTTTAATTTTTTTGTTTCATTATGAAGTGTTGTCATTTTTTTACAAAAGGTTTTTTCCAGTTTTTAATAAACGCATTTTTCATTTTTGCAAAGGAAAGCGAAGTTTTTTGTTTCCTTGAACTCATTTATTTATAAAAACATGATGTGCAAATACTTTTTTCCATCACTGTATATATATATTCAAGATAGAGAATACATGTATAGAACAATATTTATAGTAAATTTAATATGCAATAATACAAATTTTTGATCCGACGTATGGTAACGGAGATATTTCGAATTTTCGAAAATCCCCCCCTCTTCTACTGTTCCGATTTCAGCCGTTAACGAACTTGATATGTCTTTTTGCATAAAACGTTTAAATATCGAGTTTGGTAACGATCAAACAAAAATTGCGACCGCTAGAGCGTTAGAGCGTTAACAGACAAATATATATATATATATATATATATATATATATATATATATATATATATATATATATATATATATATATACAGTGCTGTGAAAAAGTCTTTGAACAAAGTAATTTTTTAAATAATCTAAGTTGGAAGAAAAGGAAAAAAAAACAAAATTATTGTGAAACAAATATTTTATTTAATTAAAAATACCACCCATATAATATTGCAGCGAAAAAATATTTAATAACCATATAGCACAAACAAAAAAATAGTATCTAGTATGTCCTCCTTTATTTCTTTTGGCGCTCAGCAATCTATCTTTAACACTAGAAATTAAAGAGGCTATGTAATCAGGGGACATTTTTTCCCATTCTTCTTTTAGGATTCTCCACAGCTCTTCTAAAGAATTTGGTTGCCTTTCAATTCTTTTTCTATCAAGTAATTCCCACAAATGCTCTATAAGATTAAAATCAGGACTCTGAGGTGGCCATTCCATACATTTTAACTGTCCCTGTTCTTCTTTTCTTGCCAAATAATCTTTGATAGTTCTGGCTGTATGCTTTGGATCATTGTCATGCTGCAAAACCAATCCCGGCCCTATAAGCCTCAACCCAGATGGTATTGCGTTAGATGTAAGAATATTGTGATATTTTTTAGCATCCATTTTCCCTTCTATTCTCACAAGATCTCCTACTCCATAGCCGGAGAAGCAACCCCTAACCATTATAGAACCTCCTCCATGCTGCATAGTTGGATTTAAGCATTCTTCCAAATACTCCTCTCCTGGCCGCCGCCTCACATACTGTCTTCTCCTACAGCCAAACATTTCGGATTTTGATTCGTCGGTCCATAAAACTTTTTTCCAGTCCTCTTCGGTCCAGTTTTCATGTTCTTTCACAAATTTCAAAGGCTTTCCTTTATTTCCACGACGGAAAAATGTTTTTTTCTTAGCCACACATCTCCTAAGTCCAAAACTTATAAGTTTCCTTCTAACCAAAAAAGAAGATACTTGTGTACCTGTGGCTTCAGCTATTTCTTGAGCAAGTTGTGTGCTATTCTTTTTGCGGTTGAGCAAAGATAACAACTTCAAATGTTTTTCTGCAGCACGGTTTAACTTTCAGGGCCTACCAGAACGTTTTATGTCCACAATACATTTGCTGTTTTTAAATTTTTTAATAATATAGTGTATTCCTGAAATTGAACCTTTCACTTGCCTTTGAATTTCACGAATAGTAAGGCCCTGCTGATACAAAATAATCACTTTCTGTCAATCAAGAAGATTAATTTTCGCCATTTCCTGAAAATCAGTTAGTTTAAAGTACAGAAAAAATAAGTTTATTAAGGAAAATTATTTTACACTATAAATTTTACTTACTGTTCGAAAAAACGCAGTATTCTATGAATAAAAACGTTTTTTTTGTTTTCACAAATATGTTGTACCTTCCAACTGAACGTTTATACTGATTTCAAGGGAAAGTGATGATAATAATGTAAACATTAAGATGATGTCAATGGAATGGATTATAAAAAGAATTTAGAACCTAATAGTGACAATATTGACAAGCAGTTATAAATCCTTTTATCCACCACTGTACACATTTTTACATTAGAAAGTTAAAGCAACAATACATTTAGGACTCTTAGAAAAATAATAAGTAAAAAATTAAGTGCTAAAATGAAATTATTTAAATTATTCTCACAAGAACAGTTTTGTTCAAAGAGTTTTGCACAGCACTGTATATATATATAATTTTGAACGGACCTCATTTTTCGTCATCTCCTGGGTAGGATCGATGGACATTTGAAGAAATTTGTCGAAAATCGAGTCATGAGTACGACCTCAATAGCTGATTTTCCTTGAGGGAAATCTGCTAAAACATTTAATTGACATTTTTATTACTAGATTATTTTATTTTGAAATCGAATTTAATTTTTTAATTTTTATATTGATGCAATATATGACTTTGTTAGAGCAGGCCTATTTTGTTGGGGCCTTCTATAGTTGAAACCTTCATCCTCTCCATCAAACACACAACTCTACTTTATGAATCATGTCATTGTCTAACATGTTTTAGGGTATTTGGCCATCAAAATCTCTTCTAAGCTTTGACTCTACAGCCCAATACCTATTATTGTGTGACCTGTGTTTGCCATGTTGTTCAGTATTGTGCTAATACTTTATCAGTGCATAATCATTATTCTGTTTAACTATGTATTATTAATTGCATAGTAATATACCTTTCATCCTGCTTCACTTTATGCCTTCTAAATCCTTTTAAGGTTAACCAAATAGGTCTCTCCTAAGACCATATTTTAAGCCTTTACCATAACTGGTCATTTTTCATATAATTTGAAGTCCAATTGCCATATTATTTTCCTTTACAGAAAAAGAGAATCCTCACCCAACAATCCTTTCCCTATCCTACACCACAGCCCGGTATGTGTATATCCCTTGTATATGCATGTGTACTTGAGGTACTTGTTTCAGCAGATTTCCCTTAAGGGAAATCAGTTATTGAGGTCGTACTCATGACGGAATTTTCGACATATTTCTTCAAATTTCCATCGATCCTACCAAGGAGATGACGAAATTGAGGTACGTTCATAACTCTATATATATATATATATATCTATATATATATATATATATATATATATATATATATATATATTTGTCTGTTAACACTCTAGCGGTCGCAATTTTTGTTTAATCGTCACCAAACTCGGTATTTAATCGTTTTATGTAAAAAGGAAGATCAAGTTCGTTAACGGCTGAAATCGGACCAGTGGGAGGGGGGGTTTAGAGGGGTATTTTCAAAAATTCGAAATATCTCCGTTATTATGCATCGGATCAAAAACTTGTATAGAACCAATCTTATTGGAAATTAAATTTACTATAAATATTGTTATATGCATTTATTCTCTATCTTGAATATGAACCGAGATAATTGCATTTGTAATCTGCATGTTCGGACTTTCCGCCGAGAGCTCTGGTGGCCATTTCCATAACTATTCGTCCCTCGTGAATAGGTTTAGAGGTTAGGTTAACTGTTTTTTGGGGCTAGAAACTACTGGGTTATTACGCCCTAAATAATGTTTTAGGTTTAGAGGTTTCTTACTACTACAGTTGTTATTAGGCAGATTTCTCTATTGTATAACTTCACGTGGGAAATCTGCTTAGTTTACGCAGCCCCTGCGTGACGGACTTTTCCACTGGCAGATGATGCCTGGGCACTAACAATGCTTTGAAATTATTCCTCCAAGCCAATATAGTCATAAATATCCTCAGGAGAACAAAATATAATATAAAATATAATATAATATAATAATCAACTTTAAACCAAGTAGTAATTTCTCGACAGTTAAAGATTATTTCATCTAGGGAAGTTTTAGTTGTTCATGTGTTAAGTTAATATGTTATTTGTTTTTAGCAGTTTTTAAAATTTGTTAAAGTTTTAAAGTTGTTTAATTATTTATTAAATTTTTAGATTTCCCTAAAGGGAATCTATTGAGGTCGTACTCATGACGTGATTTTCGAAAAATTTCTTCAAATGTCTATCGATCCTACCCAGGAGATGAAGAAAATGAGGTCCGTTCAAAATTTTATATATATATATATATATATATATATATATATATATATATATATATATATGTCTGTTAAAGCTCTAGCAGTCGTTACTATACATTGTATCAAAACATTGTATAGAACCAATCTTATTGCAAATTAAGTTTACTATAAATATTGTTCTATATATTTATTCTCTATCTTGAATATTAACCGAGATATTTGCATTTTTATTAAATGTGGGCCGATAACGGACGAGTGAGTTTCCCGCCAAAAGCTAGTTCAGCTGTAACTGTTCGGCTCTCGTATGGAGATTTCTCTATCGTATAACTTCACGTGGGAAATCTGCTTAGTTTACGCAGCCCCTGCGTCACGAACTTTTGACTAGTTAAGTATGCTTTTAAGTATCGACTTCCTCCATTTTTTTTTCTGCGAATGTTACCTTATATTTTAATTATGTTTTCTTTCTTTTTCGGTTAAGATTGTTAATTTAAATAGTGTTGGTTACATGATTTCTATCATTGAAGGTGTAGCTGTTGCTCTGAAAGTACAGTGTAGCGGTTGAAATTTTTATTTAATCATTACTAAAGATATTTAGACGATGTAAAATTAAAGATCAAGTTACCAAACTTGATATTTAGACGATATGAAATTAAAGATCAAGTTACCAAAATTGATATTTAGACGATGTAAAATTAAAGATCAAGTTACCAAACTTGATATTTAGACGATGTAAAATTAAAGATCAAGTTACCAAACTTGATATTTAGACGATATGAAATTAAAGATCAAGTTACCAAACTTGATATTTAGACGATGTAAAATTAAAGATCAAGTTACCAAACTTGATATTTAGACGATGTAAAATTAAAGATCAAGTATACCGAAGTATAAATGAGTTATACGCTAAAAATTATAGCAGGAGTCAACAATTTTATTTGGCACAAAAAAATCAACCGAACTAAATAAACCTCGGTATGCGTATTAGCACTAACGCCTTCATTATAACTAGCCATACAAACATTTCTAGGGACGGGCAGGAGTGGGGGTTGTAAGGGAGGCCTGAAATTAAAAATAGCTGTATTTCGTTTTCTATTCATTTTTTGGCAAATATGAACATAACAAACGTTGTTTATTTTGTTATTTAGAGTAACATTTGTTATATACACTTTTTTCGTATACTGAATTATAAACAAGATATACGCTAAAACCTATAGCGGAAGTGAACAATTTTATTTGTGACAAAAGACCCAACGGAAATAAATAAAACTCGGTATGTGTATTAGCACTAACGCTTTCATTATAATAAGCCATACCAACATTTCTAGCGAAGGGCAGGAGGGGGGGGGGTTATAAGGGAGGCCTGAATTTAAAAATAGCGGTATTTCGTTTCCAATTGTATTTCCAGCAATTATGCACATAACAAAAGTTGTTTATTTTGTTATTTGAACTAACTTTTGTTATATACACTTTTGTCGTATACCTAAGTATAAATGAGTTATACATTAAAAACTACTGCGGAAGTCAACAATTTTATTTGGCACTAAAAATTCAATCGAACTAAACCAAACTCGGTATGTGAATTAGCACTAACTCCTTCCTTATAATAAGCCATACTAACATTTCTAGGGACGGGCAGGAGTGGGGGTTATAAGGGAGGCCTGAAATTAATTATAATGATATTTCGTTTCTTATTGGGGTTTCGGCAAATATGCACAAAACAAAAGTTGTTTATTTTGTTATTTAGAGAAATTTGCTCAACAAACCTTTTTAATATGAACTACCAAGTACAGCACCTGGAAAAATTAATTCAAATGTATGTTAATATTTTTTCCTTAATAATTCAAATCTATGCATAATGCACAGGAAACGGGAAATATGACAATATGGAGGACAGTGAAGTCTTACATAAAAAATTAATTTTATTATTAACAAATCCACAGAAATGACGGGTATTAACCCGTATAACACTGGGACGGGTAAATGTCAAAATATTGTGCAAAGTAAAGCCTTGCCAAAAAAATATCATCACCATTCAGCCTGAAATGATTTCCCGGGGAAGCCGGGTATCTGAGCTAGTATATATATATATATTGTATATGTAATGTTTTCCCTTTATTGAATATTAACCGATATATTTCCATATTTTAGTTTTTGCCCCTTAAGTAAACTCCCACATCCGTTATATTACGAACCACTTCATTCCAAGGTTAAATACGAAATATGGTTTTCATTGAACTATTACTTTGTGAGAAACAAGCAAATAAATCATGTGATGTCATCAATTTAGATTTTACGTTCTTTACTCATGAATGTTCATTGGATCTATACCATACTCGATATTTAGCCATTTCAGTTGACACTAAAAGCCATATTTGTCGTGGTCTGAAATCGGTCCAGGATTAGCGGGTGTTTAGAGGCGAGTGGGAATTTGAAAATTCAAAATGACTTCATCATTGTAAGTCGGTTTGTAAAATGTTACAGAATCAATCTTGTGAAACTATTGATGCTCTACAATTGTTGTTCTAAGCAGTAATTCGTCCTTTGTTGTTTTCAGTCAGAATAGACGGTGTGATGAGATCACTAGTGTGTTTTGCCAACGTGTGGGAAGTCTGCTTAGTTTACGCAGTCCCTGTGCAACAGACTTTTTTTTTGTAAGTGGTTCGGTCGTGGGAATTTTAATTTTTCCAGTTTCCATAGCGAATTGCCACAGCCATATATGTTAAACTTGATACAATTTGAAGAGCACGTCACACTGACGTTGCCCACCACTGCAATCTTTTATTTTTAAACAGACAGTCTATGTTTATTAAAGCACAAGGCAGAGATTACAGGATGCATTTGTAGAAGAACAGCCCAGTTAGGAGGCGCCGCATCAACATGGTGTGCTCTTCGCTGCGTGTAATAATTTATAACAAAATGAGGGGAAACAAATTCTGTTAATGAACTTTATTAACTTAATTTTACAACATAAATATTACTATAAATATTTGCAGTGTGAGTACAGAGGGACAAAATAAACAACTGAACAACATAAAAAAAAACTAATTAACAACTGTTTGACAAAGTATATATAATCGTTTGATCGATAGTATATAAATAAATAAAAAAAAAAGAAAAAGTGAACAAATTTATATAAATCAAAGTCCAATAACAGTCTATCAGTCCATTTCAAAAGTGTGTAAAATAATAACCATTGGCTAAGCAATGTTTATTTAAACCACTCTTCAATACAAGAAAATATTTTCTTTCCCCAATCCACCAATATTACATTTGTGATTAATATAATCATATTATTACATGTGCAACATGATAACAAATTTAACAACTATTCTAAGAGCTAATTACAACTTACGATTGGTTACAAACTTTTAAGTTACATTTAATTATTAATAATTATAATCATTTTTTTTAATAATAAAAAAAAACGATATATTTTTAAATGAATGGCTGAAGAAATGAAATAATAAAATGACCTGTTTTCTAGCTATGAGAGAATGCACAAAAAAAAGGGATTTAAAATTATGAAATATCTAAATATTCTGAGATAAAGTGTAAATATATAATATTATGCTATATAAAATTTTAGGTAGAAAATATCCATGGTTTTTGGAGAGGAAGCTCTGATAGAAACATCATCTTGTTTTCTTTACACCATATTATATACTTGTAAGGAGAACTTTCAAATTTAAAGATTATTAAGAAGATATTTAAAAAAAAAAAAAAAAAAAAATCCTTAAAACTTTGTTACTATTTTTGAATGCGACATGCAAATATATATTATATTTTTAAATATTTAACTTTATTTCAGTGATTAGATTTGGTTTATAAAGAAAGAATTTCTGTAAAATAATTTTGATATATTACTTTTTACTTTAGTAGTTTTTAATTGATTTAAAATTCACACATCATTAATATATATATAATTTTTTATAAATACATTTTTTTAATATTATCATAATAAGTAGGAAGAGAATGGAGACAATTTTGGTCACACAACCATCCACATGTTCTAAGTAATCGACTAATTATTACACCTTCCCACAGTACGTAATGTGCCTGAATAAATCTAACGTAATAAGCGCAAAAATAAATGAAACATATTATCTATCGCTGGAAAGCAAAGGATCAAATTAATAAAAAAAAAACAAAAAGCTTTATACTTTCACTCCTTTTTATAAGGAATCCGCTCTACATGTTTCACGTATTCTATAACACCTCTTCAGGAACAAAATTCTATGCTAAAAAACAAAATCAGGCAACAGCTGAGGGAGACATCCTATTTTAGACCAGCTGATGAAGGCACAGGCTGCCAACTCATCGTACTAATCTCATACAATCGATAGTTACGCATCTTATTAATTATTTATTTGTTTAACAAATTTTCAACACATTTCGCCAAAGACTAAAACTAAACTGCCCATTCTGAACACTAACAATACTTATCTAAAAAATAAATAAATAGGTGCTTAATTTTATTCATTGATGAAACTTACGGGAATTTATTTTCCAAATTTATACATTGGAATAAAAACGATTATAAAATTAAGTTACCTATATATTGATTGTGTCAGCTGATTATGAGTACCAGCCTCGAGGGGGAGGGTGTCTCCCTCGGCCATTGGCTTACTTTGTATTTTCGTCTGAGAACATGCTCCTGAAGAGGCGTTAAAGAAAACATGAAACATGTAGAACAGATGTTTAATAAAATGGAGTGTAAGTATAAAGTAATTTTTCAAAATTCGACCCTCTGCTTTCTAGTGCTATATATATATATATATATATATATATATATATATATATATATATATATATATATTGATTGAAGTATTGTTGGGTCACTACCATACCATCAAAACATATTTTCACTCTATTCCAACAAGTCCATATTAAAGATTCACTTGAAATATTATCTACTCATTTGGGAGTATTTTTGAAAATTTATATATATATATAAAATCAAAGAAAATCAAAAAAGCGTCACTCTCATCTAGAGAAGTTGAGTGAAACGGTCTATTACGGCCTTGGACGTCAAAAGAACCAGCGTCTTTGCAAGAGACTATCAAAACATTCTTGAGATGTAAAAATGTTTATATTATTTGGTTTTATCTTATTTTAAATAAATTTAAGTAACATTTTTACCGTGTAAAATACAATGTATTAGACCAAGTAAATATATATATATATATATATATATGTGAACAAAAACTTATTTTCTTCCTTAAAACATCTGTTTTATATTTAGCTCCTTATCAAGAAATAATTCTAGATAGTAACCTCCTCAGTATAAAGATTATAAACATTGGCTAGTCACCTATTCTTAATTATTGACCTGTTGTCATGCAACCAATATACACATTATTATTAGTTAAAAATAAGTGTATTGTTATTATTTATTTAAATCAATTTTTTGCATACTATGGCTAATCGGGACGGGTTATCTACAGGCTACCACCCTTTTCTAGCCAGGGTGCGACTAAGGATGTCATTTAAAGATGTATTGCAATGAAATTTAGAAAGATGGTTTTAAATGTTGCTGGTAAAAGTGGGCAAAATTCGACAATGCTGGTTTAGCAAGTAGATGTTGGATATAAATGTTAGGTAAGAGAATGATAAGAGATTTATTGACAATAGTGTTCAAGATTAATAAAAACATTTGAAATTTTAATTTTAGATAGAAAGGAACCTAGGGGTACCAAAGAACACAAAACACGTCGGGATTTAAATAAAACAGACATTTTAAGGAAGAAAGAAGTTTTTTCTCATTGACCCAGTATGACTACATTTTCAAACAATTTAAGAAGTGATTTATATATATAAAATGTTTCCAAAAAACAAGTTATATAAGTGATATCATTTAGGGTCATTCAAAAAGAATGAACTGATTTCAAAGCTTTATGGTGCTTTACACCAGCATCGGAGCAGAGCACGTGATGCAAAGCTGGAAATGGAACATGATGATGATGATGATGATGACAACATAAAACTTCAACACCGGTTAAATACATGTGTCTTTATTGGAATCTTGTATTACTGTCTGGTAATAAGATATAGCTTAATGAAATCGGTCCATTCTTTTTGAAAGACCCTGTATTATAATATAAGTGAGAACTCGTTTCCTATGTTTAGGAGGAAAATCTAGCTTTTATTATTTTCTTCCAAATGATTTCGATACTATTCTCAAAACATCGGTCCTACATAATATCCGCCATGTACTGTGTTCTACTTGTAAAGCCCTTTAATTGATATCCATACCCAAAACCCATATTGAAACAAATATGAAATCTGGCATGTTGTGCCGACGGCCATCTTAGATTTGAAATTTATCATAGTAAGAGAGGGAAATTATGTGATAATATTGAATAAAATTATACAATATAATAACTAGATCTATTATATATATAATAAAAATATATACCTAAATAAAATGAAATGGTTTGAATCTATGGTAATTTTGGTGGTTTAAATCTATTTAAATACATTGATGATGCTTTTTTCCGTGTTCAGGGCTGGAGAATATAGAATACTTGAACTTCAGGTGAGGGGGAGGGATATGTTAGCCCAACAGTTAAATAAGATTTCTAGTAAGTAATATTGTTACAATACAAAACTGAAAAAGGTCAACAGTTTCAAAAAGCCTCGTTCATAAGTACAAAATATGTTTTAGAAGAAAAAGAAACAAAAAAAAAAAAAAAAGAGTATCTCATTTTGACAACTAGGTATTAAAAAAGGAATTATAAGTGCATTTAAATAAAACCAAGCGAGAAGATCGAAGGGGATAAAGTATTAATTCCCGAATAGAGTAGGTCAGTAAAAATAAAATATATAGAAATTTAAAACAAATAAATTATTTAAATTATTAAAGCTTCGTTAAAAAAAAAGTAAGGAATTTGTAGAAACATGCAGACACATATTTTCTTTCACAGCCTAAATCCTGTCTCCATTCTATACCTACTACTCACTTACGCATTAGTTTAAGAGCATAATCTCATTGCACAATAAAAGTAACTATACATATAGGTATTTCTTACTATTATTATTATTTTTTTTTTAATTTTTGAGAAAAAACATTTATATAAAATAAAAACAGAGAAATTGATATAATAGCTAAAATATAAGTCTTACTCACAAAAACGGAGTCTTTTTCACAACACAAGTCCGAATAAAAGAACTCAACAGAACAGACATGTCTAACATGCAATGGTAGAATAACTTTTAAAAAATCTCTTCTCATATTTTCCCAAATTACAATATAATTTTATATGATTTCAGTCATCGAGGGTGCCTTCATAGAAAACACGCGGGCTAAATTATACCTCGTAAATAGATATTAAATACCTACATCACGATGATGGCCCAGTAAGCCACCATCCCTCCATCTTTCCACCATCTATACGTAGTACACAATAACTATAATATCACACATTCAATTAATAGATGATTCATGTATCATCTTTCAGTAAAAAAAAACAAAAAGAAAAAAATTATAAAACAATATGACTATTACTTTTCTGTTTCAAAAAAAGTATTTTTCCTAGACATTTTCTTATAAGTATCTAAAAAAATCAGAAACTGATTAAATGGAAAGCCTCAAAAATTATCGTTAAATGCACGATCGAAATTAAATAATTAGAGGAATGATTACATTTAATTAGTAATTTAGAAACACAATAAATCAGTCACTTAACAATTTCAAAGTTTTAGTTTGAAGTAGTAAATTGTGTGACATGAATAACTTCTACAATCTTTCATTAATCTCATCCAGTTATTTCAGTAACATAAAAGTGACAGATTGCTCCCAAAACTAGGAGAACTAGGTTGCTATTAAAAACCTTTATTACACGTATGTTATACGAACTTAACCATTACTCAGATATAGTATGCTAAAAGTACATTAAATAAGGATTTTGTTTTAATTTTATTCGCGATTATACAATCTTTTGCTAATAGGGTCAAACAATAAATCTCCTGTGTCGATGATTCGTTGTTCCAAGTCCCACCTCTACGGAGACTAGATTTTCACTTCTACATCACACCAATCAACAATAAAGGTATTAGTTTAACTAACATTCCTAGCAGCCGTTCCTATAGTAACAACTGTTTGTAAGCTCCGCCTCCCGTTAATCTAATCATAGTTAATGTTAGGAGGCAATCAGTAAATAACAGTAGCAGTACAATAACTCGATGGCTCTAAATTAAAAATATCCTTTTATTATAATAAAAATAAAAGAATAATATACGAGTCATTAAAAGGATATCCATTTTTGAGGTGCTGGAGGGTGAAGGAATCTGGTGAAAAAAAACACGTTATTTATTCTATGTGACAGAACACTTTGATAGCATATGCTCCATCGTTAGTGGCCTCTTCACCTGTCTGACCCGGAGGCAAGGAATCCTTGGTCCCAGTACCAGTCTGGTGAAGAACGGGACACTGATGATGGATCACTCTCAAAGAGCTCGGTCGCAAAGAATAAATAACTCTGAAGGAGCGTCACCTTTGTTTTATAATTGGATAATTTAAGGGGCTAATAACAGGAAAAGTGAAGCTCTGTTACTTTTATAGGAAGATAAAGGGTACAATGATAAAGAAGGGGGAGATATAAGAAAATCAGAAATTTTTCAGATGTCAAATCTGAAATGTTGCGATTTTTTAGGCACAAATTTCTCGGTCTGAGTTGAACATATTGAAATAATAGAAAACTATTTTACAAAATTTGTTAACCCTTGGGCTGCTAGAGACCGATATAACAGTCGGGGTTATTAACATTAGACTGCTACAAGCTGTTATATTAGTTATTCCTCTACTGCCATCTGTTGACTTTTTATAGAAGCTCAGATGGCATAGGGAATCAATTTTCTCATTGTAGCTTCTCTATACTGGGATTCCCTGTATAACTGTTGGGTCCCTTTTTCAATCACAAGTACTGTGACTCATTACCAGCAATTTACCCTTGCATATTTAGCCAGCATATTTCCTGATTAATAAGGAATCTGATGAGAGCTTCAAAATAATAATAAATGTAATTTTTTCTGATGAAGAAATTCTGTTATAAAATTTTGTGGAACAAGTGAAAGTATAGGTGATTTTTCTCATTATGAGAATCGTGATGTGAGACACTGAATTTGTGTCTATTGGTGACATGCCTGGAGTTAGTTATTGGAACATAATTAAAACAACGAGAATTGGAATTATACAGATTCCAGTAGAAAGTATTCAGAAGACGGGGCTGAGGAGGGGCTAGACTATCCCGCACTGCCCGAGTACTACGCAGCTTGAGGGTTAAAGAAAGAAAAAATGAGTCGAGTGTCAACAAATATGAAGACAGAATGTAACCACCCCAACATTGTTGCCAATTTGGTTTTGCTTCCAATTTAATTTAATAAATTTTCACACAAGTTTAATAAAAAAAAAAAATACCAATTTTAACTTAAAATGGGTTACATTGATAAGAATAAAACCTCGCATATGATCTTTTTTTTTATCAACATCCTACGGTTTTAACCGAGCAATAATCTCTCACCCAAAATACTTCCATTTTGATTTTTGCTCGGATGGAGCAGGCATTCTCAACAATCTCGTTAATTCTCAATTCAGGGTTTTTTTGAAATTTTAGCTAATAAAAATGATTTTAATTTTAAGCAACCATGTTTGTGTTTTTATTTTTAATCAGCATTTAATCAGTTTCTAAACGAATTAAAATACAATAACAAAGCTAATGACACTCATTACAAAAATTAAAATAAAAGTAAAGTGCCAAAGCATAAATTAACTAAAACAATAAAATCAACAATATATATATATATATTTAAATACAACATATAAATTTTCATATCCATAATTTTTTTTTTGTTTGCCAACATGTCAATTACTTGGAGTAATCAAATAATAATAACAGTTATAGCGGATAATACAATCTGGAGGGCGAAATTATTTAATTTCCTTGTTTAACACTTCAGTCGTTTAAAAATATACATCCGAGTGAGTTTCACGACAAAAAATATTTTTCTACTAAGACGTCCCTAAAGGGGATTAACTAACGTATGACTTGACAACTCGCTACGTATCCCGATAAAAAAATATATTAAGAATAAATTCAAGTATAGGAAAGTCCAAATAGAAAGAGGGGACGACTCTAGTCGCTCGTTACACCATAGCGAACAGCGTAATTGCTAGCTCAAATATTATAATCCCCGTTTACAATCTATATATTATATTAAAATCCACATCAAGTCATTTCATCTAACGCTAATTTTTGGAAGTTGACAAATAATAAATTTATACTTCACTGATTTAAAATTTACATATAAAGTTGTCTATATAAGTAGAACTACCAAAATATATATATATATTTTAAAAAATGGGCAAAAACAACAAAAAATATTATTTTTCTTTTGATAGACTTTTCTTAATAATAGTGCTAAAGGGGTAACTTTATACTCTATTACATCGATTACACATTTAGACTCGCACTAGCATTATTTAAATAAATACAAAAACAAAAAATAGAGTTATATATTTATATATTAATATGTATTTATGAATATAAAATACTTAATTTTTATATATATATTCAAGAAATATTAGGCTAATCTATTTTTAGAAAACTATGTTTGAATGAGCTCAACCCTAAAATGATTTATAAAATAGGATATTAAATGTTCGTTTACATTAAAAAGAAAATGTTTATGTTGAGAGACTCTGAAACTCTTACTTCAACCATCGTAGTTCGTTCCTCATCTCTTTGTTTGTTTTTTTTTATGTTTTATTTAGAGTTATTTGTAATTTAGCTCAAGAATTGTATTTGAATGTTTCGTACAGATTTAATTATGAATTATAAATTAAATAATTATTAAAGAATTCTACTGAGAGTTTCACAATAGAGCTTGTTTGCCGTTTGACCTACAACTCAGAAAATGTAAAAGGACGAATTTAAAAATGTTGTGGCAAGTAAGTTAAAATGTTGACTAAATGTATAGGAAAGCCTCAAAACAAATACAACATCTCGCTAGCATTCCAAATAAAGTAGGAATTGAATATGATAATCAAATGCCAATTTTTCATAAGTACAATATTTAGAGGTAACCATGGCAATAAACCAACATACGTAAAACTGAAAAAGAAAAAAAATGAACTACATATTTATCATAACTAAGTGGAGCATAGTTTAAAAACCAAGGAAATATAATTATTAAAATATCTGGGAAACCAGAAATTGTATAACCACCTCAATATTCAAAGTCCTTCACATAACTAATCTAACATTTATGAGGAATTTCAAATAGTCCATGATTAGAAAGAACTATCAATGTACATGTAACACGGGACCAAGATAGACTGAAAAGAGACAGATACAGAATACGTCTAAAGTTGAAGAATATTCTAACATATGGATAGATAGACCCCTTGAATTCTATGGTCATATATTGAGGATTCCCAATCACAGACTAACAAAATGAATAGTAAAATAAGTAGCATTCTTCATTAATGGAGGAGAATGGATCAAAAATGTTGAAAGGGATTTGGAATTAGCCAAAACTACCAAAGAAGAAATCGAGACAATTTTAGAACAAAAATTGAAAAATGGGAGGTTAAACCAGAGATAACATCTCTGAGAAATGGGACAATATGAAGCGAAGAATAAAGAGCTAAATTCTTTTGAAAAAAAAAGGAAAACCTGATCGGCAAATATGAACCATCTGTACTTTACGTCTTCTGCCTTACCAGCTTTACTATTAATAATACATCTTAACACAATTCATAAAAATTTTTAACAATTTTTAGTCATATATAACAAACATAAAACTGATCAAGCCAATAATTGAAATCCAGAATAATTTACAATAGACTATATTTCTTACGCATAAGAATTAGAAACTTACATTTGCCAATCTGATTCAATGAAGAACAAATAAATACCCTATGTAAGTAATTCTGAATTTCAATTAATGACATTGACTTACACAGTTTTATATTTGTTATAAATGGCAAAGGTTATTAACAACTTTTATTCACCGTGTTTAAAATTCACTATTATTAATATTATTGTTTTATATGGTGTAGACCTTGAAGAAGCTTAGAAGCAAAAATTTGGACTAAGAAATAAAACTCAAAGCTAATTGTAGTCTCGGACTGAAGAATTATTCTTCCAATTCAATCAAATAACCAAATATATAATCGGTTTGAGTGACCAGATATAAAATTAATATTGATAATGGCAAAATGGGAAGTATATGCATATTTTATTAATATGCCATATAATTTTTGAGACCAAATGGCCAATTTGTTTTTCTGTTCCCTGTAAAATGGATGGAACATATTTTTTGCGTGTATTAATAGAATTATAGCCATTTTGCGAAGAAAATAAAACTGGTTACGTATCTAAAATCTGTTGGAGAGAGTTAATATAAATATCCCCCAATATTTTTTGAATTAAATTTAGACGTTTTTAGTGGGTCGAATAATAACAAATAAATAAATAAGAAAACAGTTTGATAAAATTAAATTATAAACTAACAATTTTTTTTTGCAACAATATCCTTCTTTCTTTAAATTTTTCAATACTTAACTAAATCACATTAATAATTTTGGAATGATTAATGGAATTTTGGGAAGTATGTAAAACAGACTAATGATTGACTAGATATACCATACGAATCAACTAGAGGTATTTATTATTTTTCAAAATTATTTAAATTTGTTTTATAAATAAAATGTAAAATCACAATTGACAAGAATAAGCATCACAGAAATCAGAAAGGGATTAGACGAGCTCAGTCAAACATAACTTTTAAAAAGAAATATGTGTTCTGGTATGTTTGCATGGCAAATATGTTAATTTAATATTTAATGTTAAATATTTTTAATTCATAAAAGAACTCCTCTCTCCACTTATAAAAATAAATAAAATTACATTTAAAAAAAGTCCATCTTTATAAAAGGTATATTTTATATTACGAATCACTATATCAATAAAGATATATATATATATATAATTAGGGATGAAAGATCGACACCGTGAACGATGAAAGAAGTATAAAGTCAACAGAAGAGCTTTAACTCTTTTTAACTTTCCATTCTCTATGCATATATCAAAACATATATACAACAAAATATTAACATCGCTTTAAAAAAAAAAAAAAAAAGAAAAAATATATATGTGTATATATATGAGGGTACATATATACATATATATTATATAAGAATAAATAATTATATGATAAATAATTGGGGGGAGGGCGACGGTAATGAGGAGATATATAAGTTTACTTCTTGACCGTTTCCTCCTCTGAGGACCATCTCTTCTCCTGCTCCTCCAGTTCGTATTCCCATCTCAGCTCGAGCTCTCGGATATCATTAGCAATTCCTGCCTCGTATGAATCCTCCTAAGGACACAAACAATATGCCTATTAGGACTCCTTAGATAATGACATTATCTTACGTCAACTATATGTAGGCGGATCTATATAGATCAAATTATCCATATCAAAATTGAGAATAGACGCACATCCCATCAATTTCAAGGTTTAATTCCTTCATGTAGGAGTGACTGCATTAACTAATCAGATTTCTCTCATGCGCCACGTATTTTCATTTATCTCAAAATGTAAAAGTCCAATGAGAACAATATTTAGTTTTAGGCTTCAAATAAAGTGCTTAATAATATAACATTTGCAATAAAGATTGATTCTATACAATTTTGCGATCCATATTCGCATAACAAAGGAGATATTTCTAATTTCAAAATTCTTCCACTCCCAATGATCCAATTTTAGCTGTTAACGAACTTTCATCTTCATTTTTACATAAAACATTTAAATATTGAGTTTGGTAATGATCAGACAAAAATTGCAACCGCCAGAGCATTAACAGACATATCTATATCTATATATATATATATATATATATATATATATATATATATATAAAATTGTAACCTCTGTCTGTACATTGATTTTTTTCGCGAAATTTTAAGATAACTTTTAGTTTCACATGTCGGTTCTCGGTATTTCGGCATCTATTCGTTTTTCGGCAAATATGAAATTAACAAATGTTGTTTATTTTATTATTTAAAGTAACTTTTATTATATACACTTTTTTCTTATACCGAATTATAGACGAGATATACACTATAAACTAAAGCGGGAGTCAACTATTTCATTGGGCTCTAACGATTAAACCGAACTCGGTATGTGAATTAGCACTAACGCCTTCCTTATAATAAGCCATACTATCATTTCTAGGGAAGGGCAGGAGTGGGGGTTATAAGGGAGGCCTGAAATTAAATATAGTGATATTTCCTTTCCTATTCGGGTTTCGGCAAATATGCACATAACAAAAGTTGTTTATTTTGTTATTTAGAGAAACTTTTGTTATATACACTATCGCCGAATACCGAAGTATAAAGGCGTTATACGCTAAAAATTATAGCGGGAGTCAACAATTTTATTTGGCACAAAAGACTAAACGGAACTAAATAAAACACTCGGTATGTGTATTAGCACTAACGCCTTCCTTATAATAAACCATACTAACATATCTAGGGACGGGCAGGAGTGGGGGTTATAAGGGAGGCCTGAAATTAAAAATAGTGATATTTCGTTTCCTATTGGTGTTTCGGCAAATATGCACATAACAAAAGTTGTTAATTTTGTTATTTAGAGAAATTTGCTCAACAATTCTTTTCAATATGAACTACCAGGTACCTCACCTGGAAAAATTAATTCAAATTATAATATTTTGTCCTCAATAATTCAAATCTCATAATTCAAAATGCACAGGAAACGGGAAATATGACAATATGGAGGACAGTGAAGTCTTACATAAAAAATTAATTTTATTATTAACAAATCCACAGAAACGACGGGTATTAATCCTAAACGACGGGTATTAACCCTAAACGACGGGTATTAACCCTAAATGTCAAAATATTGTGCAAAGTAAAGCCTTGCCAAAAAAATACCATCACCATCCAGCCTAAAATGAATTCCCGGGCGAAGCCGGGTATCTGAGCTAGTATATATATATATATATATATATAAAGCATTTTGAACGGACCTTATTTTCGTCATGAGTACAACCTCAATGTCAGATTTCACCTGAGGGAAATCTACTAATAAGCTATTGAGGTTGTACTCATGATATCATTTTCAAAAAATTTCCTCAAATGTCCATTGATCCTGCATAAGAGATGGTGAAAATGGGGTCCGTTCAAAATTTAATATATATATATATATATATATATATATATATATATGCCTGTTACTGCTTTAGCGGTTGCAATGTTTGTTGTCAGTACCAAACTTGATATATAAGCATTTAATGTTAATATTAATTTAATGCTCCCCTGGAGATAAAAACTTAGTGCTTTTTCCTGGCACATAAACAGAATGTTAGAGTTCTTCTTGTCCCCAAACAATTATAAAGAAGAAAACAATTTGATAATTGAATTATGGAAAAGAAACGGATACAAATCGAAGATGACAGAGAAATTGATATAAAATAAAGAAAAGTCAGAAGTTCATGGCAAATATACAGGAGTAAAGCCTACATTGGCCGGCCCCATTTCAGAGGAAATAGGAATGTTTCTGAAGAGAGTGGCTCAATGTAGTGTTCAAGCCATATAAAAACGCAGCATGCTTAATTATTAAAAATAAAGGCAAAATAGAAGATAGAGAAAAAAGTGCAGAATATAAACTGAAATGAAATACACCACTGAATACATTGGTCAAACAGATAGGAGGTTGAAAACAAAAATATCAGAGTACAGACTAACCTCAACAAGGTAGTCACATTTTAAAGAGCTCTTAAAATGGCGTGGAAATGCGTTCCAAAAGTGCAAAATAACACACTCTGTTTAAATAAAAGCAGAATGTTGGACACATTTCGGAAAGTCTGAAACTAAAGGCAGGGACTGCCTTAATGTCCAATGCGAGATGGAGTCCCCTGATCAAGTTGGTAATACACTGCAAGGCAACGACTAGGTGGGGGAAGGAGGGCCCTTCAGCCAAAGTTACCATTCACTAGTGACATGCTTTTCTTAGCTATCTTATTACTCCTTCTTCTCTAGTCTCATTGAAGTAATTCTACAGCCTTTTCCTTTTAGTAAATAGTAACTTCAATTATTTAATATATGATAGGAAAATGTAAAATTTTAATAAATTAATCAGTTTAACTTATATTGTAGCTTTGTTAGAATTTTAAAAAGCCCACACAATAATTAAAAGACAGGAACTTAACAGATGTTTCGGACAACTTTACAGACTGCTAAATAGAAGATCTCACTTGTATACCGAAAACAAACTAAGAATATAGTACTAAAACCAATATGAACATGTGCAATAGAAGTGTGGGCTACAGCAAAACCTTTGACCATCAGACGCATCCAGACTTTTCAATCCAAAGTCTGAGCACCATAGTAGATGCTCCATATTATATTACAAACCACACCCTTAATATCCAATTTGTAACGGACCCAATTCTCTTAAGATTCAGAAAATTTTACAGCAGGCTATCCAATCATCCTAATCCAGAAGTGCAAGACCTTTCCAGTAGCACTCATCCATATTCCCCTCAACAAGAGACAATGGCCCAGAGATCTTCTACAAAAGTGTAAAGTGAAGTGACAGCAGTGGCTATTTTCTTATCAAGTGCCATTCCTCCTTAGCTGCTGATTTCCTTGCGCGGCAGGGAGAGTCTGCTCATCTTATTGTGGAGAAGGGGTGTAGCTTCTGTCGAGAGTGACGGACAACTATTGTAATGTACATATCACAAATTACCAAATGCATTTAAATACAGACTGTAATATTCTTAATAAAATAAGTAAGTTAAGAATTTAAATGGTTATAGATGTTAAAATATGTATATTTTTGAGCTAAAATTGTTCATAATTTCCTGAAGATGCAACTGACATAATGAAACCAGTTTTCAAATATAAACATTTAAAGGAGGAAGACTACACCTTTCTTTTCCCTAGTTGCAGGGCCCTACAACATTAATCTCTCAACACTGTGACTGCGTGATTCGTATAAAATAAAAGTTGTAAGTGTTAATTGTTATTTGGAAATGCCACCAAAAATATTGAAGTCTGAAGCAAATGTACTAGGAAATTGAAATAGTAGAGAGGTTAGCTGTGATGTAGGATATGAAGATAGAGAAAAGAGTATTGAGCTCACCTCTTCTGGCCGATACGATGGCCAGCTCTCTCCATTCCAAACTGGCTTTACGCTCCCAATCCCGAGCTGGTTTTGTGAACACTAAATTTAAATAAAAAAAATAAAATAATTAAGTATTGAGTAAAATTATTCTCAATTATTATAATTATTAATAATTTTATTGTTATTCTATATTTAAGTTACTTTTTTTTGCTACTATGGCTAATTGGAATGGGTTATCTACAGGTTACTACCCTTTTCTAGCCAGAGTAGGACAGGATTTTATTTAATGAATTTGTCACTAAATAAATTCCTAATGGCCAAGCAGAAATTGAATTCGCCACTCTTTGTTTACCATTTGAGATTAAGAACAATGCCTTACATCACATGGCTAACCCAAGCTCCTATTTATTAATGGAAATTAAGTTAAAACAAGAACATATTTTTTACGATTTTTCTGAAAAGATGTAATGCTTATTTTTTGTTATAACTAAATTAAAAGGGGCTCAGATTAGCCATGTGAGTCTTAATCTCACTTGTTGAGCCTAGAGGTCTAGAGATAATCTTATGTTACATATAAAATAATGTCAGTCAAAATTCTTGGCAGGTGATAAAATGGACTTTTTGTGAATAAGTTAACCTCTTATAAATTTTGTGCTTAAATTAAAAAAAAAACACACAGTGGCAGCAAAATCGAAATACAATCCTCAGAATTTAGAACGAGCATAAAGTTTGCACACGACTCAGTTTATAATCTATCTGGCTTGTAAAAAAAATGGAGTTACACTCAAAAGAGTGGTGAAATACCAGGTCAAAATATCCGACTTGAGGGGGGGGGGGTTCTCCTACCTCCCTCCAGAGTGAAGATATCTGAGATTCAACTATTTTTCAAAGAAGAAACCCTCATACGCCCTAAAACATGAGTGTAATTATTGCGTATTCAAGATCTAAGCCTAGTAAAATTGCAATTACTTTTAAGTTTTCACAAATGTTCTACTTATATATTGCCTAGTGCATTTTTTCTAAAAATAACTGCATATTCTCGTAATAGTTATTTATTATACAAGTGACGAAAGTACAGTATGGACCCGATTAACCGAGGTTCGATTAACCGAGGTACCAAACATTTAAAAAAAAAAAAAAAGTAGGTGCGGTAACTTTTGGAAGTGATTATGAACCTTTTTAAAACCCTCAAAACCCTAGGCCGGATGCCGGTGTTCAGCAAGCGGTTTATTGAAAAGGAAGCTCTAAGACAGTCCTAAATTGCCTTCTGAGAAATTCATCTCTAGCACAACGTCCAACCCTCCTTCCCCTGTTCCGGGAATATAGTATTTACATCTCTACTTGTCACAACCGGCTAAAAAACGTAAAAGAGTGGTTATTTCGCTTGAAAAAAAATTAGAAGCAAATCATCGCTTGGACAACGGCGAGTCTTTAAAAAAGGTTGCTCAGGATTATGGTGTCGGTGAAAATACTGTCGGTGACTGGAGGAGGAAAAGGAAGCAAATTGAAAACTATGTTTATCTGAGTGCATCCAAGGAGGCTTCTAACTGCAGATCTACATTGAAGAAGTCATCGTGTGAGCTTTTAGAAGAAGCCCTTTTACTGTGGTTTTGCTAGGCAAGAGAGCAAGGATTCCCGGTAAGTGGTCCAATAATTGAAGAGAAAGCATTGTCTCTTAATTTAAAATTAAATTCGCCTATAGAGAAATTTGGGGCGAGTAAAGGTTTGCTAAGTCGTATTAAAGACACGCAGCATAAGAGCACTCGCCATTTCCGTGGAAAAACTTTCAGAAGACACGGAATCTGCGACCAGATTTATTAGCAATAGTTTTTCTTTATTAGTAAAGTCCCATAATCTATGCGCGGATCAAATTTACAATGCTGATGTGACCGGTTTGTGGTAAAAGTGTTGCCCCAAAAAACTCTAGCGACGAATATGGAAAAATCTGTTAGTGGTTTCAAGGGTGTTAAAGATAGGGTCACTGATTTGGTTTGCGCGAATGCAAGTGGAGAGGATAAACTAAGTTAGTTTTAATCGGAAAATCAGCCAAACCTAGAGCCCTCAAACACGTCAATTTTAATAACCTGCCGGTTGTTTATAAACATCAAAAATCTGCGTGGATGAGAGCTGAAATTTTCGAGCATTGGTTCAAACATAATTTTGTACCACACGTCAAAAATTTTCTTGACGAAAAAAAACTGCCACCAACAAATCTGGAGTTGTGCTCTTTGTTAAAAGATCTTAACTCCCAAGATGTAATGGACTTCGAAGTTACGAATTGGGTCAATGAAGAATCATTAAAGAGATCAGCGGTCCTAACGGAAGAGGAAATCATTAATGAAATAATGAAAACAACTAACGAAGAAGAGCTTGAAGGAGACGAGGTATCTATCCCCACGAAAGTAAGCCATGAGGAGGGTTTCAACCTACTTGACAGGTCAATACTCTATTTAGAAGGCAGAGATGATGTGCCTTCATATGAACTGATGATGTTAAGGAAGTGGAGAGACACTGCAGCTGCTGATAGAAGCAGTTGTTTAAAACAAACAACAATAAATGATTTCTTTAAATCAAAATAGTTTTCCGATTTTCCATTAATTTTTTTTTTTTTTTGTGTCCGATGTTATTTTATACTACATATGAATGTATGTACATACATTCTACTTCTATTATTAATTTATGATTAAAAAATGTAAATATGAATATAATTATTAAACTTATAGGTAGGTACTTATTCTATTATAGGTAGGTTTTTATTCTAAAAACCTTACATTTTCAGCTGGTATTAGTAGGTTCCGATTAACCGAGAATTTCGATTAACCGAGGTAACAGCGGTCCCGATCGACTCGGTTAATCGGGTCCCTACTGTAGATCATTTTACAACTCGAGCGAAACGTTTACCCACGCGAGCGAAGCGAGAGTGGTAATTTCACGAGAGTTGTAAATTCTACTTTCGTCACGAGTGTAATATTAAATTTTTTCTGTAATCGTGTAATACATCATCAGATATAATCAGAATATTAACAAAATTAGGATGTTGTAAAGATTATGGTATGTTGTTGGTAGGTTATAAGCATGGTTGTGAAAGGTTATAAGCATAGTTATAAAACAACTAGTGATGATTGTGAAGTAGTGCAGTTATAAACAAGGAAGGTAATTATTATTATATTTAAATTTTAAAATATATTGATTATTTCCACCAATAATTCATTCACATTTCAATTTATTTTGTTAAAATAAATTCTTACAATGTTAAGAAACATTTAAAAGCATTTAATTTCCAACTTCAAATTATTTTTTAATTTATACTTATTACTAATTAAGAAGGCAATTCACTTTCTTCACTCTATTGCAAAATGTTTCACTTTCTTCACTCATTTCAGTTTAGTAATGTTACCATTATTCAACGATTACAGAAAAAATTGTTTCATGTCAGTTCCACGATGTGTTCATGTGAGCTAACGGTATCATGCTGTCATTTCCTGCGAACAAAATAATTCTCAAACTGTCTTCAGAAAAAAAACAAACGTTAGTCACATACTGATGTGAAGTGGCACTGATTCAGTAATGCTTTGAACAAAATGATAGAATAGTGCAAGTTTAAACATGTTTTGACAGGAAAGTTTTAAGTTCACCTGCTCATGCTATCATCATATATAAATGAAATAAATTACTACTATCATTATAGCAAAAATACATTTAACTGACGGAAGGAAATTTGACCTGATAGAAATAATATAAGCACAGATTCGAAATCAGCATGAAAAATACGTATAAGACTGCCAAACAACGTCTCTAGGAGAAAATCTTTGTTGACCAGTGTTATTGAAGGGGGGAGACAAAAGTTTCTGTTATTTTAAATATATAAGAGATTAACAAAAATAAATAAAGGTTTCAATATTTCACCTAAAAAGAAGTTATAATTTAAGCCTTACCATTCTGAGCTGATGCTCTCGTTCCCTAATACCCTGTTCGATTAGTTGAAGTTCTTGGCTAAGTTTTTCACCTTCGGTCAAAGCAGCGCCTCCTTCTGTCGCCAGCTGCAAAATAAACACAATTATTTATTCATTTATAAACATACACTTTTTGCTACTATGGCTAATTGGGAAGGGTTATCTACAGGTGACCACCCGTTCTAGCCAGGAGTCAAGGATATTATTTATTGAGTTTGTCACTAAATAAATTCATTTTTGCCTAGACGGGAATCGAACTCACCACTCTAGGTTTGCCATGTGAGATTAAGGCCAACACTTTAACTCACATAGCTAACTATGGCTATAAGTCAGCCAAATTAATGTGAAAATGAAAAATTTTGCTTAAACTAAGTAATTTTCCCAAGAGTTGGAATGAAAAACTGACTACACTGTTGCAAAAAAATGCCCACACCCTTGCGAAATATTTTCTAATTTTTATATTTCCATGTGTACTGAATTTAAATCCAAAGTCCAAAATTTCTATAAGGCACCAATTTTGAGACAGTGAAGGATGTTTTGAAGAAAAAAAAATGAAACAGCATACTATTTTCTATTTAGGCTTCAAATTAAGTTCTGCATGATAAAAAAGCTAATTGTTAATATTCAAAATTTATAGATCATTCAAGTTGCAATAAGATTGGTATGTACAATTTTCAATCCGACGCATTATAACGAAATATTAAGAATTTCCGAAATTCTGCCTCCCCTTCTAACCCCCAATTGGCAGATTACAGCCATTAATGAACTTGATCTTTAGTTTTACATAAAACGTTTAAATATCGAGTTTGGTAACGATCAAACAAAAATTGCGACCTCATTTTTGTCATCTTTTATGTAGTCTATGTACATTTGAAGAAATTTTACGAAATGGCATCATGACTAAAACGTCAATAGTTGATTCCCTTGAAGTAAAATTGCTAAAATGTCTGACTTCTAAACCAATATAACCTGCAGGTTAGGGCAGAAGATCAAAAAACAAACATTTCATTTATGAAAATTTTCTTACAGGAAAGGTGAGCTTTTTGACTTCGCAAAGAAACATTTTTGAGTAAATTACCTTAAGATCATTGATTTTCTTCTCAAGTGTCCGCAGGTGTTGTTTCATTTTTTGAGATTCAACAAGAAAACTGGAAAAAAAAAATCATAGTATAAGTAAACATTTATTTAAATAGTACCTACAAATATTAGCTATATATATTTATAAGTGTTTAAGCACATTTTCAAAATCGTTATATTGAAACGTGAGTCTCATTTAAAAGTCTGTTACGCAGGTGCTGCATAAATGAAGGAGATTTACAATGCACTTGTGACACACTAATTGGATAATACAAAAAAATGTATAGAACAACAATTGTGGAACATCAATAGTTTTACATGATTGATCCTATAATATTTTACAATCCGACTTATAGTAATGGAGATATTTTGAATTTTTGAATTCCCCTAAACCCCCCCCCCTCCTCCCACTGGTTCGATTTCAGCCATAAACAAATATGATCTTCAGTGTTGGTTGAAATGGCTAAATATCTAATATGATATTGGTTGAATAAAGATTTTCTAATCACAAAATAAAATCTTAATTGATGTCCTCACACAATGTATTTGCAAGGGTATCACATAACAAGAATCTCTTGATTTGGCATTTAAGTTTAAAATAAGGCGTTTTAAGATATATTCCATTATTATTAAAATGCAATGACTACAAGTCGGCTTTTACTAAAGGCTGAAAATTAAAAAAAGTCCGTCACGCAAGGGCTGCGCAAACTAAGCAGATTTCCCATGTGAAGTTATACAGTAGATAAATCTGCCCAATAACAACTGTTGTAGTAAGGTATCTCTAAACCTATTCAAGAGAGATGAGTAGTTATGGAAACGGCCGCCAGAGCTCTCGGCGGAACGTCCCGAACATAGCCGACCCCTGCCGATCATACACAGAATACAAATGCAAATATCTCGGTTAATATTCAAGATAGAGAATAAATGTATAGAACAATATTTATAGTAAATTTAATTTGCAATAAGATTGGTTCAATACGATTTTTCGATCCGACGCATAATAACGGAGATATTTCGAATTTTCAAAAATCCCCCCTCCTACTGGTCCGATTTCAGCCATTAACGAACTTGATCTTTCTTTTTACATAAAACGATTAAATTTCGAGTTTGGTAACGATCAAACAAAAATTGCGACCGCTAGAGCGTTAACAGACAAATATATATATATATATATATATATATATATATATATATATATATATTTATAAATATATAATTTTGAACAGACCTCATTTTCGTCATCTCCTGGGTAGGATCGATGGACATTTGAAGAAATTTTTCGAAACTTGCGTCATGAAAACGACCTTAATAGCTGATTTCCCTTAAGGGAAATCTGCTAAAATGCAAAACTCTTGGTTAATATTCCAGATAGAGAGAAAACGACTTTTATAGGAAATTAAATTGCAACAAAAATGGTTTTATAACATTTTTTGACTTGACTATATATAATGTAAAATATACATTTCCAGTGATATGTTATTTAGCATAGAAATAATAATAAATGGCAAAATAGCTTGGGTTCGACAGGTGATTGAATGGGAGCCTTGAATTGAGCTAGCTGCTGGAGTGGTCTCTAGGAGTGCTACTCTGATGCTGTTTTATTGTTATTTTCGCCTGAAAGCTCCCTAAAAGAATAGTTGAAAGATATAACAGTTATGGACTTTTTTCTTCTTTTGACAGGTCATGGGGGCAAAGTCTATCTCTAGCCCCACTCCGAGTCATGTCATATAAACAATAGGCTGTTATATTATGAAGCACTTTATTCTGAGCTTCAATACCAAATATTGTTGTTGAGATGACATCTTCAATTAAGATTTTACATTCTTGTTTCGAAGATGTTTACTTGGTCTATACCATACTTGTTATTTAAATGTTTCAATCAGTGCTAAAGATCATATTTGTTATTGACTGGTGTCAGACCTGGAATAACAGGGGATTTAGAGGGCTAATGATGGCTTTCTCATATGTTAACTGGCCTCCTGAGAGCTACCATATGTTGGTAAACGTCGCAGATAGAGTTTCAGCCTTCAGGACCTTTGCTCAAGAGGTCATGAAACCCAAGTAAAAATGTATTTATTTGTAAATTATATGTATTTATGTATTGTTTATGAGAGTTTAGGTTAGAATTTACGCTTTAGGTATGTAGGCTAGTTAATTAGGCTCTTGCTGTCACTTCTCTGAATAGAGGCAAAGGAGTCGCAGCTGGGGGTTTCCCTAGGACTTTTCAGTCTTAATCTAAATCTCCCAAATATTGCACTTTTATGCTTAGCTGTGCTTGGTGAGCTAAGCTAAGCTACCTGGCACAATTTATTTATTCAAAATTTTATATCTCTTATTAAATGGAGACCGCTGGTATGGGGAAACCAAAAGCTACAGCGGGGGCAGAGGTGGGGGGGGGGGGAAGAAAAAAGAAAAAAAAGAAGGGATTTAGGGGGGGGGGGGAATTGGAAAATTATAAATACTGTTGTTACTATGAGTAGGATCGTAAAATGTTCCGGAACAAATTTTGTTAACCTATTGATGCTCTACAACTGTTGTGCTATTCATTTTTTGTAACTCATGTATTCAGCGAGTTAAAAGGTATAAATACCAAATATTGTTCTCATTGAACTTCTACTTTTTGAGATAAATGCAAATATGTGGCAAATGTGGGAAATCTGCTTAGTTTGTGCAGCCCCTGTTTAATTTAAGTACTCTTGGTAACAAAATATTATGTACTCTAGTTACAAGTAAAATCAAATTTGATTTACATTTTGAGTTGTTTATATACCTTTAAATAAATCATATATTAATTTAAATAAATGCCTTAAATTAAAATATAATCCCAGTATAAAAATTGTTGGCTCAGTATTAATTATTTTTCCATGGTCTGTGAAATCCACTTCTTGGTGTTACTAGAGCTGGCAATTTATAATAATCAGTTAACTATTAAATTTTTTATTACTTTGTGCATAAGGCCAATACTTTTTTTTTTTTGAAGTGAACCTATGTCCCTAATGACATTCTAGCTAACTCTAGAACACAATATAATAAATTTAACCCATAATGAATATAACCAGCTATTTATTCATTTATTTAGTTTTCATATTATTTTAAATAAAATTATTTTTTTTTGTTGAATAATTAAAACTGACTTACTCTGGAGATGGAGGAATGTCTTGTGCATTTGGTCGGTAGACGTCTACTGCAATGAAGCCTTCTCTCACAGGCTGCACAATATCACCGAGGTAACCACCTGCAATAAGAGCTATTAGCAATTCAAAAATAGTTCAGTCATAAGCATAGAATCATAAAGGGAACATACACAATTATCCTTGGAAATCATATAAAAATATGAAAATAAAAAACAATTTTTTTTTTTATTTTTTAAATTGAAGGATGAAATTAAGAAAAATATTTAATAGAAAAATATCTAACCATGAGGCGAGTTGAAGAGCCAGGCGACTTGAGGTGGAGGCTCACTGAAAGCCTGAGGTTTAGTCCCTTCTCTCGAAATAGGTCCAAACTTGCTCACGACTGGAGGGTCAAAAGGAATAAATTCTTCCTCGGTAAGACCTGAGTCAGATCTGAAAACAGGAAATCATTTTAAGTATGCAAAGCAAAGAAATTAAAAAAAAAAAAAAAGAAATGAATGGATGTTTTAAGTCTGCTAAACCAAATTTGAAGGCACTTGGGTTTTAACAACAAGTCACCAGAACCATTAATAGAATAAGTCAAATATTTTTGTTTTCCATAAAAAAATTACTAGTATTATGTCGCTTGTTTTCTTTACATTTTATTGAAAAGCATTTATACTTCCATAATGTATTCAATATAAAATTAGCTGAAATTCAATAAATTTTATAAAATCTATCAATTTAATAATTATATATGATAAATTAATTTCATTAACAATCTTAATTAATTTTTAATTTATAGACATGCAAATTAATTAAAATATGACATACTTTTAATAGTAATATGGCTTATAATCAACAGAGGTTGTATACGCCTGCCATGGTCTTACTTGAAAGAACTTGAATGGTGATATCAAACCACACTATTGTTTAGTGTGTTTCTATAATGTCCAATAAAAAGCTTTTCTTCTTTTATTTTATAAAAATTATCTACATACTTTCATTTATAACGACGTTTTGAACTTTTCAAAATAAAAATCTTTATTTAAGATTTTCCACCTTCATAGTATTTTAAGGGACGTTTAGATGCAATATAAAATAATAATTATAAATTGTTATAAAACTTATTATAATAAATGATTCGAAAAATATTTATTACCATCCATTTTTACTACTATGGCTAATTGGGATGGGTTATCTATGGGTTACCACCCTCTTCTAGTTAGGGTAGGACTAAGGATCTTACGTAATGAGTTTGCCACTAAATAAATTCCTGTTGCCCAGACGGAAATCTATCTCCCACTCTAAATTTAACATGTGAGATTAAGACCAACACTTTAACTCAAATCGCTAGCCTGAGTCCCTATAAGTTTAAAAGTCTATCGAAATATAAGTTGAAGAATTAGAGTTTTAATTATTTGCCAATAATAATTATAATATAGTAAAATCATAATTATTATATAATATGTAATTATAATTTTTACAAATGAGTTACCTGTAAAGGAGAGGGCGGTGCTGGTTGATGAGTGGCTGCTCTAGGAGTGGGGGGCTGCTCGGAATCACGTTCCCCGAATTCCAAACGGAGAAGTTGGCAGGCCCGCTCGACTGCACTTCCTGATACATGACAAGTGTACAGTTTTTATTTTGCCCGTTCTTCATCTGCATAGTCCACAATATTAATTCATATAGTGTGTATCACTTATTTGTTCATAATTTAATAAACAAAAAAAAAATCTTATATGGTCACAAGACTTCCATATCTCATACACCTTTTTTAGCAGATTTCCCTTAAGGGAAATCAGCTATTGAGGTTGTACTCATGACGGAATTTTAAATTTTTTTCTTTTAATGTCCATCGATCCTACCTAGGAGATGACGAAAATGAGGTCCGTTCAAAACTGTGGGTGTATATATATATATATATATATATATATATATATATATATATATATATATATATATATCAATCTATCTATCTATATATTTGTCTGTACCGCTCTAGCGGTCGCAATTTTTGTGTAATCGTTACCAAACTCGATATTTAGTCATTTTATGTATAAAGAAAGATCAAGTTCGTTAACGGCTGAAATCGGACCAGGGGGGGGTTAGAGGGGGAGAATTTTGAAAATTCGAAATATCTCCACTACTATAAGTTGGATTGAAAAAGTGTATAGAATCAATCTTATTGAAAATTAATTACACTATAAATGATGTTATATACATTTATTCTCTATCTTGAATATTAATCGAGATATTTGCATTTTTCAGTTTTCAGCCTTCAGCAAACCCCCACTTCTACTAGTGTTACATAAATAATGCTCAGTTATATAATAAAAGATATTAATTGAAGCCTAAATACCAAATATTGTTTTCATTGAACCTTCACTTTGTGAGATATATGCAAATACGTTCTGTTGACGCCCCCACTTTTGTTTTTGGATTACTAAAATTTGAGTGATTGAGATAAAACTGATTCTGATTCATTACAAATTACAGCACTAGCTTTATTAAATTGTTTTCAATAAAATTAATATGTTATATTCAAATATATTTCATGAATTGTTTGTCTTTCCGATCTATCTATGCAGCGCTACGAGGTTGGCTTGCCTGTTTGTTTACAATTCAGCCTTGTATTGTACATTTACCGAGCATTCACGGCTGTGTAACCTGTATATATATTTATCTATTGTAAACCTTCACGTGGGAAATCTGCTTTTTTAAGCAGCCCCTGCGTGACGGACTTTTTTCTCCTCATGGTAACCCTATGAGGAGTTATTTTTTGAATACATGTCCCATTGCCACATAGCAAATTAGATATATAATTATGTTTAAATACATTTTTATTTTACAATATATACACGTTAAGCAATCATCTAATCAAATATAATATAAAAAATAATAATAATAATAAAATATTATTATTATTATTTATTAACATCCACTTTTTGCAACTAAGGCTAATTGGGACGGGTTATCTACAGGTTACCACCCTTTTCTAGCCAGGGTGAGACTTAGGATGTTATTTAATGAATTTCATCACTAAATAATTTCCTTTGCTCAGGCAATAATCATACTAAAATAAAATATTAAAATAAGTAAGATAATTACAAACGAAATGAAAAATAAATAAATAAAATAAAAACAGAAAAAAAAACAAATCAAATAAAGTTATACTCAACCAATGTTTAATTTGTTAGTCTATGTAAGGTAAATAATATATTGAATTATAATTCCCATTCCCCACAATCACCTTTACATTCTAATGTATTTTTGCTACATCCATATCTATACTTTTGATAAACTTTAAGTTCTATATTATATTTATTAAATATAGTATGAGGTGGTTCTGGGCAATTAACTCCTTTTAAAATTATGTTTATTATTAAATTCGATCTATTTTGATTAAATGTTGAACAGTCATAAAGTATATGCAAACACGTTTGTGTCGTCTGTGAGTCGCAAGTAGATTTGTCATTGTCTTGAATTTTAAATCTTGTTAAATAATGTCCTGCCTGTCCATGTTCCGTTAGAAATTGTGTGCATTTCCATCTTAATTGTGTTGCAGTTGTTGTAAGTTATATTTGGTATGTATTGATGTAAGCTGTAAGATTTGTTACATGTCGTCCATTTTCTGTTCAATTTATGTATTGTGTCGGCACATAAGTCTTTTTTAATGTACGACAGAGAATTCTGAGTTTATTATTGTATCTTGAGCTGGTTCTTTTGCTAACATGTCAGCTTGTTCGTTTCCAGTATTTCCTGAATGGGCTTTTATCCAGTCTATTCATACAGAAATCTCATACACCTATTAAACAAAATGTTCTCATTCACTTCATTTAAAATTATTTCATTTTGAAGCAATACACGGTATCTTTGCTCAAGTACATCAGAACAAAAAATGTCTCGGAATATAATTTAATGATTTTAAGGCAATAAAAAAGATATTGAGGTATCCCAAACACTTTTTATTTTTTTAAAGCAAACTTTGAGCCCTCCTCAAAATTCGAAGTTCTCCCCCTCTAAACCCCCACCTCCCCCTGGTCCGATTTCAGCCATTAACGAACTTGATCTTTCTTTTAACACAAAACGACTAAGTATCGAGTTTGGTAATGATTAAACAATAATTGCAACCACTAGAGCGGTAACAGACAAATATATATACATACAGTTTTGAACGGACCTCATTTTCGTCATGTCCTAGGTAGGATCGATGGACATTAGAAGAAAAATTTCAAAAATCGTGAGTACGATCTCAATAGCTGATTTTCCTTAAGGGAAATCTGCTAAAACTTATGAATATGAGCCTTAACCAAAGTGGTTCCACAACAGCCAATTTAAAACCAGGTAGCTTCTATAACGCTAAATACAGCTAAACTAAAATTATACTGTATTCCTATAAATAAATAAAATAAAAATAACTCGATAAGTTAATTGTTATTTAAAATTTAACAGCCATAAATTAAAATTAACAACATTTGGAAGCGGTTTGCTCGGTTTAAAAGTGGTGATTTTGAGCTGAAAGACTAGGAACGGCCTTTGGCTTGGCAGCCAAAAAAATTTGAAGATGAAGAATTTGAGTATTGCTTGATGTAGATCCATCCCATTTTTATATATAAAATATTTAAAAACCATTTTTGTAAAATAAAAACTCAATTTCCGAAAAAAAAGATTGCTACGGATTAATTCAAACACCCCGCCAGAATGAATATACCATAAAAGTTATGCGACTATAAAGAACTTATTCCACACTATTGTACAATAAAAATTAATTTTATTAAACTAGAAAAGTCACTTATAAAAAAAAAAAAACATAATTAGTAATAAGAGCATAAAGAGACCTGTGGGATAGGGTTATTGTTGCATCGAGCTACGACCCGTTCTAGCTGGTTGAGAAGCTCTTGCTTCCGGTGTTGAAGAACAGCCAAACTTGAAGCCACTCTCTGTTAAACAACAATTTTATTAGTATCTAAATCTGGTAAAATCTATCAATAATTTACAATAAAAATAATAAAGAAACCAGTACATTTTTTAATTTAAGAATTTAAAAGGATGAAAATCTAAAAAAAGTCACTTTTAAATACCAAAATAATATAAGGATTCCGACAATTGAAAACAGATTTGAACAGCTAAATAGTCTGAATGTTTGCACAGATGGAAGAGCTGACCAGGGCTGGAGTGTGGTGCAAGGCACGAATGGATTGCATGGAACCCACTACAACAGTCTTCAAGCTGAAATGTTTGCCGATTTGGCAGCAGCCCATCAATTACCTCAGCTAAATTGATGGAAAAAGTCATTAACATTCTGACTGACAGGCAGGCAGCTTGTAGGGCACTGGCAAGACCAGCAATAAGTTCCAGAATTGTGGAGGAACTCGGGGCACTGGAAGATGAATAAACACATGTTTAACATCAAACTGAATGAACACCAATATGAAGGTGCTGTAGAGAAGTGGAGCAGACTCTTAAGCACATTCTGCTTTAATGTGGAATGCTGGAGAATATAAGATTCAGGTACTTTGGAAATGGATATGCTGGATCAATTAAAAAAGTCCATCATGCAGGGGCTGTGGAAACTAAGCAGATTTCCCACGTGAAGTTTTACAATAGAGAAATCTCCATACGAGAGCCGAACAGTTACGGCAAAGGGCCGAACTAGCTTTTAGCGGGAACTTAGTCCCCCGTCGTCCGTTAAATTTAATAAAAATGCAAATATCTCGGTTAATATTCAAGATAGAGAATACATGTATAGAACAATATTTATAGTAAATTTAATTTGTAATAAGATTGATTCTGTACAATTTTTCGATCCGATGTATAGTAACGGAGATATTTCGAATTTTCGAAAATCCTCCCCTCTAAACCCCCCCTCCCACTGGTCCGATTTCAGCCGTTACCGAACTCGATCTTTCTTTTTACATAAAACAACTAAATATCGAGTTTGGCAACGATTAAACAAAAATTGCGACCGCTAGAGCGGTAACAGACATATATATATATATATATATATACAGTTTTGAACGGACCTCATTTTCGTCATCTACTAGGTAGGATCGATGGACATTTGAAGAAAAATTTCGAAAATTCCGTCATGAGTACAACCTCAATAGCTGATTTCCCTTAAGAGAAATCTGCTAAAAGCGCTATGAAGGGGACAGATTTTGCCATATAACCTCCAGAATAGCATTGATAGTGAAGGGAAGGGTGTTGAAGGCGACTAAAAGCTATTTGTATTTGTTTTCAATAAAGCTAATTTTTAAGACTAGTTCTTATTACTTTTTTACATTTTGTATAAAAATAATTATTTGAAAGAAAAAAAAATTACATAATTACAGTGTACCTTTGAGTTATTGTAGTGTGACTGCCTCCTCCAGAGAGTTGTCGCTTTAGAATCGGGAGGAAGAGGAGGTGGAGGAAAAGGAGCCCGCACCATTACATTCCCATGTCTTGGTGAGCTGGAAATAGAATTATTCACATTATTATCATGGAGTAATTTAAAATTGATTAAATATGTAAAAAATTGTTTCCAAAAACCTATTCTAGCAAAGTGTATATAATGTCTGGAACAAAGAAACTGAAATGTAGTGAAATTATAGGAATTTTCCTTTTTCATGATTTTCACTGAAACCAGAGTGCATCAAAAAAATTGTTAAGAAAGTCGAGTCTTGTTCAGATTTATAGTCTCAAAGTCTTCTGGTTAGGGCATTTTAAACCAGTATTTTAGTCATGCACCTAGCTTCTTCAGGGTCAGAGAATATGTAAATATATGTCAATTATATGTAAATATATAGAAATGTATACCTATTTTCCTTGATCACAGAATCACATGTGAAAAATTTTGTTAATTCTATTTTAGTCGGGTTTGTTATTGTCAGGAGATTCTATTTTAAAAAAAAATTAAGAACATTAGAAAATTTAAGAAAACTTAATGACCATATTAACTTTTTTAATGCCTGCAATAATATCGTATTATTCCATTTCCTGCTGGTTTTACAGAAAACATGAATATAACAGAAGTTGATTATTTTGTTATTTAGAGTTATTTTTGTTTTAAAACAAAGTATAAACAGGATATACGCTAAAAACTATAGTGGGAGTCAACAATTTTATTGGGCACAAATAAATGAACTGAAATAACCAGAATTTGGTACATGAATTCTCCTCCATGAAAATAAGCTACATTAACATTTCTAGCAGATTCTCAGAATGAAATTGCCATAATTCATTCTGAATTTGTTTTTCGTACATTACAGAAGTTCTTTATTTTGATATTTAAAATGACTTTAGTTATGTACACTTTTTTCATATAACAATATAAACACTATTGCAGGAGACCAATTTTAATAGTACTAAGTTTATTACAGTAATGCAGAATTTTATTAGAGTAAAGATTATTAGATAAAGGCATATTATGAAAAATGATTTTTTAGAATTATGTGATAGATGTACATATATTATTCAAATTGTGAGAGTTATAAATCTCTGCACCCACTGGATTTATTATGTATTTTGGCTAGAAAATAACTTCATTATTTATTTCCAATAGAAATGTAAACTATAAGAGCATTTAAATTATTTAATTTTTATAATGTATTATTCAAAAAAAGTTGTGCTGAATTTACACAACGTGTGACAATGAATGTCGTGGGGAATCAAACTCTTCAATTCCGGTATGTATTATCTTATATCCTCCAATATGTTGACACTCTTGAAATAACATGTACTATCTATAAATATTAAACGTTACTTGGTAAATTCATTATGACAAACGACAGTATGGGTTTAAAATCAATATGATTGTTCAAAGTGTTATTCAAGAAGTCTTGCTATAAAAATACCATCATTATTCAGTCAACAATGATTTCCAAGGTACCTTAGCTAGAGTAAATATAATTTTAAACAGACCTCATTTTTGTCATTTTCTAGATAGGTTCGTTGGGCATTTGAAATTTTTCAAAAATCGTGTCACGAGTGAAACCTTAACCTCCTTAAGGGAAATCTACTAAAACTAAATTGACTCAAAAATTGTTAATTTTTGTCACCTGTAACATTGGTATTTCAGGTGAGAGTTTCAAAGATTTCACTTAGCTTTGCAGTTACCAAACTTCAATTTCGAGCTTCAATCCATTCCAGTTAGACACCCTGAGGGACTTGCCTAGCACCTTGAAATGGTGGTGTTAGGTCTCTATTCCAAGCACAATATGACAGGTCAAACTGACCTTGCCCTAAGATTTCCATTTATGACTTGAGAATCAAACATTTAATTAGCATTATTTCTTCAATAGTATTGATCATCAGTTGTATTGTTAGTTGGTTATAGAGTGATGGTAGGGGTATCGGCTATGATATAGATTATTAATTCTTTAAATAAAGAAGTTTATTAAGTGTGCTAATAGTTTCGGGCATCATTGGTTCCCTTCTTCAGATCAATTAACATAGAGGAGGAGCACAAACAACTGCACTCAGTGAAAAATGTAGTTTTTTCATGTTTTATATTTGATTAAAGATGTAGTTTTTACTGCACAAACTAAACAACTAAACTTCTTTATTTGAAGAATTAAGTATCTATTTTTTAGCCGATAACCCTACCATCATTCAATAGTATTGGTTAATTAATTAAGTCTAGAATCGTGAGTTTGATTCCAGTGTGGGCAATAGGAGTTTATTTTGTGTTGAATCCACTATATAAAATCTTTAGTTCAACTCTGGCTAGGAAAGGGTCTGAATTAGCCCCAGTAGTATTGAGTTAATTAATTGATTAATAACATATTTCTTCACTATGATTAAAAAATAATATATTGTTACGAAAACTACGTACATGAAAGATCGAACAGAGATAGTCACATATTTGGGAAGTACGAAAGAGATGAAAGGAGTCAACCAATGGAAGGACTATTGGCGCCCAAGAGTCTACTGGGACCGGGACCGTTCTAGACTATGTGTCTAGTCTCTACGAGACAGTTTCCTTCGATGTCACCGCTCCTCTATAAAAGCGTACAGCTCGCCCCGACAGTTATTTGTTCTCAGCTCTCTTCAAGTGATCACAGTGCGTTCATTGTGGCTTTAGTGAACAGTGCGTCTTAGTTGCAGTGTGGTAAAGTGTTTTATGTGAAGAACAGTCTTGTTCCGTGTTTATGGCAAGAACAGTCTTGTGCCGTGTTTATGAAAAGAACAGTATAGTGCCATGTTGCACTATACTGTTCTCTTCTGGTAGAAGGACAGTGCAATGCCATTAACTTTGCGAAGATCAGTGCAGTGCCGTGTTTTTGTGAACTTCAGTGATCGTGAGTGAGTTATTGGACTGTGCAATAACAAGAACAGTGAAGCTATCAGTGCATACAGTGAGTAGTAATTAAGAATAATTAACCAAGTGTGTAATGTATTGTTAAATAAATTGTGCAGTGATAAAAACTCTGAAGCTTGGGTGTGTTTAATTTTGCAATCCAAAAGAACTCTAATAAACAACGTTTATTACTGATTTTGTAATAAACGTAACAATATTAATAAATTGGCAAGGAATATAAAAATTAAAAAAACAAAGCTTACTTGAACATGTCAGAAGGAAATGGTGTAGCCGCTGGCTGCTGGAATGTTGCAGCATGCTGAGTAGCAGCGTATGCTGCATTCTGTGCAGGGACAGGGTACGCAGAGTATTCTGTGTTCCCTGAAATAAGAAAAAATTAAATATTTCTGATTTTAAATAACAATGTCTCAAATCATAATAATAATAACACAAAAAAAAAGTCTTATCATTGACAATAATTAAAAGACAGTTACTTTAAAAAAAAATTACTAATTTGATAAACAACCAATGTTTCATTAATATTAGACGACAAAAGCAGACAGTACCTTCATTGCAATAGACAACTTCTTCATGAGGATGAACTTCGTCCTCCTTAATCCCACTTGATGTCCTTATGGCCTTTCGATTTTTAGACCGGAATCTGAAACAAAATATTCTTTATAAACATATTGTTATGGAAGTAGGACGTTAGAGACGACTTTTATATTAATTTCCTTGTTCACAACATTCTGTTTGTTTTTAATTATGTGTATATTTTATTATATATTCTATTTGGTTACATTCTTGTTCAAGCAGAAGATACACATGAAGCCCATTAGATGGACGTTACGTTAGATAGCCAAGTGATTAAAAGTTGTTGTTCTGCTCAATTGATTTAAATCAATTGAGCAAAAAGCAATTATAGACGTGCTAAAACATTTTTAGCCAATTATAGCTATAAAGACGAATATATTTCATATAAAATAATATAAGGATTTGTTTTTAATGGAATTGATGGCTGTGAGCAGAACAAAAACTTTGAATCAGTTAAATAGAAGTAAGATATAAACTATGTAATTAACTAACTTTTTTTTCTAACATTGTATAGAAATAACCCCTAGAGAAGAAGTGGCGACACTCCAAACACTTAGGGGATATAATAAATGACTATATGAAGGAATTATTATTTTTCTGACCTTATGGCTGAAAAAACATTCTTAAATAATAAATGGTCAGTGTATAAATCTACAGTATATATATAATTTTGAATGGACTTCATTTTCGTCATCTCCTAGGTAGGATTGATGGGCATTTGTGTATATTTTTTGAAAAGCATGTCATGTGTATGGCCTCAACAGTTGATTTCCCCTAAGGGAAATCTGCTAAAAAATAAAAATAAAGTCACAAAAGATGAGAGAAATCACTGCTGCTTGGTTTAGACAAAGTATATTTATTTACTGTAGTCATATATGCTGGTGCATACCGTCGTCACTGGCTGTAGGTCGAGTACAGCTAGCATTGTGCGTAGTAAGGTCCAAAAGTTTCCGGCCTGGGATAGAAGGAAAGGTGAAAGAAAAAAACTGGTTTTACTGTTTTTCAATATATTCTCCTCTAAGTTCAATACACTTATTACAACGCTTTGGCGACATTTCTATACCATGAAAAAAATAATTTTCTTCTTTGTTAAAAAAATGTTCTTCCCCTGGTGCTTGGAGCTCTTCATCAGTGTTAAATCGCCTTCCACGAAGGTCAGATTTTAATTTTGAGAAAAGGTAGAAATCACTAGGGGCCAAGTCTGGGCTGTAGGGTGGGTGAGAGATTTCTTGGAATCCACAGTCCTTCACAGCGGCCTTGGAAATCAATGCTTTGTGGACAGGGGGAATTGTCGTGAAGGAGGCGGATGCCTCTCCTTAACTTCCCTCGCCTCTTCTCTTTAATGGCGTCTCGTAACCGGTGAAGGCCGGAGGGCTGCATAATACTCACCATTCATTATGATATTCCTTTCTTTAAAATCTATCAATAGTATTCCTTTACAGTCCCAAAAAATTGTGGTCATTATCTTTTTTGTTGACTGCGTGACTTTTGCCTTTAAAGGAGGCGCTTCTCCATTCCATGGACTCTCTTTTGCTGAGTGGGTCATAATATAGAACCATTGTCTCATCCCCAGTTACAATTGAGTCCAAAAAATTCTTTGGGTCGGCATTATACTCGCGTAAAAATTCATTACAGCAGTGAACTCGTTCCTGTTTTTGATGAGCTGAAAGAATTTTTGGAATCCATCTTGCACTAACCTTGTTCATATGCAAATGTTCTTTGATGATCCTCAAAACACTTGTTTTTGAAAGCCCCAACCTCGGTGCTATTTCCTTGGTTTTCAGTCGTCGGTCAGACAGTAATTCAGATTCGACCGGGACGTGGGTCATCTTCTAGACTTTCTCTCCCTAACTTAAATAATTTTGCCTATTCTTTCACTGTGGAATACGAGGGGGAGGACTGCCTGTATACACAATCCAAGCGCTCTTTAATATGCGCAGGAGTAAGACCCTCTTTACAAAAGAATTTAATTACCGCACGGTACTCGAGTTTAAACATTGTAAAAATGGGGAGGTTCCTTTAAGGCTGGACACTGACTGACAAGACTGAGGAAGTACGGGCGATGGGTATGGAGTGAGCAGGCATGGACCTGCATAGGCGTGCAGCTCCCGGCACGTTTGAAGGAGGGCAAACAGGACAGGCCGGAAACTTATGGACCTTACTACGTAGATGCAAAGGCACCATCTTCAAGCCGTCTACAGTTGTAATGTCGCTCAGTGTCATATATTTTCATTTCCATAAATTAAAATGTTAAAATAAAGAAAAATGTTTTCAAACTTATTAAAACATAGTTAAAATATAGTAAAATACAATGGAGGAAAACGTAAAATTAAAACTCTGTGAAGCTATAAATTTTGTGATAAATGCTGAAATGAGGATAAAGGAAGTCTAAGGTGCAAGTTTAAAAATTTATTATACACTATCGTTCTCAAAAACAGACACACACGAATTAGTAACGTAATTTGAGTTATAAAACATAGGAGTGAAATGAGTGGAGTAGGTGTGGTTTAAAGTTTGTTGTAAATGTCAATTGTCAGGTAATTTAAGAGTTTATTTATATGTGGGCTAACTTCTGTTAATAGTTCGTACAAGTCATTTGGTATGTACGTTGAGATGTTCACATAGTCTGCAGTCAGTCAGGAGATGTTTAATAGTCAGTACCCTTTTTGGTTTATATGGTATGAATGTGAAAGTAGTGAATTTTAAGCCTAGTCAACACCACTTGATCTGGTCTGGTGAGATTTTCCTTTGTTTGGGTTGTCTAGAATTTCTTGGAGTCTGTTGTCAGTTTGTAGCCAGTCGGTTGCCCAGTCATTGAGTGTTTTATTACCCATTTTAAGTCTTGTGTAGCCCTGTTGATGTCCACAGTTCTTTGTTTTATGTCTGTATGTCCCGGTAGTCACATCATAATTATGTTATAGCCTGTGTAGATACATGTAGACTTGTATAATAAGTGGGGGTGAATTGTAAAGATTTCTAATAGAGTGTAAAGAACTAAGAGAATCAGTACACAATAATATTTTGGTGGTGGGGGAGTGCTCTAGTTTTCATAGAGCAAGAATTATAGCCTGAAGTTCGGCTGAATATATATAGGCATTTCCAATAGCTGATGCTAAATCGATCCCAGTCTCAGTTTGTGATCCCATACCAGAAAAATGTTCACATGGGTCATGGTAACTTTATTAGATAATTTAGTTAAAAATGTATCAAGGAAACTTAATGTATCACAGAAAATTTTTTTTTTGTTAGAAATTAGACAAGTTCGAGAAAATTTGGTCTCTGAAATGCTTAGCTTAAGCTCGGACAAAACTAAAACCCAAAAATTTCAATTCATATGCTAAAAATAATGTATACTGCTGAAAAAAGAAAATAAGAAGAAGTGCACTGGCTGTTATGCTCAAATAAAAGAAGCAGAAGGTCGAGATACAGCAAGAAAAAAAGGAAAAAAGTTACAGCATACTGCTCAGACAGTGAAATACAGCCCTTTTTTTGCATAAAATGTTTTGGACAGCATAATAAATGAATATAATTAATTATATCGAAATAAAAATTAATTAAATTAAATGTATTTTTTCAACTGAAACAATATATCATTATATAACTGTTTATTTCATTTTATTGTTTGTAGTAAGGCGAGAAATTTTCAAGTTTCGTTCCTGATAGGCCAAGCTTTCGAAACGGAATGCAAATGTATTGTTTGCGTCGGACATCTGTGATTGACGTGGCCTTCTACCGAATCACGTACGTCAGATATATATGTCTGACATGACTCATGTAGAACTTCTTAGCATCAGACACATATGACTGACATGGCGATTAACGTATTAATGCTAATGACTGAATTAAAATATTTTGATAAAATTAAAAAGAAAAGGGCTTAGATTTCTTCAGACTTTGAGGAAGTAAGATTAATTTGTATGTCCCTTACTCTCCAAGGTGGTGTATTTAGATGCCTTTCAATGTATAGAGGTGCGCATAGAATACTAAAGTCATTTGTGTTTTCTAAGTAGAATAAGAATATAAGAATAACTAATTAAAATGATAGCACTCACTTGTCAAGTTCATCGTCGGAATGTGCGAAGGTGCAGTTTGGTCCTCGAGGACAGGAGCCTCGGAGCGAGAGGTCCCGACAGAGAGATACCTTGTACTTGCCGTGTTCTCCAGGGCTGCCTTTACCCCCAGCCCCGCCCCCTCCATGGCTTCGCATGAACTCCACTAATCCAGCCACCACTGTCCTACACGCTTCTACCCCATCTGCTACCTCCACTAAACTGTATGTACAAACTTCTGAAACCAAATGACACAAATTATTTATTTAAATTTAATTAAGGAAGACAAACATACTACATTCCATTGGTTGCCAGGACTTAGGACTTGTAATGTGTTTAAGTTTTATTTAATTTTTTTTACAATTTGTATTATAGAAATGTGTTTTTATTTATCTATTAATTTAAATGTCTAAACATCGAAAACTATTTTAACTTTTATTACCATGTAATTTAATATTTTTTAATACTTTTAGCAGATTTCCCTTAAGGGAAATCAGCTATTGAAGTCATATTCATGACAGAATTTTCAAAATTTTTCTTCAAATGTCCATCGATCCTACCTAGTAGATGACGAAAATGAGGTCCATTCAAAACTGTATAACACACACACACACACACACACACACACATACATATATGTATATATATATATATGTATATATATATATATATATATATATATATATATATATATATATATTTGTCTGTTACCGCTCTAGCGGTCGCGATTTTTGTTTGACCGTTACCAAACTCGATATTTAGTCATTTTATGTAAAAAGAAAGATCAAGTTCGTTAACGGCTGAAATCGGACCAGTGGGAGGGGGGGGGAGGATTTTCGAAAATTCGAAATATTTCCCACTTTGGATCGAAAAATTGTATAGAATCAATCTTATTGCAAATTAAATTTACTATAAATATTGTTATATACATTTATTCTCTATCTTGAATATTAACCGAGATATTTGCATTTTTATTAAATTTGGGTGGGTAACGGACGAAAGTGAGTTCCCCGCCAAAAGCTAGTTTGGCCGTTTTCGTAACTGTTTGGCTCTCGTGAAATATCTCTATTGTAATACTTCACGTGAGAAATCTGCTTAGTTTACGCAGCCCCTGCGCATGACGGATTTTTTATGTAATTTAATATTTTTTAATACTTTTTATTATTTTTAATTGTATTTAGTATTGTTTTTTCATTGTGTTCTGAGTTTGGTTTAATATTTTTCTGCTTGCATATTTTTATTTAATATTTTGTTGATTTTTTTTGTTTCTATATGTTTTGTTTTTGTATTCTTCTATTAGTAGTTATATTTTTCGTTTTTAAATGTATATGAGCAACATCGTCTAAGTTACAAGCCCTTTAAATAAATAAATCTGCAAAGGTTGCTGCACATCTTTCCATGCCCTGTCAGTAATTGTGTTTGTCGGAGCTCCATTTTCTGTCTTCAATCTCAATGGTGGGAATAAATTTATTGTTAATGACGCATTTGTAGTATTCCATTCCCTCTTCCATTGTTCTAATGCTTCCTGAAGGCTTGACATTGGACTTTTCAGCTGTTCCCTTGCTAAATTATCATCTTTGCTAGCTTCCTTAGCCAACACATCTGCTTCTTCGTTTCCCACAATTCCTGGGTGACCTTTCACCCAACAGAATACAACCACAACATTATTTATGCCATGCAGAATTCTCCTAATGGATTCAATTATTCTTGAGTGACAATTGTTTCCAATACGCTGTAATGAATCTGAGATTATATTTCATGTATCTGTCATAAGTGACCATATATATTTATATTTCGAGTAATGCCAGCACAAAGCTCAGTTAGATCATCATTTATGAGTATTTAATGTAGAGTTTTGTACCTGTAATTTAGTTTTATATCCTATTTTGAGTTAAGTCAACATGTGATCTGGCATTTTGGTAGTTAACGTCAAAAGATTTTTATAATAACATTCACTGCTCTTAAAGTCGATACATTGAACAACATTCAAGATGAATTGCAATAATTAAATAATGTTTAGTGGCCTTTTTGAGTATATTTGAGCAGCGGGTGCAAAGTTCATTATCGGCTAATCGTATTCTAAGTTGGCATTCTGGCAGGTGGAAGCGAAAGCTATAAATTTGCCTGTTGATTTGTGAAAGGTTTTATGTGATGTTATATAGTTTTAGGAAAGATAGTATTTATTGTTTTATGATGATTTTATCTATTCAACTTTTTTTCTAAAACGTTTTAATAGAGATAGGTTAATTATTGCTTTGTGGTATGTCAACAGGGCATTGATGATGATGATGCAATACAAAAGAGAACTGTTGCTTTAATAAATTTCTACTGTGGAAATCCTGAATTAATTATAATTGTTACGAATGCAACACTTAATTTATATACATCTAATCATTCATATAATATGCCATGTGGCATATAAAATATGGTTCTCATTTACAAAAGTCGAGTGGAACAGTCCACTACAAGTTTGGACATCAAAAGACTGTGAATCTTTTCAAGAGACCTTCAAGATAATCTTCCCTTGAGGGAAATCAGCTACTGAGGTCGTACTCATGACTCAATTTTCGAAACATTTCTTCAAATGTACATCGATCCTATCTAGGAGATGATGAAAATGAGGTCCGTTCAAAATTATATATATATATATATATATATATATATATATTTGTCTGTTAACTATCTAGCGGTCGCAAGTTTTGTTTGATCGTTACAAAACTCGTTAATGGCTGAAATCGGACCAGTGGGAGGAGGGGTTTAGAGAGGGGATTTTCGAAAATTCAAAATATCTCCATTATTAGGCATCGGATTGAAAAAGTGTACAGAACCAATCTTATTGAAAATAATTAAATTTACTATAAATATTGTTATATACATTTAATTTCTATCTTGAATATTAACCGAGATATTTGCATTTTTATGAAGTCTGTGAGACATGTGGTCGAGTATAGTTCAGATTAGGTCCACCATTTTCGTAACTGCTCGTCTCGGTGGAAGCTTCTTCTAACCTGTCATTTCTAAACTTACCTTCCTTACTTTGTGAGATTGGGAATTTATTTTAATTAACTGAAAGATTTCTCATTACTCTTTGTATTTAATCATGGTGGTGTTGTGTTACCAGTATGCAGATTTTTCTATTGTAAACCTTCACATGGGAAATCTGCTTAGTTTACACAGTCCCTGCGTGACGGACTTTTTTTTTTTATTAACACATAACTAACATTTTTATTATGGAAAATAAGATTTTAGGACCAAATAAATAAATTCTTCTATACCGTGTGGCAATGGAACAGAAAACAAAAAAGTTGAAAATTGAAGACAGACGTTACCTGGGTTGGGGTCGATGGCAGCCAAGTGCTCTAGATGTGGCCGGAGATTAGCGAGGCTCCCCGGGTCGCCACTCCTCTGCAGGGCTATCACCAACTCCTGAACTGATTGCCCGAAAGAACCAGGGCTCTGCAGCTTATCCATGATAGACTGCATGTGAGACTTATGTGCAGAATCACCTACACCCAAAAATAAACTCTAATAACATCTGAGATTACTTTAAATGTTCCATTTATAAATGAGCTTAGATTTTATATTTGGAGTTATGCTCATTTAGTATATCATATGCTCATATGAGATGAATAGTTAAGAGTAGAGTTTTTTAACTGAAACTTATAGTTATCAACTTTGGCTTGACAATTTTGTCGTTAACTTCATTATATTTTTATAATGATATTCACAGCTCTTGAAGATGGTGAACTGAACTATTTGCTAGATTAACTGTGATAACAATACTGTTCCAAAATATGCATATATTGGTCTACTTGAGGGATTTTGTTGCTATTTAGAATTTTTGAATATTTAATCACACATTCAAGAAGTACAAAGAAAAAGAGGGCATCCCTGCAAAGACTGACATAGATGGAGCCGTGGTGGGAATCTTGAACCTTCTAGGCAACGAGACCTGACTCTGACCAATTATTGGGTGTGTTTGCGCCGCAAATCTGGTAGAGCGGACACATTTAAAAGTCAGCCAGCTCGCCCGACAGTCAGTTTTTAGTTGAGAATCACTGATTTGATCAGTGGTTCAAGATAAATAAACTGTTTGTTAACGTCCACTTTTTGCAACTCATGCTAATTGGGATGGGTTAGCTACAGGTTACCACCCTTTTCTAGCCAGGGTGGGACTAAGGATTTTATTTAATGAATTCCATCACTAAATAAATACTTATTGCCCAGGCAGGAATGTAACTCGCCACTCTAGGTTTACCAGGTGAGATTAAGGTTAACGCTTTAACTCACATGGCTAACCTCAGCCCCAGTGGTTCAAGAGATCAACTGGTGAGTTATTGTTCTATGTAATAAGAACATGAAGTTAACAGTGGATATTGGGAAAAATAATTTACCTAATATGTAAATAAAATAAGTGATCGTCAAATAAATTGTGAAGTCAGAAAAACATTTGTGTATTTAATTTTTTAGTCAAAAGAACCCTAATAATCAACATTTTCTTATTTTTGTAATAAATGGTGTTACGGCCCATTTTTACCGTCACCGAAGACAGGCGATTGAGAAAGAAGGCAGGCGGGAGATTGATGCGTGGGGCAGGCTGCGCGAGAGCCTAAGACAAGAAGCGATCAGCAAGAGACAAGCGAGCAGGAGACAGCAGCGTCCACCTTGAGCTCCAGTGAGGATTTTCGCTCCCGTTAAACGCTTTGGCGGATCAGAATGTAATTCAGCTTGAAGAATAGTAGTTATTTCATCATACGAGAGGTACCATAGTTATGTTTATTGTGTGTACACAATCAATTAAAAGAAAATGCCTATTAATTTGTACTTTAAAGTTCCCATGGGAAGTATTGTTTGATTCTATATTTAGTTATTATTTTTATAGTTAAAGTTAGAGATTATAATTATAGTTGATTTATTGTAAATAAACTAATTTGTTTTTAGAATACTGGTTTCGTTGTTACCTTTGAGAACAAACAACGTGGCGCCCTTAATATATTTATTTCCGCCTATTGATATGAGGCTAGTTAAATTTAACTAATAAACCCACACCCTTCTCCACTGAGCTTGGCAGTTTGGTTACCCAGTTTGTGGGTAGCAATGTAACAATATGTTTAAGAGTCATTTTGAGCATATTTCGGTCACCCTTTATAAACTTAGGCGGAGCCTATATATGTATCTATCAAGTCAAGCACCCCATGTTTAAGTTGTCAATCTCCACTGAAGAAATAACTCAGTCGATGGCAGAGTGATAAATAATATCTGGTCTGCATTAGAAAACTACTTTTAAATGCAAACTTTCGTAGCATAGTTTTAGTAGAACACACATTGCCTCCATTTTATAATCTTAAAAGGTGTCTCTCTCAAGCAAATACATTTGCTAAAATTTAGTTGATTGACCTTCCTAAATCTAGAAAGCTTCAAAACCTTAGAGCTACAGTAACTACTATCAAACAAAAGAATAAAAATTTCTAACGACGGTTTCTCGAGTCCATCATCTTGGTTCAGGGGTGATATATATTTATTAGTCTTAGTTAATTTAATTGTTTGGTTGTTGTTGGACCTTTTAATTTTCAATTTTATTTAATTACAATATGTATATATAATCTAGGATATTTATTATATACATGATTACAGTTAATTGTTGCTTAGAAGTTAATTAGGGTTATAGAATCTACCTTGTTTAAAGATTAGATATTATTGACCAATTACCAATTCATTTAAAGCTGATTAGAATAAAGGTTTACTTTTTTTTTTTATTCTCATACAGAGAATTATTAGTAGAGGAATAATTTTAAATCTTAGTTAGCACTCTTATTTATGAGAAAATTATGGATAGCCTTAATGAATGAGGAACAAAAATTACAAATGTGTGTTTTTAGCAGATTACACCTAAGGGAAATCAGCTATTCAGGTAATACTCGTGATGCAATTTCGAAATTTCCTCAAATGTCCATCGATCCTACTCAGGCGATGATGACAATGAGATCCGTTCAAACTTATATATTTGTTTGTTAATGCTCTAGCAGTCGAAATTTTTGTTTAATGGTTACCAAACTCTATATCTATACGTTTTATGTAAAACTAAAGATCAAGTTCGTTAATGACTAAAATTCGAACAGTGGGAGAGGTGGTTTAGAGGGGGGAATTTTGAAAATTAAAAATATCAATGCTATTATGCATCAGATCGAATATCTTATTGCAAATTTAATTCTCTATAAATGTTATTATGTATATTTTTTCTCTATATTGACCGAGATATTTCCATATTTTAGTTTTTCAAGAAATAAACCATTTTATTCCAAGGTTAAATAAACAATATGGTTTTCATTGAAATTTTACTTTGTGATATATATGCAAATACGTGATATGATAATGATGTCATCAATTTCGATTTTTTGTTCTTTATTCGAAAATGTTTATTTGATCTATCCCATACTTAATATTTAACTGTCTCAGTCGAGTCTAAAGATCAAATTTGTTACTGGCTTAAATCCAATCTTGTTCAACTAATTATGCTCTGCAATTGTCGTTCTAAACATTTTTTTCGTAACTCGAGGATGAAGTGAGTTATTACGTACTTTCTTGTTTTCTGCCTTCAGTAACCGCCTCCCCCCTTCTACTCATTGGTTTTTTAAATATATATATAGAGAATATGTGCTGATATCAGACCCATACTGGGACACGGGAAATCTGATTAGCTTACACAGCCCCTGATGACAGACTTTTTAGGTTCGTAAATACCCAGGAGGAAAAAACATCTGCTAGTTGAAAATAATAAATATGGCTCAGTTGAGACATTAAGATCTTTTTTTTTCATGTAAAACTACTACTTATTTATCATGAATTTCTGCTGAGGTATATTGGCGAATTACTCACCGTATAAGAGAGCTGACCATTGGTCGGGAGCGATCCTTAAGCCAGCTTCAGTAGCTATTTGAACAATCTGGGCGTCGTGTTCCCTTCTAAGAGCTTCGTAGCTTCGAAATTCCTCTTTTAGCTGCATCAGGGACGAATCCCCTTCACGCTTTGAAACCTGTCAACAAAAAGTTTTAGGTGTCACTAATTAAAAATTTAATTTTAAGTTTACAATTTTAATCGGCAATAAAAAGCAAGTAATTTTGAATACCAGGAAGCTGACCGGCCAATATTGGAATCTGCATTCTTTCTAATCATTAAAAATGCATATTTATTTATTAAATATTTTTAATAAATTAATCTTCATTCAGTATTTTAAAAAAATGGAATTTGAATTTCACAATAGCTTGTGGTTGGCGATACACAAGAGGTATCTATTTTTATTCAATACTCTTCTTTTTATTATTTGCAGTTTTCAGTATTCTCTGCAGTAGTCGACCTGTCCATATTTAATTCAGACTTACGGTGTGTCGAGATAATGGCTCACAATTGCGTCCAAATTTTGAGTGTTTAAGACAATCCTCCTGATTTTCTGGAATGATGCATTTGTGTTTATATCTTCAGAAATTGGCAATTAAGCAGTATATAGGTCGATTGACACATTGAGTGTGAATTGCCCACTGGTGGTCATTCTTTGAATTACGTAGCAGACCTCATAGGCATTCCATGTGTGGCACAAAACTACCAAGTCTAAGTAAAAAGTATTCTGGGACCAACCCTAAGATTTATCAGTAAATATATGTAAAATGCTCATGTTCCGTCAATAAGACCAAACGATAGCTAGATAGATAGATCCAATAATGACCACTGGTGGTCACTCGGCCCTCTGTAGAAAATAAAAATATCCAACGCTGGGCAAATGGAACTCAACGTGTTAAATTACCAATTATAAGATTACCCATAAGGGAAATTGAGGATACACTCGTGATTCAATTTTTGAACAATTTCTTCAAATGCTCTTTGATGCAACCCATGAAAAATGAAGAAAATATTCAAATATATATATATATATATATATATAAAATATACACATGGTGTCCAAGATAAACTGAAGCAAATTATTTTCACAGCTAAATGAATGATTGAATTAAATAATTCCAGAGGAAAATGTTGTAGGTCTCCATCTCATAATAGAGCATTATTTTTCAACTTTGACGAGGCATGGATGATTGACACGCACCCGAGTGTTGTGGTCTGCAGATGAAATCTATTTTTTATCTCAACCTTTCAAAGATATTAAAGAACCAATAATATCTCACGGATTTCAATATCTCTGAAGTTGAAGGATCTACTACATTGTAAAATCTGGTATCCTGAACATCATAATAATTTTTCAAACGACTTTTGAATTGAAATCTTGCGGATCCAATGCCCCATTCTTACGTACTTTTCCCTGCTTTTTCATTTAAAAATATCTTTGAATGTTTAGATGCTGCATTAAAATAGATATGTGTAATGACTATGAAATTGCATTACATGTACCAATCATAAATGACCATTTAATATTTTGAGTAATGCCAGCACAAAGCTCAGTCAGATTAATATTTATGAGTACTTAAATGTAGAATTTTGTACCTATAATTTAGAGAGACCCTTGTTGGTGATATCTCATTAATCCCTTCAGCCCTCCCATAGTCAGCCTGTACATCCTCACAAGGCAGAGTCAGATCTTAGAGAAATTTCTATAACTCAGCTAAGTTCTTTCTTCGTAATTTAGTTTAATTAGACTCAAGTTTCTCCATTATATCGCTATAAAGGTGGTGCCTATCTCATTTTCAATTTTATTTATAATTGGTAAATTTTGGGTGTGAAATAAATTTATATTTATTTAAATTTTGAGTCGAGTCGATTGTCGGTGAAACCCTTCCTAAATCCTTTGTAAGTGATTTGGTTGTTGGAATTATATTTCTACAGCTTCCACTGTCTATTGACTCAGCAAGATTGCTACAATGTTAAAAATTGTTTAATAACTTTTTTATAACTTCTTTAGGAAGATCTGCCTCATGTTAACAGGGTAAAATTGGGTTTCCCATGGAACACGATGCTATGGATCCCAGTTGCTGAGAGGTGGAATGTTAACTCTATACCCATTGATTTATAGTTTAAAGCTGTAGTGTATTTTGTTAATAATTATGTACCTTGAAGCAGGAAGCTCTATAGAGGAGTTGTACAACGTGGCCGATACTTGTCTTAGAGGCCTGAGGGAAGTGGGGCTCCAACCTCTGGACAACAAACATCACCAGGACCTTCCTTGACAGGGCAGTTCCATCTTCCAGGGCGAGCAGCACAAGCTTCAGCACCTCTTCCTGCAT